>LPNX010601547.1:441277-448777 GCA_001517045.1 Pseudotsuga menziesii | reverse complement strand
TACTTTGCTTCGGATTCAACATGCCTATGCCTTGGAGTATGATCAACCATGGCTAATTCAACATTATATCCAAATTTTCAATATGCTCGTGTTTAGCGGTTCGTCTGATTATGCTGCACACCTCCATTTTTTTATGAGATTTTAGAAACAGATATGGTTTTTTTTGCAGATTCTAAATATGTAAATTTTAACAAGAATACATAATTTTTTCTATTTTTTTCTTATTTATCTTCTGTCATCACTCCTCAACTCAAAAAACACACTGGTAGTGTTTCGTCCATATCTCTTTCGTTTCTCAACCATTTAAAAAAAAATTGTATGGTGCACTAAAGAACACCAATCTCTACATTTTATAAAAAACCCATTTCCAAATAATTGCTTTAAGACATTCAAACGCTGCACCCACAAATGATGTACCATTTTCGAGGTTTGATCTCTTAGATAATTATAAAAAAAATTAAAAATATTATTTTTATTATTGGAAAAATAGTCGTGCACTAGTCCTATATGTTCTCTATATGTATACCGGTTTTCGTAAGTTTATTCCATCATTTAGATACTCAGACGTTGCACCCACAAAAACATATACCTTATAATTTGTCACAAAAATAAAAAGTGCCCGTTAAAATTTATCTAACTTTAGATAGTTAACAACATTTTCAATAGAAAAAAATATATATATTTGGAAAGGTCATTCAATTTCCTACATTTCTTGTTTTTTACTGATCGCAAGATTCATTGTGTAATTGTCTCAAAATATCCATGCAAGTTGATGGATGTCTGTTTTTTCAGTTTTGTATTGCATCTAACACGCCAAAAGAGACCCTCAACTTCTTGCACACACCCTAATACATAGGGAGAGCAATTCTTAGCTTGCAGAACATGATGGTCCTTTGTTCAAGGCATGTGCAGCAGGGAGAGCAATTCTCAGGTTATGGTACATGATTATGCTTGATTCGAGTCTAATGGAGCAGGAAATCCAACCTTACAGTTAAGTTATTCATTACAATTATGTTGTGTTAATGTTAGTAGACAATGGAAACGCTAATTACAAGACCAGTTAAGGCATTTTATCTGCTTGTTGTTACAGGAGTATCAAAGCAATTTTAGTTTCCATTGAAAATTTTCACAAGTCAATACCTAAGCTTACGCCTATAGATACATAATGGCTAAGTAAATACAATAACTAGAGTATCCAGCTCGGTGTATTGTGGAAGTTGCATTACTTTTGAAAAGTATGGGCAACCCCAGTTTAGTGTTATGCATTGATAGCCAAGTACCCTAGTTCATTCTAACGTTTAGCTTAACCCTGCAATGAAACCCATTTATATCCATGTTTATGTCTGGTACAATTAGGTTTTGGGAGTGTATTATTATTGTCAAATAACTATGTAAATAGTTCATTCTTACCACACACACTTCCACAAATCCTTATCTACGAACTTAGACAAGTGGGAAACTTTTTAGAAAAATTATAAATTTTGAGCAAAAGTATAACTGTTACAAACTATTAAAATAAATAAATAAAGCAACCAAGTAATTTATTAAAAAATGTACTCCTTATTTATGCCATTTTATGCAACTTTTCTTATTTTTAAGTTCCATTTTTTCTCTGTAGACAATCCTTCCAAGTCATGTGTGAATTGTGTAGAATTGAAGCATGTTCATCAACTCTGCAATGTTGCAACTAGTTCATTTCTATGTGCAGTGAATATTTTCTTTATGTAAGTAATCATATTGGAAAGAGGGCACTATCGCTTCATTGTCCTGATAAAATTTTCCCAAGGTATGGTCTCCTTCAGCTTGAGAAATTTTAGATGGTTTTTATGCTCAACGACTCTACTTTCTAAATTCACAAAATAGTTTAGAAATGATTTATTTCCCTTTTCGCTACCAATAGAATCCAGTACTAATAGAATATGCATTTGAGTAGGATTTGCAGACATGCAATGCTTTACACATATCAATTTAAGCCTATTGTGAGTGTCTCTATGATGTGAAAATTACTAAGAACTCCTCATCCAAAACTGCTCAAAGTTTTGAATCTATACAATTAAATTCTTATTTCCAACGAGAACCTTGTGAGTGTTTCTATGATGTGACAATTACTGAGAATTCCTCATCCAAAACTGCTCAAATTTTTGAATCTATACAATTAAATTCTTATTTCCAACGAGAACCTTGTGAGTGTTTCTATGATGTGAAAATTACTGAGAACTCCTCATCCAAAACCACTCCGAGTTTTGAATCTATACAGTTAAGTTCTTATTTCCAACGAGAACCTTCCTGCAATTTGAAAAGAGTTCGAGTACAAAATGTAACCTTGTCAATTGTAACCCTTTATTTCTTCATCTTGAGGGTGTAATTTGAAAAGAGTTAAAGTACAAAAATCATCGTAGTCAATTGTAACCCTCTATCTCTTCAGCTTGAGGGTGACATTGAGTTTGAGCCGGGAAGGATAAGAATATGTATGAAAAAAGTATTTTAAAGAAGTCAATATATTTTCTTATTACTTTGCTTTTGTTGATTTGTAAATAGGTTTTTTTAGGTGGTAGATGTTTTTATTTGAAAAATGAATATTAAAAATAATTGGTAGTTGTTGAATGGATAACTAATAGAGATGCATAGATAACTCATAGCTAATGAATGGATAACAGATGGTTACAAACCATTAAAACAAATAAACCAAGCCATTATCTACTAAATAAATAAACAATAGCAATGACACGCTTCTTGGCACTACTCGCTTAACCAGAGGAATATTTAACTTTCTGCAAGCATAGCCTATTTCTAATTCATTAATACCAATATAGGTGCGGTCATCATCGCCTTTTTCTGTTTTGACAGTATCGGTCTTCCATCCCTCTCTTTTGTATGCCCATGCATTGTAAATTTATTGTCCACATCCCTGCCAAGTGTAAACTTACACCCACTTTCCAAATGTCAATTTAATGTGCCACAAAGTTAGATAAGAATTCGTGGCGTATCAATATTCCCAACAACTCAATTGTTACCTTAAATGGTAAAATCATTGATGTTTAATTGTTCAACTATGATTAAGTTATAGATTTACAAGAAGGGAAATTTAGTTAATAGTTTTAATCAATATGTTTTATATTATTGTTGCATAGGTTACATGAGTTATTATCTATTACATAAGCCACATTTAATGGTTTACAATAACATAATGGAATTTTGCACTGGTAAGAGGTGAGTTGTTTTTCTTTGACATACAACTATTGTAACTGTGTGTTCCTGCATTTTCGATGGAATCCAAATAAGCTATAATTGCCTATGAATAGTTGTTCAGTAGATTGATAAAATGCAAAACAAAATTAGAAGGAAAGTTTGTGCTTTTCCAAGTATCATTAATGTTTTATTTTCCATTTCTTAATCATAACCCTAAATCATTTATCTTGTTATCTTTTCCATTTCTCAAAAAAATCTTAAACATGACCTTAAATCTTCATTCTCTTTTCTTTTCCATTTTTCCTAAAATTCTTAGACATAACCCTAAATTTCTTCATCGTAACCCTAAATTTCTCCATGCTCTAATGATCCATAATGAGGGTTCAAGGGTTAATTGAAGCATGTATAATATGATCAGATTTTTCAATTTAGATATTGAATTCCAAAACAGTAATAGATTTACATATTTTGATTAAAAGCCATGACTGTATTTTCTTCCTTAGGCTTAAAAATCTCTTGATGTATAGTTTCCAACGCTTCAAATGGTGACTAATTTCGCTTTAATATTTTTAACGATAATAGTTGAGGACAAAACTCTTAAATTTGGAAATGGTACATGATCCTTCATTTTCCATGGAAGCCAAATAAGCTATAATTCCCTACGATTAGTTGTTCTGTAGATTGATAAAATGCAAAACAAAATCAAAAGGAAAGTTTGTGCTTTTCCAAGAATCATTAACATTTTCTTTTCCATTTCTTAATCATAACCCTAAATAATTTATCTTGTTATATTTTCCATTTCTCTAAAAAAAAATATTAAACATGACCTTAAATCTTCATTCTCTTTTCTTTTCCATTTTTTCATAAAATTCTTAGTCATAACCCTAAATTTCTACATGCTCTAATGTTCCATAATGAGGGTTCAAGGGTTAATTAAAACATGTATAATATGATTAGATTTGTCAATTTATATATCAAATTCCAACATAGTAATAGATTTGCATCTTTTGATTAAAAGCCATGACTGTATTTTCTCCTTTAGGCTTAGAAATCTCTTGATGTATAGTTTCCAATGCTTCAAACGGTGACTAGTTTCGCTCTAATATTTTTAACGATAATAGTTGAGGACAAAAATATTAAATTTGGCAATGGTACATGATCAATTCACAAGGGTCATTTATAAAGATCGTCTAGCATATCAATATGTATCCCTACAATTCACAAATGTCGTTACCAAACTTAAAGTGAGAATATTTCGTTACACATATGATAATTGGTATGCATGGCTTGATTTGATTTGTAATGATTATATGTTCTCCTTCAAAAAGGATTTCATGTCAGAACTGTTCAGAAAGCACTTCTATTATACATATATCATTTTCTAGTGCTTCAAACCATGCCTCATTTTGATCCAACATTTGAAATATGCTAGTAGTTGAAGGCAAAATTATCAAGTTTGGTAGTGTTACGGAGTCATTTCAAAAGACAAATTGTCAGTAGAGCAATTTATCCTTTTCATAAATGTCGTTATCAACATTGATGTCAGAATATTTCGTTGCATAAATTTATATATGAAATTAAAGGTTCGCTCACCCTACTCCAACACTATCATTAACAAAAAAATATGCAGAAAGGATTATATTAATGAAACATAATAATTCCTTTAGGCTCTAATTATACTTGTTACATTAAAAGAACATTGCAGTTAAAAAAAAAGCTCTACGCAGATTCTATAGCATGTTGCATGAACAACAGTTTTGTTGAGTACTAGTTGCATGAAACCAGCTTACATATAGAATTGAGAAGTCAGAAGAGACGCTATACAGAGCGGTGAGAATTCTATAAGTGATATATGCATATAACTACTGCATTTAGGATTACAAAATCTCTATATCCTAGTCTTTAACTACGACATTTGGAATTACAAAATCTCTATAACCCTCATCTTTCTTGCGAGGAGAACTTGGGTAGGATTGCAGCAGGAACAACAGTAAACAAGAGAAAAAAGGAAAGTTGTATAATGTTCACATGAAACTGACCTAGGAATTCATCGGCCACAAAAACTTAGGCACAACGTGCTTTGCCATCTCAAATTTTGAGCTTATATCAATGTTATGGACATTGAGCTTTAGCTCCAGTACGAGCTTGTCTTGTGAAGCATCTAGCTTGGTTTCCTTCAATTTATATATGAAATGGGAAGATTTGTGGTAACAAGAATAAAATATGATCAAATAAATGCATGCAACGTCGTGGAAGCATGAAGAAAACGATAGCAGGGAGATGCATGCAGATAGCCACAGGGTAGCTCCAAGAACGAGCCTCAAGGTTGTTAGATTTGTTCATCAACTGCTGAAAAGATGTCGGAGTTGACATGGAATGTACACCAAAATAAGCGTTGTAAAAATAAAAAAAGCTAATTTGAAAAGACAAACCCTTGTTAGGGAGAACAGGTGGGGCTAATTTGAAAAGACAAACCCTAAACCTAATTTTCATATTTGTTAATGTTTATTTTATATTTTTAAAATTTAATAAAGTGAAGGTAGTTCTTAAATTACAAATTAAGGTGTTAAGATTAGGTTTGCAGTTGTTACCATCATCTATCAATTTTTATTTTTATGTGTAAATGTCAATCTCTATTTCTGCATCTATGGGCCACTCAATAAGTAAAAAACATACATTTATATATTTTAAAATTTTGATATTTGTTTACGTTGTTAGGGGTTCTTTCATAAGGATGGGTTTAGAAACACTATAGCAGCATCGTCCTCCCTATGTGAATGGAAAGCTACCACCTATCTCGTGAACCAAAACTGCCACGTTTCACATTCGTTGTTCGAGATGGGGTTTTTAACATGGGTTCATTTTTTGTGTTCTGGAAGCTTGACATTACCCACTTCCACCTCCTGGGACAGAGTGTTCGCAGTTGGATCTGTGAGCACCAGCACTTCATCTCTGTCAAATTAGTCGTGGACATAAGTCAGAAAAGAGGGGAAATCAACCTTGTTTTCATGGCAATATCCAAGATCCAAGAAGGGGATTTGCATGAAACTATGGATCCGCAATTAGAGATTGAAAATAATGATCAGGTGAAGGTACTGATGGTAAGTGCAGTTGCAGAATTGATCTTTCGATGCCTCTGTGTGCAAGATATTGGTGGGTGGATCAGTGTGGAAATTAAATATGAAACACCTCGACCATCCCTTGAGCCTAAGACAATTGTTGTTTAATTTACTTAATTATCGTAATCAACCTGTAACATGTTGTTTCATCTATGCGCGTTAAAATTTAATCAACAATTGTTTTGTATGTATGCGTTTTGGAATATATTATGCTGTAAAATCCCACCACATGTGCCATGCTATCTATTGCAAATATCTTCACAATGTATTAGCATTCTCTGCATATAATAAGTTCCCCTATAGATGCCTGATACCTGATGAGACTCCTCCACCTGCCAATGTGCATGTATTTGGTTTCTTTGATTTGTTCAAATAATAATGGTAGTCTCTTTTACCATCCACTAGTATCATCGAGCTCCATCCCCGGTATCGTCGAGCTCCAAAGAACTACACAGCAATTTACTGAAAGTGGGTGTGGAAATTTTTATGTTAGCCACAATTAATACACAGGGAGTACACATGTGAAGCGTATTCCACATGGAGATTTCACCACTGTTAAATCATTAATATTTTCCACTTGTCACTGTGGGTAAAACTTTTTAATGTCTCATAGCATGGGTTGAAAGTACCAACCCAAAATGATATTAATGCTCTATTATGGTTAATGATTTCTACGAGCTTCTTTTTGCATAACATGTCATAAAATGTAATAAGTTATACATAAAGTTGTGATAAAGTATGCATTAACCTTACCCACAGTTCAACAGACTAGAAAATATGCACTTTTTTTTCAGATGGAAAGATCCACAGGAAACCCAGCAATACTTGCCCACATTCGTGGATGGTAGAGGTGGTAACCCGCCGGTCATCCTAGCAGAAGGCTTAACCCCAGAGGACTCAAGGCTCGAACCCGTGACCTCCCCCAAACCGAGAGAGTGTGCGCACCTCTTACCAATTGAGCTAACCCTTGGGGCTGGAAAATACGCACTTTACATGTTATATATTTGTATGTCATCGATTTCAACTTGTTTTTATATGCCTTACCATTGATTTTTGTATGCATGTGCACATATTTATTTATCACAGTTATTTTATTTTGCTGCGAATGAAAGTTATGTACAGATTGATTCATAAGCATGTTTTTTTTCTTGGTAATCATTGATTTAGGGGTTGTGGTTTCTGTTTGCAGGTG
>LPNX010601547.1:402041-438498 GCA_001517045.1 Pseudotsuga menziesii | reverse complement strand
CTTTTGCACTGTTTCATTCTTCAATGGCTGAGTAAATTGTGAGATCTTCTTTGTGAGTTGTGTGTTTGTCTACAGATCTATATGCTCAAATTTAACATTGAGGTGGATAAAATTTGCATACTCAGAGTTCGAGAAATTCAGGACCGACCAACAACGACTGATATCTTTAGAGAAATTTTTACTATGTAAAAGGATTCATGTTAACAAACAACAACGACCCAATGAATGTCTCATCTATAAAGTTTTAAAGAGAAACAAAGTAAAATTATTTTTCTTTTAAGAAAAAGAAAAAATAAAATAAAAAAACAACATTAAAAAAATCATTTATATTATAAGTTTGAAATATTTTAACATGAATCCAATATGTATAAGAGAGAGTATGATATAAAATATATATATACATAAAATGATATTGGACCATATCTACTCTATATATATATTGCTGATAACTCTACATCTAATATGAAAGAAAATAAGCTTTATATATAAATATTAAATTTTATTAAATAAGAAAATAAGTTTTATATATAAATATTAAATTTTATTAAATGTTTACACAATTGTTAAGGTAAACATTTATTGGGAATCTTTTTTATTGTAAGATGTTGGTGTACTCGTTCGAAAGATAATAATTAAAAGAGTAATTATTTTTTAAGTATTTGCCTTTAAATAAAATAATGTTATTTAAAAGTTTTGTAAATTGGTTCAAGAAAAGCCATATAAATAAAAGAACATTAAGGAAGAGAACATGCTACATATTAATCATTTCCTTTGCTCATTATTTATAGCTTATAAAGGTGTCAAACTAGTGAACAAGTCATTCAAACATTGAGAGACAGTGCATGGAAGAGAAATCATAGTGGAGAGGGAAGCAACAACAGACAAAAAAAAGAGAAGTCTCTTCATTTTCAAAGTTACGAAAGTAGGTATATTATTTATCAACCCTTCCAATTGCATTTAGAGCTATGAGTGCAACCTTAAGTCAACAACCATAAATAAGCCCAAATTTTTCACTATAAACTCTGTGATGGGTCTCATGGCATGAGTGTTATTGATCACTGCTACAACAATTAATGATTTACAATCTTCACCTTTGAACTCGTGAGCATTGTACTTTGTATGAGTCCCATCACTACCAAATGACGAAGGGATTGGACTTGCCTTTTCAAGTAGTAAACACGAGTAATAATGTGGTAATCCCTGTTAGTTTTTCTTTATATCTAATTAGTTTATCTAGGATCTTTATCTAAAAGAATAACAAGTACAATCAGACGCATAAGATATAAAAGATACACGAGACACAAAGATTTTCATCGGGGAAACCATAAAAGAGAAAACCCTGCAAACTTCTTCAAAATAGTAAGATGATCAAAAGCAGTAATAAGAAGTATTCAGTAGCTATCTCTCTCTCTCTCTCTCTCTCTCTCTCTCTCTCTCTCTCTCATGCGAACTTGAGAGTGTGAGGAGTGTATAAATGAGGGAGAGCGCCTCCCTATTTACACCCTTTCAATTCACTAACCAAACATAAGACTGGGGCCCACATGTCTTCCCTAACAAGGTTGAATTCTCCCAAAGAGGCTCCAAATACACATTACATGATGTTACACTGGGGACTATTGCCTTGACTTACAATGGAGGTTGTACCTCAAGGTCTAGACACAATTAAGACATCTCACAAGGGGGTAAACACATCCCCAATTGGGGTGCAACAACATACAATGATAATGCACATCGGAATATCTTCTGAAGTTACAAATACATCAACACTCCCTCTTAACTAGGAAGGTATTCTCTCTCTTCATAGTCATCAACACATCTGGTCAAGTCTTCATCGCAAAGTCATCGTCACAAAGTAATAGATTCATCAACATAGCTACTGCCATCATCATCTTATTATTTGATTATCATACCATACTATCTATCATCAGAAGTTTCTATAAAGCCATCCCTTTTTCATGTTGGATGTAGGCCTAGTCCTCTCCAAGGTCTTCATCACATCTCGTGCAAGCCATCACGTAGGAACTATCCAATACCTTCTTTACATTTCCACGACAATAACCTATGTCTTCTACCTTCTTCTTGTCATGTCCAAATCATCTCTTTTGTCCTACACAAGACAAAACAAAACAAACAAAGCATCCACAGTCGACCAATGTTATATCACAGAACCGCCTAGGAGCACCTACCGTACTTCGTGACCTTATCATCTCAACATGGGAACACACATATATGGATATATATGTAAGGACTGATTACAACCCAACAACATGCTACATCGGGATATTTTACGTTATAGGTCAACCTCAAGGAATTACATCTGAACAACCTGCATCCAGGATCTTTTTCGTTCAAATAACCTTTGGGGCGTATTACATCCGAGTAACCTACGTACAACTCCAGGTCTCATTTTTACACTCAGATAGACCATGAGGCGTATTACATCCAAATAACCTGTTTACCACGCCAAGTCTCATTTTTACATTCGGATAACCTATCACTGGACTTATTACATCCAAGGATAACCTACGAGCTTTGCTAGGACTGATTACATCTAAGGATAACCTACATGACTGATTGTGTCTGAGCATCCTGTTGCACCAGGATTTTCCCACTCAGACAACCTGTCTCATTTCCCATGTGAGATATTATGCTTCTGTAACATATCAGGACTGATTACATCCAAGGATAACCTGTGAGCTTCACCAAGACTGATTACATCCAAGGACAACCTACAGGACTGATTAAAACTGAGCAACCTACGAGCTTCGCTAGGATTTTACTCTTAGAAAAACTATCTCTATATCTATGCTAGAACACATCACTCCCTCTTTCGAGGGATCTTGATTTGGATCACACCAAGTATTTATATGAAGTACTTGAACTTCACTCTTCAAGAGGTTTGGTCAACACATCGGTTATCTACTCCTCTGTTTCCACGTACTGGAGCTTCATTGTTCCTCTCTGTGCCATATGCCTGATATAGTGGAACTTGATCTCATTGTGCTTCAACTTGTTGTGGAACACAACGTTTTCTTACAACTTCACACAACTCTAATTGTTGCAGAAGATGCAGGTCACATCCAACTGGAGATCAAACAAGTAAGATAGTAGCTTTCAAAGCCACACTGCCTCATAACTAGCCAAGCAAGTAGCAACATACTCTGCCTCGGTTATACTCAATGCCACACATGATTGCTTCCTGTTGAGCTAGGAGATCATGCCAAATCCCAAACTGAAGAAGCAACTTGAGGTGCTCTTCTTGTTAATGGTGTCACCTTCCCAATTTGAATCAACTTAACCATGTAGGTTAGTCTTTTGATTTGCATCATATTTGAGCCCATTATCCACTGTACCTTTTAGGTACCTCAGTATATGCTTTGCAGCTATCAAGTGAACATGTCTCGGATCCATCAGGAACTGGCTCAAGGTGTTCACCGCAAAGCATATGCCTGGTCTCATATTCGTCAGATACACCAATGATCCAATCATCTAATGATACATCATGGCATCGAACTTCTCGTATGAAGCATCACTCAGAAGCTTCAAGTTAGATTCCATGGTGTGGTCATTGCCTTGCATTCCATCATTATGAATCTCTTCAGAATCTCCACTACATATTTTCCTTGACCAAGGAAGATCCCATCTACACTTTGCCACACCTCCATGCCTAAGAAGTAGTGCATCATACCTAGGTATTTCATCTTGAACTCTATAGCAAGTCGCCTCTTTGCATCTTTAATGAGTTCCTCTTCACCTGTTAGAAACAAGTCATTGACATATAGCATGTGTATCACTGGTCTTCCGTCTTCCACCTTGAAATAGAGGTTGGAATATGCTTTACTCTTAATAAATCCCAAGCTCATCGAGAAGCTATCCATCCTGACGTATCATGTCCTCTATGCTTGTTTCAATCCATACAAGGCCTTCTTCAATTTGCACACATGGGTATTCCTATCATGTGTCTCGAATCCCAATGGTTGTTCCATTTACACTTCCTCCTTGACTACACCATTCAAGAAAGTTTTCTTGACATCCATCTGGTGTATTTTCCATTTCATAACTACTTCCAAATCAAGTATGGTCCTAATGGAAGTGTACCTTGCCATGGGTGCAAATGTCTCTTCGTATTCTATGCCTTCTTTCTGTGAGAAGCCTCGTGCTACGAATCTCTCCTTATATTTCTCGATGTTGCCTTCTACAGCATGTTTGATCTTGTAGATCCACTTTGAAGTCACGACAAACTTCTTCTCCGGTCTCGGAACAATCTCCCAGACATCATTCTTCATGATCGACTGATATTCCTCGATCATTGCATCCTTCCATTCTTTCTTTTTTGTAGCCTCTTCATAGGTGGAAGGTTCTTTGTCAATGATGTCACACAACAGAACCACATAGTTATTGTAGGGATTTTCCCTTTTTATCTCTCTATGTATTCCCTCTGAAGCGCCATGCCTTTTAGCTTCTCGTATGAGCTCTTGTGCCCATGTTGGTTTCCTCTTGTGGGAGTCCTTCTCAAGTAATATCTCTATCGGCTCTTGTGGTTCTGTCATGTCAGATCTTCATGGTCCTCCATAATTGCTTCTCCAATTTCCATATCTTGGCCTCTCATTTCTTCAGGTTCCTTGACCTCCTAGATGGGTATCCTCCTGAATCTGAAGTATGTCGAGTATTCATCAAAGGTTACATCTCTACTGACGTTGATCTTCTTGAATCCTGGGAAGTATATTCGGTAGACCTTTGATGTATCACTGTATCCTACAAAGATACCCTTCCTCCCAGAAGGATCGGGCTTGGGCATTTTCTCCTTTGGGATATGTATGTACACCGGGCAGCCAAATATTCTCAGATGGCCAACTTCTGGTTTCTTTCCTGAGAAAGCCTCTTTAAGAATCTTATTGCCAAGTACTCGATGAGGAGTATAGTTTTGTACATACACAGTTGTTCTTGCTACCTCCACCCAAAGGTGCATAGGAATATCTTGATCATGTAGCATAGATTTTTTTACCTCCGTGATAGTTCAATTCTTTTGTTCCGCAATCCCATTCTATTGAGGATTGTATGGAGTTATCAACTCCCTATTAATCCCATACTCTCTACAGAGTTCCTTGGATTCTTCTAAAGTGAAATCTCCACCATTATCTGACTGCAGAGTCTTGATCCTCCTATTTGTTTGGTTCTCGACCAAGGATTTATATTCCTTGAACTTACTGAAAAACTTCACTTTTCCCTTTCAAGAAATATATCCAAGTCTTACGTGAGAAATCATCTATAAAGGAAACATAGTACACATACCTCCTTAATGAACTAGAGGACATAGGTCCACATACATTTGAGTGTACTATCTCTAGTATTCCTTCTCACTACTAGGAAATGTATTCTTCACATTCTTTCCTTGTGCACATCCTTTTCAAATGCCTTCATGTTTTTCCTGGATCTATGGCAGTCTTGAGACTGCTTTGCTTGCCATTGGTAGTGCACATATGCAAGCCTTCTGTGCCATGGTTCACTTGGTTCAATAGACTCATGAAACCACACTTGTTCAGGTTGTCCCTTAGGCTTGTACAAGCCTTCGTCTTCTTCTCCAATCACTGTTGCATCCTCTATTGTCTTTGCTCTGGGCCACATCAGAACTTGGCCATTGAAAAAAGCAACCCTAATCCCTTTTGCATCTAGTGCAAAAATGGAGAGAAGATTATTCTTCAATCCTGGAACATATAGCACATCCTTCATCTTTAAGGATTTCCCGTAGTCAAGCTTGTATGAAGCTTCTCCACTCCCTTTTATGGGGTGTTGATAATATTCCCCAATTTCACCTTGTGAGGTGAGTCGTGTTCAAACATATTAATGAATGCTTCCTTGTATCCCGTCATATGTTTAGAAACTCCACTCTCCAAAAACCAATCATTGATTTTGTGTGAGCTAGTGTCAGTAAGTGCTAAGATTAGAACATACTCTTCATCTGAATCATCCTTCTACCATCTAAATCTTAATCTTTTGTTTGTTGGTTCATCATCTTCGGCAACATGAGCATGGTGTCTCCTTTTCCTGATGGGACAATCTCTTGCAAAGTGTCCATTTTCATCACAAGTATAGTATCGAACTTTTGAAGTATCTATTTTGGTATTATTCAGTTTCTTGTCCTTCTTCTTGAAGTTCTTCCTGGAGTGAATTGTGAGAGCTTGATCGTCAGTTGCTCCCATATTTTCTTCTCTTGTCACAAGTCTAGCTTCTTCTTGTGCACATTTTTCTCGAATTTTGTTGAAGGAGATCATCCTCCTTCTTACACAAATTCCTTGAATGAATGAGTCTCGTGATCTAGGGAGACCATTCAACTTTATTCATTACAATTTCTCCTTCTTCAGCATTTTCTTCAACCGCTTCAAGTTGTTCTTTGATTTGAGAAACCCTTGTGAAGTAAGGCTGTATAGTCTTGGAGTTCTGTATCTGCACATTCTTCAGTTGGTTCCTCAAAGTCATATTCTGGTTTATGTTCTTCCCTTTTAACATCTTTGTCAAAGCATCATAAACTTATTTCGGTGTTTTGAATGAAGACACATGGGGGATGAGGTGATCCTTAATAAAATCTACAATGATTCTCTTAGCCTTAGCCATGCTTCTCTTATGAACAAACTTAGCATCATCTCCCTTTGGTTCTGGAACTTCTCCATTGATGAACTTATCCAAATCATTCTCTTCAAGGATCAAGGAGATTGTGTACTTCCATGCTCGAAAGTTATCAGCCCCTTCAAGCTTGTCCTCAAGCTGAGTATGATGAATCATCTTTTCAAATGAGAACCTCAAATGGAAATAGCAAAGATTTAGATCTTACCTATTTGAGTTGTCCGACCTGTTTCCGGAGTTGGTTGACCTAGGCTCTGTCAGAGAAACCCTAATTTTCCAAACTTGGAGTTTGGGAATTTTGTTTGGACAGAAAGATGTGCCTCCTTGAGGTGAGTTGCTCAGCTAGGTCACTTTCTGAAAACTGAGGTGGGAAGCCTCCAAAACTTGATGCTCTAATTCCTCCCAACACTAGTGACAGGGTCAAAAATGAAACTTCTCCAATTCAAAAATTGTCTCCACCAAAAGATGCACCCTACTAAGGCGATTTAGCCTAGCCCTCTTTTCTTGATGATCTGTGGAGAGAACACCTTGAACTAGGAAGCCCTAGTTTCCATAGCTACACAGTGCCTTCTTTCAAAGAGGCTCTAATACCATGCTATTTTTTCTTTAGATCTTATTAGTTTATCTAGTATCTTTATATGAAATAATTACAAGTACAACAAGATGCATAAGATATAAATATACATGAGACACAAAGATTTTCAGCGGGGAAACCATAAAGGAGAAAACCCCGCAAACTTATTTAGAATAGTAAGATGATCAAAAGTAGTAATAAGAAGTATTCATGAGTTATCTTCCTCTCCTCTCCTCTCTCTCTCTCTCTCTCATGTGAACTTGAGAGTCTGAGGTGTGTATAAATGAGGGAGAGTGCCTCCCTATTTATACCCTTTCAAGTCACTGACCAAACATAAGACTGGGGCCCACATGTCTTACCTAATAGGGTAGAATTCTCCCAGATAGGATCCAAATACACATTACATGATGTTACGCTGGGGACTATTGCCCCGACTTACAACAAAGGTTGTACCTCAAGGTATAGACACAATTAAGACATCACGCAAGGGGGTAAACACACCCCCAATGGGGGTACAACAACATACAATGATAATACACATACGAATATCTTCTGAAGTTACAAATACATCAACAATCCCAATCATTATAATACTTTCAAGGAGTTAAGAAGGCTCGCAATGATTCATTCCCATTAGGTCGAGGATAGAATTGTGATTTAATGATATTGCTTGGCCTATAATAAGAACTAGGGCATCTAGAACTTAAGACATGGGCATATTTCCTTTACTCGGAAACGTGTGATAGGGTTGGAACCACTCAAATGCCAAATCCTTCTTATTATTTATAAATAATTGGTTATAAATAATAGTCAATTTTTACATGGATCTGTTGAGAGCTGAGCATGGAGGTACCTCAGTCCAGTTCCCTAGGATTCCTCTTTATGCTTAACTAGTCCTAACTATTATTGTATATTATATATTTAGAGAAAGTAATATTCCAACCTCATATCAGAAGTGCATTTCTTTATATCTACATTATGATAGAGAAACTTGTTCTTTCTTGTTTTCTTCTAATTATAAAAAATATAATCAAAATACATTAATTGTGTGTTCATTTAAGTATGTGATTTCTTGTTTCTAGTTTCCTTCTAACTTAAATTGTTAATGGTACATACACTAAATAGTTCTTTAATACATGTATTCAATGCAGGCGCCATTTTTTATGACCTTGATTTGAGACGAAGGAGTCAATTATCACAACATGCCCAACATAATAATCATCTGAAATTTATTCAACCCAAGCATTCAGTGCCAAAAATATAAATCCATACCTAAGTCAAAATGAATAATACCCAAATCTAGCTATGTTGCATACTTAATGGGATAATATGACAATGGATTTGATAGTCATCCTTGCTTCAAATACTACTTGTACAACTTGATTCTATGCCATAAGGAGTCAAATCACTCCTTACCTAATTCTTTGCAATTTAGTATGCCATAAGGAGTCAAATCATTCCTTACCTGGTTCATGATCCTTTTTGCAAAAAAAATATCTGAAATTTAATATGTTCATTGCCGTAAAAATTGACATCAATTATCAAGGTAACAAGAAACAAATGGTTCATCAGACTCCATACATGGCAAATGCTCGTCAAAACTTCAATATAATTTGAATCGATATCCAATTATGATGGTAAACAATTCCATGTCTTTAATTCATCCTTTATGAGTTACACCCATGTTATGATAATTTTCAATTATTTTTTACTACTAAAACTAAGGGAGACTTACCTTCATTGTGATAGATATGTTGTATCTCTTCTAAACTTACAACAAAATGATAAAAGAGTAGCTCAATTGAGGTTGCATCTTGATTACCTCTTTAGTGTCAATATTTTGTCGAGAATATCTATGGGAAAGGAAAAATTATTGCAGTCTCTCAATGTTATAGATATTGTAGAGGAAATAACTTAGAGAAGCAATCTTGTAGTTTAATCATATTAATACAATTAGATAGATTAAAATATCTTAGCTTTGCTAAATTGGAATTATTGAAAGGCATCATAAGGGTGTGAAACTCAAATGAAAATTATTGAACGTTTTTGTATTTTTGAACTCTAATTATAATATCGTATATTAAATAGTTGGTCTAATACAAACAATTATTCATTTGCAACCGTTCAATAATTTTTGTTGGCGATTTGGGACAACTCCCACCTGTGATGGACAAACCTCTATATGCAAGAGAAACTCTGGGGAAGTGTTTGTGGGCATACTTTACCACTATAATAATTTTGGAAACAGTGTCCCACCAAAGAGGCATTGATGCCACCCAACTTCGATTTTGTCAGCTTTTACAAACATCCACAAAGCTACACCAATGTTGGAAGACTAGAGGCTCGACTCCTCTAGTTTAGGACTAATAAATTATTGTCTACAGAGGAGTGTTCAAACTTTGACACAACAATACATATCTTTGAAACAAACATTCTTGCAAACAATCCTAAGAAATACATGTGCCAAGCATTGGCTATGCCTATTACACGTTCACTCACAGATTTCACCAATGGTTCAGATGCACGGCAAGATGATGACCATCAATTAGAAAAATAGATATTGCTATGTGTGGGGAAGCGAGTAATTCTATCTTGCAATTATGGGAGGAATATTTATTAGTTCACTTGGAGTGGTCATGTAAACTCTAATCACACCTAGCTCTAGCCCTCCCAAGTTTCCAACCTATGTTTACATGGAATTTGATAGATACATTGGCCCCCCATGGGAGAAATATAAAAAAAATCACATATTGATTCCACCCATAATTAAAATTAACAAGAAATAAATTCCCCGCGAGATGGCTTGGGCATTGACTATCCATAAATCCCAAGAGCTGGCATTAACAAGGTCAACCATTGGCATTGGTAACACTAAATTTCAAGGCGTGAACTTCACGGCATTATCATGAACTACAACATTCGAAGGAATGTGAATTGCACCATCATTTTCCTTTGACCGCTATGCAAAGATGAAATACACTTCATATGTCACACTTCACAAAAAGGAAGAGGCATGCCTTCATTCTTTGTCCATATCACACTTAAAATTGCATCCCTTAGTCTCGGTACTCCCCCCAAATGAAAATATCAAGTTATTTGCTATTGTAATTAGAATCAAACTTGATAACTACCTAACCCTTTATTTTTTTACTCACATATGTTTTCTTTCTCGTGTGACAAATTAATGTTCATTTCATTTTACTTCCCATCAATTACATGGGTTATGCCCTCCATTTATTCACTAAACTTGTTTTTAACACATAAACTTATTTATCTACATACACACAACTTTCTCTCATTTTTTCAAGATATCGAAGTTCTCTTCGACGTTTCATTTTCCTTGTTTAGAGGGCTACTTGTCTACTTCTCTTCGGCGTTACTCTCAAAATCATTTACTTTTTTACATAGGGTACTCTATTGTTTTTTTATGGGAACTTTACAATCTCAATTCATTCTGGGCATGGAAATATATAAGGGGGGAATTTATTTGGTTGCTTTATAAGGTTTCATCATAACCAATGGGATAAGGAGTAACTTATTGGAATATGTTTTTGTCCTTTAAAGTAGAGGGGACAAAAGTCTTTTGCAAAGAGCCTTTTGATTTTTTTATTATTTGAATTTAAGAAAAAAAAAGGTTAGGGGAGTAAGGGACTCACAAAAAAATGGATTAATTTGGGAAGGAAAGTGAGCGTGACTTCAATAATAACAAGGGTTGCATGGCAGTGCAGTCCCTGCCGAGCTGGTTTGGCAAAATCTGGCAGTGAGGCTAGCATGTTTGGTTATGTGATTGTCTACATTGGGAAACCACAACTGTGTATCCACTTGAAATCATATGAAATATGGAACCTAAACAGACATTTACAGTTGCACACCAGATGACAGGAGATGACAATGCCATACACGTTGAAGATAAGACATATCGGTATCTAGTCCAATGGTCTTTAATGGATTTCCAGAGAAGATGAGAGCTCTATTTCTCAACTAATGATGTTGTAAATAACTATAATAAACTATACTATTATATTTAATAAATTGATAATAAAATAAAAAAATCCTGGGAAAAAAAGCGTAATTTTATTTCATCCGTCGAGAACAAAATTACATTTAGTAGATACACTTTGTTGTGTATTTCAATACAACTGTGAGTAATATGAGAACAAACCTTGAAGGTCTTCTGAAAGTCCCCTCATACAAAATATAGTGTTCAGTATAAAGTATACAAAGCGTGCAACCCTGTTCAAAAAAAGATACCATAAACTACTCTTTAATCAACCTGCTCTATAATAATAAAAAACTGCCAACTGTTCCATGACAGTCGAAAATACCAAAAAAGATAATCCTAAAAGTAATAGTATAAGGTAAAAAAACATAGTTTTGAGATAAGTGGAACTTTTTTATAGTATTATTGTGGAGTTGTTTCCTTTATAAAAGGCCTGTGATAATATTCCTGAATAGTGTCCTCCTTCAGTTCTCTAATCATCCACTACCCCAAGTCCAACTGGAGCCCCTCCTTTGAGGCTTTGTCTTCCACCCTGTTGTTTTCCCTGTAGACATGTCAGCATGAAAAGGAATCATAAGTGTCTAAAATGGCTTTAATGGAAGATTAAATGTCGTCAAGCCTTAAATTTCTGTAATCTGGAGTCCCCTTTATCCAATTTATGACATTCTTCGGATCACCACAAACATTTAGAGTTCTACACCCTTTCTTTGCTGCAAAAATGAGAAGAAGTTTTAAGCTCAGTAACTCAACATAATTGTTATTGTTTTCCCCCAATCCCATCATTAATTCAAAAGAATGATTTTCTGAAAGGAAAAGAAGGGCCCCTCCCCCACAAAGATTATTTTGAGTTGCCCCATCAAAGAACCCCCATGGCATAGATTTGTCGATTCCAATGTCCAAAACTTCCCTCTGTCTTGCAACCCTGATGTACCATGGAAAAGCAGGAAGAATTCCACAAGCCAAACTAACTGTAATTTCTAGGGTGCAAGCTTTATCTGCAAAAATTAAATTTTTTATGGCAAGAGAGACACACCAACCAGGCCCCTGGAAGCTCCTTTTTTGTAAATTTTCCCAAGTAGGTGCCTTGTTTTCCAGCACACACCACATAAAGATCCTGGTTTTTGGTGGAATTTTAATTTTCCACAATTTCTTCCACCACTAAATCAGTTCCCTTCGAAAACCATATGAACTAAGTTTTATATACCCTGCCTTTGGGGTGTATTTGCCACCTGGATCCACATCCCAAATAAGAACATCCTCCCTGTTTCTAAGTTGAGCATGTTTATTGATCAAACCCCCAATATAGCTATCCAATTCCCTTTCATCAAGCGTTTCCAACCCAAAATCAGGTGTCAATCTCCAGGTATGGGACCATCGGTTCTCCTGAAAAGGTGAATCTAACTATGAAAGATAGACAATACCTCTCTGTCTTAGTGCCTCTACCGTATGATCAGGAAGCATGTGTTGTTGATTACATCCGACCCACAAGTCCTCTCCAACCCTTAATTTCCTGCCATTCCCCACATTCCAAGCAATATTAGATTCAATGACCTCAAAGGATTTTACCACCACTTTCCAAATTACCGAACCACCTGAATGACTTTTCAAACGACTATGAATCTAGTCTTCCATAGTATCAGGGGCAATATATTTACAGAAGATGACTTAAGTCCACAAACTTTCATCCTTTAAGAGTCTCCAGCCCCCCTTGGCCGCAAGTGACTTTGCAAAGAAGAAGATATTTTTGAGGCCCCATCCTCCCAGTCCTTTTGGGACAACAATCCTCTCCCAACGAACCCATGGAGTCACTTGCACCTCCTATTTTCCACTACACAAAAATCTAAAGTAGGTTCTTCTTGCCTCTTCCAAAATTCCTTTGGGAATTCAAGCCAATGACATCCAATAAATTGGAATTGCTTCTAACACAGCTTTAACCAACACCAGTTTTCCAGCCCTAGAGATCCATTTGTGACTCCAAATTTTTAGTCGTTTTTCCAACTTATATAGCAGCCACTTCCAATCCTATTTTTGGTAATCTTTTCGTTTTAAGCATAACCCTAGATATTTCAGACCACCATCCAATCCTTCCAATTTGTAGGGAAAAACCCTTATGATTACCTGTAACTCGTCATCACTCAATAGATGTGTAGATAGTGTTGATTTCCTAGAGTTTATCTCCATCCCAATTGCTTTAGAGAAAAGCTCCAAAATTTCAAAGATGGTGTTTGTGTCTCTAACCGATCATGTACATAAAATTAGAACATCATCTACAAACAGAAGATGTGTTATCAGCAGATGCTGAGAAATATGAATACCTTTTAATGATCCAAGTCTTTTTGCCTCCCTTAAAGACCTACTCAAAATTTCATCCACTAATAAGAATAGCAGCGAGGAGAGTGGGAAACCCTGCCGAAGCCCTCTTTCAACATGGAAAAAGGGGTAAGTAGCTCCATTGATCAATACCGAGAAAGAAACAATTGTGATACAACTCATGATCCACCTGATAAAAGAAATTCCAAAACCAAGATGAGTCAACAACATACGAATGTATAACCAACTTACTTTTTTATAGGCTTTGGATAGATCAATTTTTAGTATAGCCCCCTTAATATTTTTTGTTTTCATGCTAAGAAGTCCCTCCTAAGAAACCCCAATGGTTTCATGGATCTGTCTCCCCTCTAGGAACCCAAATTTCTCTTCAATGATATGATTAGAAAGAATCATTCTAAGTCTTCTTGCTATCACCTTTGAGACCACTTTGTAGATGTAATTGCAAAGTGAGATGGGTCTAAAGTCATTCAGAGAAACAAGATTGTCAATTTTTGGAATAAGTGCTATAAAATTTGAATTGAAACAGGCATGAATCCTTCCTGAAATTCTAGTATCCTCCACAACCTTCAGTAAATCCCCTCCCAAGAGTTCATAGAGTTCTAGGAAGAATTCTATTGTCCACCTGTCAAGTCCCAGGCTTTTATCCTTCTGAAAGCTTTGTAAGATAGCCTTCAATTCTTCTTTCATTGACTTCCTCCATCAGGCACCTATTATCTTACTCCTCCATAAACCTTGGAAATAATCGTGCAATCTTGGTGACTTCTGTAATGGACGCCTGGGAAGGTGCTTTATAAAGGTTCTTAAAGTGCTCCACCCCCGTTTTGGCCATTCCTTCGAAAGTGTCATGGGAAATTCCTTGTTCATCCAATAGACTCCAAACAGTGTTAGCTGATTTTCTCCCTCTAGCATAAGCATGAAAATTTTTTGTGTTATCGTCCCCACATTCCAACCATATGGCCCTGCTCTTCAATATCCGTGTCTCCTCCCTTTCTAATAATAGGATGTTCCTTCTCCCTTCGAATCTGATCAAAGTATATTTGTCCTCCTGGTTCAACAATATTCTCCCCTCTTTATCAAGAAACTCAAATAGTTCCTTTTCAATTTGTTTCAACTCACTGTCCTCTCTCCACCTCTTGTCCACTGACCAATCTTTAATAGCCCCCTTTAAGTTTTGTATGTTTGCTACAAACTGGAAAGCTACAGTTCTCCTACTACCAGGGTCAAAAGGGATCCATTTATAAGAAATCAATGATAGAAAGATTCGTCCCTCATCCAAGTCTTATTGAATTTTAAAGAACTAGGCAGTTTAATAGGTCCATTTTCTAATTCCAGAAAAATAGGCACATGATCTGACTGCCCTCAACACCCCACCCACTATCTGATCTGTTGGTGTCTATCCACCACCTTTTTAGCCACCTAAAACCGATCTAGCCTCTTATCCAGTCTCCCTTCTATTAATTATGTCACAGCAATCTTGGACAAAGTATAAACTCACAAGTGATTCAATTGACAAATTACACATGAAAATGATGCAATGGTACTGCAATAGGAGGTTGCAGTTCTGTATAATCAATCATGGAGTGAATAATACAATAGAGTCTCATGCAGAATGCATGAATGCCAAGCTAATTTGAATACTCAAGGAGTTCATTCGAATTACATGGATGAGTGTAGCTTAAATGAATGTCAGACACACTCAACACACTTAGTTAACCACTAAATTGGTCAATAACTGACTGTCACACCAAGTCCTAACTAAATCGGAGTGCAATAGATGATTGAGTCTAACTAAATGTGACTCAACACATGACACTGCATGTCCAACTCAAGGTGGTAGCACGTCCCTAACTCCAAGTAGCTCCGATGGAGTTAACTGAAGTGCCACTTGTCATCATAAGTGGTTGGAGGCGCCCTAGTTGACTCCAGTTCATAAATATTAGCCAAAAATAGACAAATAATATATGGAGGTGCCTTTACAACTCAGCTTAACTGATTGTTAGGTGAAACAATAATCAGTTAGCAATTAGGTGCACTTATGACACTTAGATCACTCCAGAAGTGCTCCATGTTTGAAGGAGGAAGCCCAGTTAGCCTCCCTGAATGAAGGAGAAGGCTTAGTTGGACTCCTTGACTGTAGGAGGGCATGGGTGTGCTCATGTTGATGTCATAGTGTGCTCATATGATGCCAAGTAAGTCAATTAAACTTAGGATAGTGGGTAAATAGGCAAAAATTGACCAAATAAGTGTGCATGTTGGGTAAATGACTCCAACACCCCCCCTTAAGCTATACTCAAGAGGAGTAAAATAAAATGCATGAAATTCTAGGGCCTCGACAACATTGGGCATAGGTCACCCTGTACAAAATATGTAACTCTAACAATGCTCAAAATAAATCTAAGTGAGGAAAGAGGGAAAACCCGGTGGGAACAAAACCCCCTCTCAAGCTGAACACTGAAGAAAAACATCTGATCACCCTGATGAACTCACCCCCAATAGTGAATAGAGGTAAGTGAACTTTTTCTCTGAAAATATCTTGGTGAAGATATCCGCAATCTGCTCATCTGTAGGGCAGTATTGCAAAACTATGGTCCTGTCATGCACCAGCTCCCTGATGTAGTGCATGTGAATCTATATGTGCTTGGTCCTCTGCCTGGTAACTGGATCTATGGAGATCTTAATAGTACTTTTATTGTCACAAAATATGACTATGGACAAAGTACTACCAATCTCAAACTTCGAAAGAATTCCTTGCAACCAAACAGCTTGGATGCAAGCATTCACTGCTCCCCTGTACTCAGCCTCTGTCGAAGACAATGCAATGGCTGCCTATTTTTTGCTAGACTAGCAAATGGATCCACCACCAAACATAAATACAAACCCGTAAGTGGACTTCCAAGCAATAGAATCTCCTGCCCAATATTGTATATCCAACCAATTGTAGCTCTGAATCTAAAGCATAGTGGATGTCATAGGATCTTGTGCCTTGAATATACTGAAGGATCCTCTTGGATACCTTCCAATGCAGGTCATGAGGCTACTGCATGTATCTTTATACAGCATTCATAGCCTAACTTATATCAGGTCGTGAATGAGTCAAGTAAAGCAAGCTACCAATCAGCTGGCGGTAGATAGTGCAATCCATGGGTGGATTGTTTTTTCCCTCTTCAAGGCTGACTCCTGAGAGGAAAGGGAATGGATCAGCCTTAAATTCTGCCATGTTAAACTTCACTAATAGGCCTGAAATTTGTTTATACTGAGTTATTATTATCCCATCAAAATTTTGTGCAATTTCGAGCCCCAAAAATTGTTTCAGCAAGCCCAAATCACTCATCTCAAATGCATCATGGAGGGCAGTTTTTATGAATGAAATGGAAGCAAGTGTGCTACCAGTAATAAAGAGATCATCAACATATAAAACAATTATAAGTAAATTTTCATCATACTTCTGTAGATAAACATTTGGATCATACTTACACCTTTGGAAGTTTTGTGAAAGCAGGAAGGCATCCATCTTGGCATACCATGATCTTGGGCCCTGTTTCAACCCGTATAAAAAATTTTGCAATTTGCAAACCAAGTAGGATCTGAAATGTAGCCCTCAGGCTAGTTCATGTATATCTCCTCATGAATATCTCCATGTAGAAAGGCACTCTTAACATTCATACGATGCACCTCCCAATGCTTAGATGTTGAAATTGTCAAAACTAGGCGGATGGAGTCTATCTTTGCCACTAGTGCAAAGGTCTCATGGAAGTCCACTCCTTGGACCTAAAAGAACCCTTTTGCAACCAGACTCACCTTATACTTGCAGGTTGTACCATCAGTAGCAACCTTTGTCTGAAACACCCACTTGCATTGAACTAACTTCCTTCCAGATGGAAGGTAAACTAGCTCCCAAGTAGCATTTTTCTGAAGAGAATTAAACTCTTCGTCCATGGCAGCTTGGCATCTCGGATATTTCCGAGCATGGTAGTAAGAATTTGGATTTGAAACTATCATTAAATAACAGGTTTCATAAAGTAAATCATCTTGGCAAGAGAGCGCAATATTTGCTCTTTGAAATTCAGACCAGGTTCTTCTCGAATCAGCAGGATTTCCAATGTTTTCCTCGGCAGAAGAAAGTGTTTTCTTGGCCCAAGTTGGGAGATTTTCTTGCACTCCAGAATCTGATTCCATATCTAATATTTCTTGCTCACTGATATTATATATCATTTTTGCAAAATAAGAGTCATCACCCCCATTTTTGTCACCCAAATTGTCAGCAGAACAGGTAGGAAAATCAATAGAATTTTCTTCAACTAACTCTCCCTCTTGGAGAGGCTCATCAAACTTAACACTTATTTCGATGAAAGTTTGCTTTGTTCTAATATTCAGAAGCTTTAATCCCTTGGATTCTTCTGGATATACAATAAACAGACATTCAACACTTTGCGGTAGCAAATATTTCCTTTCGTCAAACGGAATCTAGGCCCATGCAGTGGACCCAAACACCCTGAAATGTGACACATCCAGCTTGTGTCCAAAATAGGATTTGAAGGGTGTATTACCCTTCATGGAGGAGTGAGGTACTCTGTTCTGAATGTGTGCTGCAACATTCATGGATTCAGCCCACAAATTTGCAGCCAATCCCTTTGCTTCTAGCATACATGTGGTCATCTCCTTTAGAAAGCGGTTTTTCCTTTTCACTACACCATTTTGCTGAGGGGTGTAGGAAACGGAATGTTGGATATTGATCCCACTATCAAAACATATCTTCAGCAAATCAGTACTAATATATTCCCCACCATTATCAGATCTCAAGGATTTGATCTTTTTCCCAGAGGCATTCTCAACCAGTGCTTCCAATTCTATGATTTTTTCTAAAACTTCTTATTTTTTCTTGATGAAAAACACCCAGGTGTATCTAGAAAAATCATCTATGAAGGTGAGTACATACCGAGATCCATTCATTGATGTGATGGTTATTGGTCCACTGATATCAAAATGCAACAACCCCAAGATACTTGATGCACGACAAGCCTTCGCCCGATCAAACTTATGCTCAGGGTGTTTTCCCACAACACAGCCCTTGCAAATTCCTTTGGTAGTTCAGATTGTCGGGAGGCCTTCAACCATGGAACTATTCTATAATCACTACAAGTAATTCAAATTTAAATGATCAAATGTCTCATGCCAGAGTCTACTGACATCATTTCCATGAGTCAGAAGAGAGGTGGGCTTTGCATCCGCCAGAAAATGGGAAAACTCATAGGATTTTGCATGATGGTTTGAAAATCCTTTTGCAACAAGTTTCCTAGATGCAATATCATTGATTTCCACATCATCAGGGCTGAAGGTTACTCTCTTGGGCACTCCAGTATGACTCGTTTGATAAACACTCAGGAGGTTGGAGGCAAGAGAGGATACATACAGAACATTGAAAAGGGAGCCATGTTCAAGATTTATTGTACCTTGTCCTTTCGATATGATGGTGGAATCATCTCCCATGTGGATGGGGATGCTCTTTTCAGTGTCCAGGGAGGAAAAATAATCTCTGCTTTCCATCATGTGATTTGAAGCTCCAGAGTCTATGAGTAGAGTTGTGGGCTTCGAGGTGCTTGTCATGAGAGCATGACCTCTTTCTTATTGTGGATCCTAATCTTGATTATCTCTCCTTCGAAGGTTCTCAGGGAGATTGATGTTGTTTCTCTTAAGGAGAGAAGTCATCTCATCAAGTTTCTTCTTCATGCAGGAATGCTCAGGGTGGAAGCCCTTCCCGCAGTAAGAACACTTGACTTTTTCCTTTCCTTGATGTCCTTTGTTCTTGTGTTTCTTAGAGACGGAAGGATCCTCTTGCTGGTTCTTTTCTTTAGGCTTTGGAGCCTCTACTTTAGCCTTTGAATTCTTCTGCTTTCCTTTTCCTTTATCTTTTGAGGATCTGAGGATCCCCATTTGAACAAGCTTATCATGCTCGTTTGTAAGGGTCTGATGAAGGCATCAAGAGAAGGCATTTTCCAGTTTGGGATAGTGAACTTCCCCATGTGGAATGATGAAACAAAGACAGAATAGTCTGGACCCAATTTGGAGAGGATAGCTAAGATGAGCTGGTCATGTTCCTTCTCCACCTTGCATTGCTTTAGCTGGAGGACTAGATGCTTGAATTTTGTGAAAAAATCATTCACGGATTCAAAACTTCTTAGATTCAAGGAGATCAACTTGTTCTCAAGATGATAGTTTCGAAGATCATCCTGTTTATCAAACAAGGTAGCGAGATGGTCCCAAATCTCCTTCGGAGTCTTCAATCCCGAGATGTGGAAAAGAAGATCCTTGGAGATGGACAAACAGAGAAATCCATAGGCCTCATCAAATTTATTCCAGTATTTTATCTTCTCTGCAGCAGCATTAGGCTCTAATTCTGTGTTCATGGTGACCCGGTAGAGCCCTCTTGAATGGATTTGAATCTCCATGCCTTCCTTCCATTGATGGTAGTTGAAAGAGGTGAGGAGATCCAGAGAATGAGACAATGAGCTACTGTAGCGAATGCAAATAAACTGTAAAAACCTACAATCAACATAATAAAGTCATTGTAAGGTCGAACAACCTGCACATTTCAGGTTTTCATCACACCCAGCATAATTGATAAAGCAAGCTTGATCAACAATTCCTTAAGTTGGGGTATTAAGTGGTAAACCTTCTGCTACTGGTGCAATGCCGGAATTTGAGCTTTTGCTCAATTTTGCATGTAAGATCCGTAAAAAACCATGTTTTTGAAGAAAATAGCTTTGTCCCGTCATAAGATCTGATACCATATTAATTATGTCACAACAATCTTGGACAAAGTATAAACTCACAAGTGATTCAATTAACAAATTACACATGAAAATGATGCAACGGTACTGCAATAGGAGGTTGCAGTTTTGTATAATCAATAATGGAGTGAATAATACAATACATCCTCATGCAGAATGCATGAATGCGGATCTAATTCAAATACTCAAGGAGATCATTCAAATTACATGGATGAGTGTAGCTTAATTGAATGTCAGACACACTCGGCACACTTAATTAACCACTAAACTGATCAATAATTGATTGTCACACCAAGTCCTAACTAAATTGGAGTGAGATAGATGATTGAGTCTAATTGAATGTGACTAAACACATGTCACTGCATGTCCAACTCAAGGTGGTAGCACATCCCTAACTCTAAGTAGCTCCGATGGAGTTAACTAAAGTGCCACTTGTCATCAAAAGTGGTTGGAGGCACCCTAGTTGACTCTAGCTCATAAATATTAGCCAAAAATAGACAAATAATAGATGGAGGTGCTTTTACAACTCAGCCTAACTGATTATTAGGTGAAACAACAATCAGTTATCAATTAGGTGCACTTATGACACTCAAATCACCCCAGAATTGCTCCCTGTTTGAAGGAGGGAGCCCAGTTAGCCTCCCTGAATGAAGGAGAAGGTTTAGTTGGCCTCCTTGACTGAAGGAGGGCATGCGTGTGCTCATGTTGATGTAATAGTGTGCTCATCTGATTCTAAGTAAGTCAATTAAACTTAGGATAGTGGGTAAATAGGCCAAAATTGACCAAATAAGTGTGCATGTTGGGTAAATGACTCCAACACCCTCCCCACATCTATTGTTTTTCCAAGTCGGTTTGAGCTTGATGGGCTCAATGTCTAACCAATTTATTTCTACCAGCTTCTATGTGAAGTAATCCGTCAACAAATTAGCATAAGCATGAGGCCCCCAAACCTCAGCCTGCCCTAAAGAAAAATTTAAATCGCCCCATATGATCACCATATCCTCTCTTAGTATAGAGTTGTTAAAATTGTTATCCCAGTAAGGGATCCTATTTAGATAAGGCTCATAGATATTAAAAACAATGAATATATCCTTAAGTTCTAGCGCCTTAAAGGTCAAACCAAGAGCTGACTCCATACCCCACACATTAAAAAACGGAACACAACTCATATTCCATCCAATAGTCAGCCTTCCAGAGCGGCCTCGGACGTCCAAAGTCTCAAAGTTCCATCCATGGAACCAACTTTCCAACCTAAATTTAACCACATCACCTACCCCTAAAGTTTCTTGTAGCAACAAAATATCATGGTGTTCTAAATCAACCACCCTCTTGAGAGTTGATCTTTTGGGGGGACTAGCAAGACCCTGACAATTGAAAGACATTAGTTTCATCTGTGACCCTTCTTCTGGGCATGCACTGCTCTAAGTGCCCTCTCAATAGATTGTTGTTTTCCCTCCAACATATCATTTTTTACTTTGGACTGAACCTTGGCAATAAAATATTTCCTTCCTCTCCCCCTAGGGGTTAAAACTGAAGTTTTCCCCAAACCCCCCAAGGCCACCTTGGTACATGATCGTAGGAAATATCTTGAATATGAAGATTCAGGTGGTCAACGACGGGACTAAACTTCTTCAACAGTCGGTTCAGGGACTGAAATCTGAGGTACATCCTCCATAACCACAGCAGAGATAGGTAAAGTATCATCTATAGTTTGTGTAGTAATAGTCATATTTTTTAACCCTTCCAACTAATCTAGACCAGAAAGATTAAAGTTTTTGTATACAAATTTATAGACGAGGAGAGGGTGAAAGAAGAAGTACCCAAAAGAGGAACCCCTTTCAAGAACGGGTCATCTACATGTCTGACCACCTCCACCACATGAAAAGACACTGTAGTCTCCTCCTCATGATTGCAATCTTCAAGATCCTCACACACCGGTTCCACAGGAGTCGAAGGCATTGACGACAGCCCAGAGGATACACCAGCCCTTCCATTCCTCTTAAAACCATTCTGCTATCGGTGTCCATTTAATGTTCTGACATATAAGATACATTCAGTCGCAGGATGCCCATAAGCATGGCAACTCCTACAATGGAAGGGAACCTTTTGATAATCCAGGATCTGCTTTATCTGATAAGGACCCCAAGTTAGCAACATATCTTCTATTAAACCTTCCCTGATGTTGATACTAACCAGGATTCTCGCAACCCTCTGTATCTTTGTTTCCTTAAAAGAAATATCCACTTCAAGGAAAGTCCCCATAATGTTTCCAATATTGATAAAGTGTTCTTCAGACCAGTAATGCAAAGGCAGGCCCAACAATCTAACCCACAGTGGCACTATGTCCACACATTCTCTACTGGCATGAAAGAGAGGGTGCCATGGTTTTAATATCACAGGTGAATGTTCCATAAACCAATTACGATTAAGCACCCACTGCAGATGTTCTTGGTGATGAAAATTGAACGCATACCATCCATGATTCAGACCGACCACTTCCGGGACCGACCCTATAGCCTCCAACCAACAATCCTCAACCCACTTTATCATCGTTTGTAAGGAGAAGGTTCTTCCTAGAAATCACCCCACCAACAAACAATCTTCCATCTGCATTACCTAATTCCAACGAATACCATCCCCCAAAGCATAATTATAACCAGGCCTCTTAGATTTTACCCATTTTTTACTCTGTTTATGTGCACCCTAGCTATTGACCCTTCCCTTTGTTTCACTGCTTGACCTAGTGGCGAAGTAACCCTACAGTGAAGGGATAAGACAACCGCGTTGCTCCAATGGTCCTATGGACCGGGCCACAAAACCATATTCCTCCGCCCTCAGTTCTTCACAATTAGAAATCCCCACAGGTTTTTCATCGCCGCTCCCAACCCCTACAATGGTCGCACTCAACAATCCATCTCCAAATTCCATGTCACCTGCGGCCAAAAGCCCCTCTGGTAGATAAGGTTCCACAACCCCCTTCCTCCCAGCATCAAAACCACCCAAACCCTCACCAGGAATAAATGTTGAAACCTCCGGTAACTGAAACATGGACAGTGAAGAAAGTAACATATCCAATGGAGAAAACCCTTCCTCACTGGTAGCAGGTGAAGGGATAACCATTGAAACACCAACCTAGGAAAGTGGAGGAACCTCCACCTCATCCCGAGAAACTTACACCTATCTCCTACTAGAAAATACCCTCCTCCAGTTGGTCGCTAGAGTAATCTACCAACTCACCATCAGCCATTGCTCAGTAAAAGGTTAAAAACAGTAAAAAAGAGTATAAAAAAAAACAGGAAACAAGACCACACTTACAGTAAAGGGTTTAACGCAGGTAAAAGATCAATCACCATGATGTGAGTAAACCCTACCATGCAAGTTTTGTAACCACCAGCCAGCTCATGGAGTAAAAACAAAAAAATAACCCCGCCCTCCTTACCTTTACCATGCCAACGTGCCTCACCATAGGTAATCATAGTACTGTTCATCTCGACCTCTGTGAGGTTTGACCCCTGCAACCTGCAGGCCAGACCCGCAACCCATCAAACCCTTCCCTTCCATCATGTTTGCATAAAACCCTAACATGGTTCCCGCCTGGTCTATCACTTTAAATTGATAAATTTTTTATATAAAAACAACAATCAATAACTATAATAAACTATACCATTATAGTTAATAAATTAATAAATTTCTTATATAAAAACAACAATCAACAATGATTGAATACATTTCTTATATAAAGCAAAAACATTGAATTCTTATTAATGTAATTATTTTACTTAAGAAGACTCGATCCACCGATCGGGGGAGGATATTGATAGCAATCACATATGGATAAATGATTGGGCATGTAATTGTGTTGGTTTTAAACAATACTATAATATGTATATTAAACTATTAGTATTAATAAATTATTAAAAAAACTGTAATAAGTATAAAGTTATTGACCTGTGAAAACTTTAGAAGGATTCCATGGCCATATTCCATGTCAACTACTAACATCTGTATACCAAACATCAATTAAAATGCAAAATGTATTAGGCTATAAAATGTTTACTGGCCTAAGTGCTTAATGATGTGAAATGTCAAGAGTTAAGGGCCCTTAACAATCTGACTGACTACAATCCATGCATCATATTTAAGTTAAACAGTGTAAAGAGATTACAATACAATATTTATATCAATTATGGGTGATAATGCTTTAGGTGTTTGCCATGCACAACTACACTGTACACTAGCATGGATTTCAAACAAAAATTCCTGCTATCACAGAGATGCCAGGATGTTGGCAGTGCATTCTTGGCAAGAATTGTAGTGCATACAACAAATCCTTGCACAAAGGAGCAAATGGACCCATTCATTAAATATGGCACAAGCAAGGCAAAGCGAGGATTACAAATCTGTCAAGCAAGAGAATACTTGAAGCAAATCGTTCATGCTTCCTATGTGTGTGCAATTGACGTGAGGTTGAGCTGGGTTTCATACCTCACCAATAAAATCATGAATATTTTCATAGGAACACAAGAGAGGAACCACGTCTTCCACTCTGTAAATTTACACCCATGATGCCACATCCATCCCTACAGTAAGCTTCAACCTTCCCTCATCCATCCCTGGACTAAGCTCCAACCTTCCCTCTTGAGAATATACCAGTGTAGAAGAGTAGGTATTTAGGTACGAATGGTTTCATTTATTCTCTTATACTCACAAACACAGAAACCATATTGCTTGAGTAATAAATTTGTGTCGCTACTCCACCAATTCCTCCATACAATAGGGATGTACACATGCTTAACAAAATAGGTCACTTCCTTTGCTAAAAATTGGGATTGGATCAAACCAATTAATCAGTATATCTCCTCCACTCACCTCCAACGTGAATGAACTAAAATCAAAAGTTTTATCTGGCGAATATTTACAACAAAAGCAATGCAATCAAATCATAAACTTGATCACAAGATCAGAAACACAGAGGCAAAGATTTATATCATTCTGGTTACTCTCCTTAGCACTAAGTATCTCTAACTACAACGCCAACAAAAGGAACCATTGAGAGCCAATCTTCTTGGTGATTGGGGTCCATTTCTTAACTAAAGAGATATTGAGGCTTTCCTATAAATGGGCATTGAATAAAAATGAAACCCATAGAAACCCTAACTCCTAAGAGTACAAGACAAAATTATGGATGCCACTAGTATTAAATTCTAGGTACAACTGATGGTTCCATGAGGATTGATCTTATGCTCTCAAATTAAGTTTCGATCTCTTGATTAAGGGATAAAAGTGACACCCGTGAACAATTAAATCAAAACAAAACATGCAATCTTATTACAACAAACTCTCCCTTACCTTTTGGAATGATTTCCTGCTCTATCAAAACATTTTCCAAATTTCCATTCAGGATTCATGCTAAAATTCAGAGTCTCAACTAATACGCTCAAATTAGCTCCTGACATCATTGTTTTCTTCAGTATTTATGAAACAACATTGATGTTCTTAATTAAATATGTTTGCATTTTAGGTTTTTTTGTCTTTCTCTCCTTTTTCCACAGTCAACCCATAAAAATACTGACTGGCATGATTAACAGAAACTCTGCCATTAAGGTAGCAAGCAAATCAGCTGGAACGTTGGCTCTAATATATCTAGGCATGGCAAGGTGCCCCAATTGAAGGAAAACACACAGAATTTGAATGCATGTAATGCATAAAATTAAAATTGAATATTTGAAAAACATGAATGGGCACTTGGTCGGAGGGAAGACATCCTTGGCCTTTCATGAGATAATAATCCATTGTTTGAAGGGTTGGTTGTGTTAGGTGTGTGTTTGAGTAGTTGATCATTGTGAAAAGAAGCATGATCACAATTACAATCAATAATTTCAATCGTACAACACAAACACCACAGACGTTGTCCACACTTGAACATTTGTCCAACAATTTTCCACAATTGTCGTCATTAATTAACGAGAAATTTTGTTGGGTCGTCTTTTCTCTTTTCTTGTTTTTTTTTCTTTCAGAGTTGTGGGGAATTTTATAAAAATTATTTTATCCCGGTCAAAGAATACATTTCAATTTCGACTGCATTAAGGAAGGGAAGAACATTAATGAGTGGCCTATAATTTCTTCTTTACATCTGGCATATATGCTTAACCTTAATCTATTCTTTATTTTAAAAACTTTTCGAATAAATGTTTTATTTATTTATTTTTAATTTTGTTTTAATATTTAAAAGTGTATATGATCTACATGTTGATTCCACGTGCTTAAAGTTTGATTCTACACTTTAAGTCTTCACCTTCACCACCTAGTAGCACCAAGTGTAGAATGATATGTTTATATGGTTGTTTCAACTATTTTCATAAGGTACAAATCCGAATACAGTGGCTTAACCAAGTTTGGAACAAACACGTAAGACGCTTGACTATAGAGTTCGCCCACGAAGATGTGTGCCATATATAGATTTGCATGGATTGCAAGTGGCTTGTTAACACGTGCTCTCAACAATTTATCGGGCTCATAAACTCTTTGCCACCATTTCAAGCTGAGTGTTTGCAGTATGTGAGTATCTCTGTTCACGTTCCTCATAATGTTGATGCCAATATATTGGTCACACCTCCTTTCCTTTTTGCATAAGAAGTATGTGTAATTCATGACATTACAAATTGCATGAACGATAGCAATGGGAACACTTTTTGCAACTCAACCACTCTCTAGCTAGGATCGCATGAGCAAAATTTATTCTGAACTTCAAGCTCATTTAGGATTCTACAATGGATATAGGTGGATGTTGGACCCAGTCCCTTTCCTTTAGGGATATTTGGAAACCTTCCTTTCAAGCAAGGAGTTGCTCCAGGTATTTAGATAAGGTTCAAGAACAAATTTCTACTTATTCAGCATGTTGATAGGCTTGGATGGACTTCTTACAACAGGATCATTGAGAAAATCTCTCTTTAAAAATGTTTTGCCTAGGGATCTACTCTCTTGCATTTTCCATGCTAAACAAGTTGCGCAGTAAAACGACTTTGTTTACTTCTCCATTTAGATGGATATGACATAGTACTAACAATGGAGGAAGTGGATGTGTGATCCACCGTCATTTTGTCCCTTGGGAAAGTTATTTGCAAAAATTGAAATTTGCTAGCTCGCTTGATTTGTCTATGTGGTCTATGAGTTCCATATCTAGAAGGAACCCTTCCAACGAAAAACAAAGAAGATGAGGGGTTAGTTACATAAGAAAAAGGAACCCTTCCAAGGAAAAGCAAGGAAGATGAGGGGTTGCCTCAAGCAAATCGGGACAAGCATGAAGGGGAAGGAGGAAATTCAGAGTGCATTGGGAATTGACCGTCCACCATGGGATCCTTCAGTTCAATTTATGGCATCCTTATATGAAAACCTGTCCAATTCAACCGATAAGGCCACAAAGGTAATAATCGACAGTGCTTTTGGAATACTACAGGCCCATGTGTAGTTACACAGACCACCATAATCCTCAACAAGGCAGTGCATTTGACAAAAAAATATATATATGGTTAAAATCAATTTGTCAAAAGAGTTATCTACCTTTACTTAAGCACATGCACACTAAAAATAAATTTAAACGCATACACACTGGTCATAAGTTTGAATGGTAGGGATGATAAACCAACTCTTAAACTAAGAGATGGTAACTAAAGCCAAATTTCAAAAGTTTGAAAAAGGTAAGTTGTAAGTCATAGTTTTATTTGGTTGCAACAACGTTAAGGTCATAATAAAAAAACTTTACAGAACCCATACTTTAGTACAGATAAACTCTTTGAAGAAGGATCCACGAGAAGGGATTATGAATCGTGTTTGTGTTTTTTGTTCCCTGTGTTATTCTTGCAGGTGTAGAAATCTTGTGAGGAGCACTGGTTAAGCCATTGGAATCTGAAAAATCAAAGGTGGATAGATACAAGATTGTATATCCATGGAACTACCATCTCCTCTGCACTCAATGACATTGTAAGATGCTCTTTGTTCTATCCTTATATAAATGGGAATTGAATAATTTTGTGTTGTCTTTTATAAACTCATTAATTGTAAACATTAAACAAAAAGAAAAAAAGAGAGGATTTTACAAATTGATCACAATTTCATATAATACCATAGAAATTGTAATTGACCCAACCTGTAGACTTCAAAAAGAATTCCATAACTTCTGAGAGTAAACATCAACTATCTTTAACCCTCCCAACCTATTTGGTGTTTTAAATCCTTTGATTATTACAGAAGAGGTGAAACAAAACTTTGGAAAAGGAGTTTCCACATGTTCATGGAGCGCATCCCCTAGTAGCATTCAAATTCATTTTGTTTATATACACAGTGAGAACTCTTCATGTTCCAGCTGCTTCCATAAATTGTTGTACTTTTCATTGAGTTGTGTTCTCAGAAATAATTTCAGTGCTTTATCTATGGCTAATATGTCGAGCCTTCATAACATTATTCTTCTCATTCTCAACAATATGGTGATGACATTTTCATTCACAAGCCTCAATGTATTGATTTTTACCAGAGACGTTATTTCTTTGATAAAACCGTGGAATATTCTATGCCCATCTTCCAAATGCACAGCTTCATCATGTTAAAACATGCAATGAAAATACATTCAAATACGTGATGATAGATATGAAAAACCTTAAAAAATCTCAATTTAAAAAATTCATCATTAGCCATTATAGACTATTTTCTCGACTAGGTAGAAAGCAAGCGCTTTAGTAAACTTCAATTGTGATTTAAAAAAAGAGCCGGTGATTCTGTCAAATAATAAAATAGAATAGATGAATCTCCAGCTGAATTCACACAATAAAAATAAGAGAATTATTTCGAAAGAGGAATAGAATAAAATAACAAACAAGACACTTCCCTTTCTAGAGATTTCATGGTAGATGGCTGGTGATGAAAATATTGCTCCAATCATGACATTAGCGAAAGCCATGCTTGAGGTAGAAATCATTAGAGCAATTTTGGTGGCATATAATCCTCCCTCGGTAGCGATATTCCCTAGAGTACCATTAATTTTCTATGCATGGATCTCTGAAATTCTCTCGTGATCTCTGCCTTGTTTTGTCATTAATATAGCTTAGTGTATTATACAAAATTGAGAGTGTTTCTGTATTTGACATAGAAAAACTTATTTTAGTTTTCCATTTATTGATTTCACTTGTTATTTTTTCTTTTTGTATCCATTCATTGTTAATAATTCCTAGTTAGGAGCATGATGATATCCGGTTTTAGATTTTCATATGTATGCAGTAAAATAATGTGACTGCTTCTTTTGCTATGGTAAAACTACTCATTGTGAATTGTAGAACTACTCACTGTGAATGGTAGTAGCCAACTGAAAGAAGAGATCTATGGAGACAAAATTGCATTCATAGTGTTGCTGCAGCTGAAGATCGAAAGATAGAGACCAACTAGTGTCCTTCCGACCATAAATAGAGACCAACTAGTGCCCTTCCGACCAAAAATAGATTAAAGGCAAAAAAAATAGCTATGAAATATGTGAACAACTATGTGAAATAGGTAAATATGTATTCAATAGTCAACAAATAGATATTTTCTTGGAGATCCATTCATCACGAAGGATATGAAAGCTCTGCCAAATGGAGTTCTTTTGTGCAAATCCATTCTTCATCAAGGATATGAAGAAGCTCTGATTTTCATTCTTCATGAAAGATATAAAAAGGTTCATGAAAGATATGAAGAGGCTCTATGACAGTGACAGAGGTAGTGATGGTGGCATTGGCAAAGGCGATGGTGATAAGCAAGTAAATGCAAATGTGGTCAAATGTAAGGGTTCATCCTTACATAATTATCATAATTGATAAAAATATATATATTTATTATTGAATTTATGATTGTTACATTGAATCCGTGCAGCTTTATACATATGGAGAGACACCATTAAACTATGTGTCCTTCCAATGCCGACATTTACATAATTTAATAATAACTAAGCTAATATATAATAGATTAGTAGTTGTAATATACTTTTGGTATATTACAAGTCATCCTGCTCTGAAAAGATTCGTCCATGAATCTTCTTATGAGCATGCTACAACTGGAATTCTTGCCACAAATAATGGTGCCATGGTTTAGTAGTTCTTGAAATATTTGGTCTCATTTCCATTCAAAACTTTTCATGCATATGATTCTATAGATGAATGCATAACAACTATATGGATTATTTTTCTGAGCTTCTAATCCGATGGTGTTCTTTTGACCTTATATTTTGATGTATATTTTTTATATTTATGCATGCTTTGATATGGTTTTCTTATCCATAGTGGCAACTGCTAATAATTTACTTACTTCCTTGTCTAAAAAGCTTGTCCTTATTTGTTCCCTGGGAACCTTTTGAAATTCTAGAACATCTTGAGTTGTAACTACTAATAGAATATTCATCTCATCATTTGTCGCACCATCCTCTGGGTTTCGTTCTTCTACGTTATCATGATTAAGATCATCTTTAACACTTTTATCTTCATCATTGCATTCTTCTACAACTTCAGTTTTCTCATAATTGTTGTTAACATTGACTTTATCGACTTCATTGAATTCTATGACAACGTTGTTTTATTTACAATTGATATTGACAGTGTGATTGTCAATATCATCTTGACCTTTTATTTCCGTGTCATCTACTTCTTCTGTTTCATTGTCCTTGTTATCGTCTTTCTTAACAAGTCCTTGTTCTAGAATTTCATTAGACAATTTTATAGATTTTTCAGCTAGCGTATTAATGTGCCTTGCTTCCCTACTTTCTAAGAAGCCACAACGAACTTTCAGTAGGCGTGCATACTTTTTATTAAGTATCACATTTTTAGGTTCGTAGTTGAGATTCCTTTTCTTACCCCACTTGGTGGCTGGTGGTATGGATATTTTGTGAGGAGGGGTATAAGGAGGTGTTCAGACATGCTTCCTTTCCTTTGTGGGGCTAATAGCGATTTTATATTCATCCATACTTGAATATGTAGAAGTTGCAGTAGTCCCTTGTTCCTCTTGATTTGGTACCTTGAGAGTCACAATTACTTATTCTGTCGAGGGTGTAGATCCACGCACTTCTTGACCTAAGAACTTAAAAGTCGTAACATCTTATTTTTTGGTTGTAGTCCCTTCTTTTGTCATGAGTGCCGATGTAGATCCCAACTCTCTTTGACCTGAGAACTCAGGAGTCGACATAGCTTGTTCCTTTATGATAGGAATCCCTTCTTTTGACGTGAGTGTTGATGCAGAAGCCAACTCTATTTGTCCTGAGCACTCAGAAGTTGCAACAGCTTTTTTCGGCTTCCTTTGCTTCATGGGGGTAGTAGCGACTTTATATTCATCCCTACTTGAATACGTAAGAGTCGTAGTAGTCTCTTGTTCCTCTTGACTTGGAACTCGAGAGTCACAGTTACTTCTTCTGTTGAGGGTGTAGATCCTAACACTTCTTCAAATGAGAACTAATAAGTCATAACATCTTCTTCTTTTCTAGTCGTAGTCCCTTTTTCAGCTTCCTTTCCTTCATGGGGGTAGTAGCGATTTTATATTCATCCCTACTTGAATACGTAAGAGTAATAGTAGTCTCTTGTTCCTCTTGACTTGGAACTCGAGAGTCACAGTTACTTCTTCTATTGAGGGTGTAGATCCTAACACTTCTTCAAATGAGAACTCATAAGTCATAACATCTTCTTCTTTTCTAGTCGTAGTCCCTTCTTTTGTCATGAGTGCCGATGCAAAGCCCGGCTTTGCTTGACCTACTAACTCGGGGATTGACATAGCTTGTTCCTTTATGATAGGAATCCCTTCTTTTGACATGATTGCTTGTCACGTCCCATCCCATCCACCAGAGAGAGAACGCGGCCATAGTGCTGCTAATACGGGCAAACTAGCCCCATGAACGTAATTTAAAATGCATTGAAATAAAAACATACACAGATGCATACAATTGCAATTATACAGTGGAACCAATTCATCCATTTAACACATTAAACATGTCCATCATATTTCATCAAGAAAATACAAATGCAGAGATTAACACATAGATACTTATCTTCAAAAAAGCTTGTCGCTGCAACGTTCCACCCAACCATAGGCCATTGTGCTCATCAATCTCTCAGCAACACTACCAACCCCAAGCTGGGCATGATTCCCACAAGGAATAAGGAACACTAGCAGGCTCACACATAGCCAAGGATACAACAAAACTCAGCCAAGCCAACACAGTTGGGTTTATCAGGCTATAAAGGAGCTGGAAAGGCTGACTACTAAGCTAGTGAGCTCAACCACAGAGCTATGGATACCTGCACCAGATCTAGCATGGCTTCTAAAACATCTACACACCCAACATAATGGAGCATCCCCTTCTCTGCTACATAGTCCCTCATGCTATGACTTCCCTTCTAGTGCAATTCAGGGTGTGCAAAGAAGAAAACCAACCCCCTAGATCTGTCTATGAGGTGCCTTCTCACAATAGGTTTATCAAGCTAGTTCAGACCCCAATTCCACTCCCAAACCAGTTCAAACCAAAACAACAGAGGCATACACAACAAATGCAAGTTTTCGGATTGATGAAAAATGACTTGGAAGCCAAAAAAGAATTTGCAAATGGGGGAAAACGACCCTGGGAGAGCAATTCGATTTCTAGAAACACTCTATGGATTCACGTGGGAAAAAACGACTCCCTTAGTCCCTATTTTCGTGGGTTTGTCCCCCATTGGCTGTGCAACATAGAAAACATGAAATTCCCAACCATGGGAATGTAGAAACAATGCAAAAATGACCAGCAGAGATCCCAGCCACTGAATGTCAATGAAACTACTTCCCATCAATGGGAAAAATGAAGAACACCGCAAAAACATCCATGGAGAATCCCCACGAGCTCCAAAAACGTGGGGAAGACAACAACGTGAATGCATGAGGGAATGGGCATACATTTTTGGGTGTTTTCTTGCCCATGAATTCAGAACACATTTTTTCCAAAATGGGTGCTCTACCCAATTCGAATTTTTTCCCATACTCTTCCCATTCCCATGCAATAACTACCTCAACCAATTTCTGGCAGAAATGAATGATTGGGGAAAAAGACAAGAAATGGGTAGTTGACAGTTTTAATAGGCTCTCCCTTTGACATTTGGTTTTTCCCCATTGGCCCAAAGGTTAAATATCCCCCCCTTATCCTTAGGAAATCATGCCCCCATCTCAGTATTTGTTACATTGACATAGATGGTTGTGGGTTTTTAATTAAATTGCATATTTACGTGATGTCCAAAATTATAATGTGTCGGCTAGCACAAAATACCATCGGCAATGATTTTTAATCGTAGAAACATAAAACACTAATCAATGGTGGGGATTTTTCCTTTAGCTCCACACCATGATTAATTACAATATTTACATCATATACATTTAATGCAAATGGGGTCAATATCGGGGTGTTACATTCCCCTCCCCCTTCAACAACACTGTCCTCAGTGCTTTACAAAATTGAACAAAAATGCTAGACTGGAACCGCCCTCAGTGCCACAGAATTGAACAAAAATGGATGTCTCAATCGCATGGCATCCTCCAACTCCCACGTAGCCTCTTCAGGACCGTAGTGCTCCCATTGCACCTTTACCTACCCTATGGCTCGGTTCTGGAGCATTGTGACCTTCTTGTCAAGGATGCGCATTATCTCGATTTGGAACTCTCCCTCTGGTTCCACTTGAATCACATCCCAATTTATCACATGGTTAGGATCATGTACATATTTCTTAATCAAAGAAACATGAAAAACATTATGAGCTCTAGCGCTAGCAGGCAATGCAAGTCTATATGCAATTGGCCCTATTCTTTCAAGCACTTCAAACGACCCACAATATCTAGGTGACAGCTTGGCACAAATTCCAAGATTCAAGGAACTCTTCTTTTCCCTCACTCTAAGGTAAACATGATCCCCAACACTAAACTCTTTGTTCACCCTATGCTTATCTGCATAGCTTTTCTGTCTGTCCTGGGCTACTTTCAGATTCTGCCTTATCTTTACAACCTCCTGCTTCATCTCCTTGAGCAATTCTGGACCAAGCACAACCCTGTTCACTGGATTATCCCAAGTCACTGGTGTCCTACACCTCTTGCCATACAATGCTCCATATGGACTCATCCTCAAGGATGCTTGTTGTCTATTGTTATAAGCAAACTCTGCCAAGTGTAAATAGTCTTCCCACTTGGTTGCTTTGTCCATCACATACATGTGAAGCATGTCTTCAAGCACTTGATTTACTCTCTCTGTCTGCCCATCAATTTGAGGATGGTAGGCAGTGCTGAAGTTCAACTTTGTACCCAAATTTGCAAACAACCCCTTCTATAAATTGGAAGTGAACTTGACATCTCTATCAGAGACTATTTCCTTAGGAAATCCATGCAATTTGAAAATATCCTTCATGAAGATCTTTGCAATGTCATCAGTCTTATGCGTCGTAGACTTAACCAGTATAAAATGTGATGCCTTTATCAACTTGTTCGCCACAACCATGATGGAATCATGTTGTCTCCAAGTCATTGGCAATCCTGTAATAAAATCCATGGAAATAACTTCCCATTTCCATTCTGGAACTGGAAAAGGCTGCAACAAACCTGCTGGGTGTTGATGCTCAACCTTCACTTGCTGAAATTTTATGCACCTTGAAATATATTCAGCCATGTCCTTTTTCATTCCTGGCCAGAAATACTGCTTTCTAGCTGTAGCAATTGTCTTCTGATATCCTGGGTGACCAAAATATGGAGCTTGATGGATCTCATCCATTACAACGCTCCTCAAATATGCTACATTCGGAATATAAATTATGTTCTTGTAAGTAATAAGTCCATCTTCTTCCAAATTATATCCCTCATACTTCTTTTCAAGGCTTTGCTGCTGCAACTTGTCCTTGACCTATGCATACAATTCATCTTCAACAACATGATTAAAAATATGTTGCCTCAACTCCAATTGGAAAATAATAATGGATGCCACATGCATTTCCTTCACCTTTCTGTTGAGTGCATCAGCTACCTTATTCTCTTTTCCTTTTATGTGTTTGATTTCAAAATCAAACTCACATAAAAACTCCAACCATCTAGCTTGCCTAGCATTTAACGTTGGCCGATCAAACAAGTACTTCATACCACAATGGTTTGTGCTTAGCTCAAATCTTATGCCCATCAAGTAATGCCTCCACATCTTGAGAGCATGTACTATGGATGCAAGTTCCAGATCATGAGTGGCATAGTTATTCTCATGCTCCTTCAACTTTCTTGACGCATAACATATCACATGGTTGTCTTGCATAAGGACTCCTCCAAGCACTTGACCGCATGTATCAGTACACACCACAAAATATTTTTCTTGGTCGGTAATCTTCAAGACTGGTGCACTTGTGAGAAGATTCTTAAACTACTAGAAGCTTTCTTCACACCTCGGTGTCCATTCAAACTTTATCCCCTTCTTTTGCAAAGAAGTGACTGGATGTACAACCTTCGAGAATCCTTCTGTTGGAGCAGGGTCCCGCAGCTACAGAAGAAGCTGCTAGTTTTGGTGGAGAGATAAAGTTTTGGCGGAAAAGAAGACAGGGCAGAGCTACGACGACGTAGCACGTTTCCAGCTGGAGAGCAGAGCCGGAAACCAGGACTTTTGGGATAGAAAAGTCAAAGAAGGCAACGGTACCCGAGCGGCCGAGAGAAGAAATCTCAACCACTGCATTGAAGGCAGCGGGGGAAGACAGGAGGGCTCAGCAACCCTCATAAAGAAGAAGGAGCAACGAGGCTCAAGCATTGAAGGCGAAGGACAGAACGAGAAGCGGTGCATAGTACCCATGGTCAGTACCAGGAAGCATGGAAGACTGCAGAGAGCTGTGGTGTGATGGGAAGCAGCTACCTCAAGGACAGAGAGGACCGACTGTCACTATTTAGGGTTTGGGTTTACTGTTGGGACAGGCCCACAGTGTTGTAATGGCGAGACCTTTGGGCCGCCTATAAAAGCTTGCATTTTTGTATTGTAAGGGGTTAGCTAATCAGTCAGTTAGTTAGTTGGTCAGTTGATAATTTTGTAGACTCAAGAACCAGTCAGACAGACGGCGTTGTAACGATCCAGACACCTAGCTTGTCTGTGAGTCATTCGAGTCT
>LPNX010601547.1:291777-391034 GCA_001517045.1 Pseudotsuga menziesii | reverse complement strand
TCAGTTAGTTAGTTGGTCAGTTGATAATTTTGTAGACTCAGGAACCAGTCAGACAGACGGCGTTGTAACGATCCAGACACCTAGCTTGTCTGTGAGTCATTCGAGTCTGTATGTAACCATCCACAGAGAGAACAGAGAGGGAAGGATATATTGAAAGAAAGGCAACATAGAGATAGAGATAGGCCAGAGATCTAGAAGAGATCTCGCGCTGCATATGCAGTGCAATAGACTGTGCTAACTTCCCTCAAGATATATAATAGAAGCACAGTTTGGTGGACGTAACTCCCATCCTGGGGAAAAACCACGTTAAACCTGCGTGTTATGTGTTGTATGAATGTGATTGTATTTGCTTGTTGTTACCGGTTAATATGCATGTACTGTTAGTTGCAGTAAGTGAATGTATGTATTGTTCAGCTCATGATAATACAAGAAGATAGAGATAAGTTGAAGTACTTCAGCAGGCCGTTTAAAAGACTCCTTTACGTCTGTCTCTAAATGACCATTTAATCACAATATAACTTCTGAGAAGGAGAGTTTCGCACATCGGCACAGTCAACGCTAAGAGCGCAAAGTTGGAGCGGTAGGATATCGCAGAGAGGCGATATTGCACCGGCAGAGGAGCTGCGGTGCGTGATACTGCGAGCTGAGGGCTTAGCGTTGGGGAGAGGTTGGGTGTTCTGCGGTGCGCAGAGATGCGGTAAGGTTGGAAGTATTGTGAGTAAGTGGGAGTTGTGCGACGCGAGAGGAAACCGTGCGACTTGTGCAGGGTAAGCATCGCACAGGTAGAAGCGCTGCGAGTAGAAGGGGATGTGCGATGCGCAGAGCTGGTTGATCTAGTGGCGCGCAGGAGTAAGAAAGAAGAAGTAGGATGCTCAGAACCTGGTCCAAGACACTTGAGTCTTGGCCAACCCATTAGATTCACTTCGGGTGAGACTTCAGATCGCTTCGCGGTCTGTTGCCGAAAGGGCCAGTGAGTTTGGGTCATTGTTGATTAATTACAGTAAACCCGGGTCTGCCCATGCAATCAACACCTTCAATGAATCTCCTATAGTATCCTGCAAGCCCCATAAAAGATATTACATCTGTCACATTTCTTGGAGTAGGCCAATTCATAATGGGCTCAATCTTCTCAGGGTCCACAGATATACCCTCTTCTGAGTTAATGTGGCCCAGATAATGAATCCTATCTTTATAGAAGTCACATTTGCTCAGCTTTGCATACAACCTATGCTCCCTGAGCAATTTCAATGTCAATCTCAGATGTTATTCACACTCTTCCTCGTTCTTAGAATAAATAAGAATGTCGTCAAGGAAAATAAGAACAAACTTGTCCAATACCTTTGAAGACATTATTCATTTGGCACATAAATGTAGCTGGTGCATTTGTGAGACCAAATGGTACCACTACAAACTCATAATGTCCATACCTTGTCCTGAAGGTTGTCTGATGAATGTCTTCATCCTTGATTCTCACCTAATGGTAACCAAACCTTAAGTCAATCTTGGAAAATACCTTTGCTCCTCTCATTTGATCAAAGAGGTCATCAATCCTAGGCAAAGGGTATTTATTCTTCATCGTAACCTTGTTCAACTGTCTATAATCAATACACAACCCGAGTGTACCATCTTTATTCTTCACAAACATAACTGGTGCTTCCCAAGGAGACACACTCGGCCTGATATACTTCTTCCCCAACAAATCTTGCAGTTGCATCTTCAGCTCTAACATTTCTGGTGTACTCATCCTGTAGGGTATCTTGGACACTAGTGCTACTACTGGCACAAGTTTAATTGTGAAATCAATGTCCCTCTTTGGAGGAAGCCCTGGAATCTCATCAAGAAAAACATCCCTGAATTCACGCAATACAGGATAGTCCTCCAACCTAATATTTTCATTCTCTGTTGCTTCCAAAACATGAGTTGCATACACTCTACAACCTTTCCTACTATACTTCTTCAGCTGCATTGCTGAAATATGCCTAATCGAAATAACCTTTGGAATGCCTCTTACGACTCTTGGGTTCCCTTCTTCATCCATGCATTCAAAATTCTTGTTATAACAGTCAAGCTTTACCCTGTGAGCTCCTAACCAATCCATTCCAATGAGAACATCATAGGAACCAAGTGATATAACATTCAGATCAACATAAGTGACCAATCCATTCATGACCAACGGACATTTCTCTACGACTTCACTAACCTTTCTCTTAGTTCTAGTGGCTAGCTGAACTAACCAATATTTTCTATGCTTTACTTTCTTAAAAGCATAAATCCCCACTACTCTAGGGGTAATGTAACTGTGAGTAGAACCAGGGTCAATCAAAATAGAAATAGATTTCTCAACAATATTACCTGCAACTTCAACCACAGTTGACTGGTGATCTGCCTAGCAGTCCTCCAGTGCTGCATAAATACTAGGGACAACCCTTGCTACTTGACCCACTGTTTCTGCCTCTTGAATGTTGTAAGCTAGCCTTGCATTCTCATTCTCAAGTGGACAATTCCTGTGCATGTGGGGTCCTCCACATTTCCAACATTGGAGTGGTTCTATGTTCTGTTGTGGTTCTCTAGGCTTTTCTCCCACCACTCTGGCTAGTTGCTTCTCAACTTGGGATGGTTGCTTCTGTTGATTCCTGAATTTAGAAGGTTTGAAACCTTTCTTCCTTTGGTTAGACTTCACATTCTTCTTTTCCTTCCATATCTTATGAGAATCAAGTTTTCCTTTGCTTTGCTCATAGCAGTACTTAGCTTTCCTTATCGCTTCTTCCAGAGTTCTAGGTTCATAAAAATCAATTATGTCCTTGTAATACTGAGGCAATCCACTCAGGAAACGTGAGATTTTCACCTTTTCATCTTTTATGTACTTGGCATACTTAAAAGTTCCAAGAACTTGTTCGCATACTCTTCCATGGTTTGTTGTCCCAATCTCAGCGCATGGAACTCTTTGATCTTATCATCATAGTACCTGTCAGAGAGGTACTTCTACTTGAAATACTTCTGGAACTGCTTCCACACAATCTTCCTTTCATTTATCTTCTTTACTTGCCTGAAATGCTCCCACCATATGGATGCTCTTCCAGTCAAATTGAATATGGCTACCCTAGCCTTCATATTTCCAGAGTAGTCTTGGACTTGGAAATATTTTCTCATCCCAAGAAGCCAAGCTTTAGCTTCTTGACCATTCTTTATCTCACCATTGAAGGTAGGCGGCCTTGCCTTCCTAAACTCATCACGTGAATGGTTTTGGTAACGCCTCTTCCTCTCATTCTTGTGAGAAGAAGAACTTGAACTGCTAGTGGATCCTTCCAAGTCAGATGACCCACGAGGAGATCTCTTCCTTATTTTGGTACTGCTCTTACTACCTTCCGATCTTATGAGTTCATCCGCCTCTGGATGTCTGTCAAACTTTGTAGCATGGTTGAATTCAGTTGATTCTGCTCCTCCTGAGCCTTAACCAATCTTTCATTATCTGCCCTGTAAATTTGCATTACCACCCTTAGGCTTCTCATGGTGGTTGCAAAATCTAGGGGGGTATCTTGAAATATCCTCCCATTAGACTCTGTCTCAGCATTTCTAACTTGGACATTTTCCCCCATAGCATCTTCCTCCTATTCATTGGGGTTTTGTGCATCATCATACACGTTGATTCTCATGGCTCAGCCAAACCAATTTTACCGAACTGCACTATCTAGAATGCTGCCTTTTGGAGGTCATTATGATTCTACAAAATGTGTTAATAAACAAAACTATTAGCTTCATAACATTCACAAGAATTTATATGTTACTTACCTACATTTGGAAAAATCTCATATTGACACTTTGCCAAAACACAAAATTTTCTTTTCACAAAGAATGACTGTCTGAAGGGGACGACGGGGTTCAAGGGGGATTTCCCCCTGCGGGTCGAGGCAGCGCCCTCATTTTTTTTTTGTAAATATTTCATTTTCACGCAATCTGGCGCACAAAGTCATTGCCATTTTTCATCTCTCGAGCCCCTGCAATCCCATTGAAAAACCTACTGAATTTCCCTGTTTCAGCAAAAAAAATCAGTTTTCCTCCGATCGACAAAACTCAGTCGACGTATCAGCTGAAACTCCACAAGTTTTTTGATGTATCAACTCCATTTTCTTTTTCCTTTTGACGTGTCGACGAACTCTCGAGTTTTCATCTGATTGACAAAAACCTGCCAAACTTTCGGCTACGGTCGAAAAAATTTCCATCTTTCTTTCGATCAGCAACTTGCCAAAACTTCCGCCGTTGTGGAAAAAATTTCAACTTTCCACCCGACACGTTACGGCTGAAACTCCCAAATTTTCTCGATATGCATCAGTGTAACTCAGCCAACATATCGAAAAAATTCTCAACTTCCACCCGATGTATCGAAAAAATTCTCAACTTCCACCCGATGTATCGAAAAAATTCTCAACTTTCGTCCGCTATGTCAAAAAAGTTTTCAACTTTCATCTACTGCACCGCGTCGGAAAACTTTTCGACTTCCATCCGCTGTTGCAGAAGACTTCCAGAGTTTTCTTCCACCCTTGCAGGAAAATTTCTAACTTTCAATCACCGCCATGCATCGGGAAACCTTCAGCCTTTCTTCTGATTTTCCATACTTAGAAAAAATTTCGACAAAATTTTTCTTTCCTTCCTCCATATCGACAAATTTTTCAGCTTTCTTTGTCGACGCCATCTGCTCAATTTTCCCCTTTTCGCCACTGCTCGTCGGCTCCATCTTTCTCTAAATTGTCATCGCGTCAGAGAAATACCATACTTTCTTCCAATATCAACCTTCTGGGTCTGCATCCGTTCGGCAGAATCTTGTTGAACTCTTCGTTGCGTCGGCAAGCGTTCCAAGATTGCTTCCAAACAAAGCTTTTGTTGCACCGGAAAAAACCTGTCTTTCACACCGACATATCAGTTCTACTTCGGCTAGCTCAGCCGACACTTTTGGCTCACCTCAAGCCAACCCAGCTGATGTATCGACCCGATTCCAGCTAACTGGGCCGACAAGTAATTTTTCATACTTAGAGAAATTTTGAAAAATTTCTCCTATCTGCTGCTTTTCTGCTGAACACAGAGGTGGATTTCTCATGGCCCTTTGATGCCCAAAACTGCAGCATCAGCTCTGATACCACACTGTCACATCCCCTCCCATCCACCAGAGGGAGAACGCGACCATAGTGCTGCTAATCCGAGCAAACTAGCCCCATGAACGTAATACAAAATGCATTGAAATAAAAACATACACAGATGCATACAATTGCAATTATACAGCGGAAGCAATTCATCCATTCAATGCATTAAACATGTTCATCATATTTCATCAAGCAAATACAAATGCAAAGATTAACATAAAGATACTTATCTTGAAAGAAGCTTGTCCCGCAACCAGCTACATCGCTGCAACGTTCCACCTAACCATAGGCTAGTGTGCTCATCAATCTCTCAGCAACACTGCCAACCCCGAGCTGGGCATGATTCCCACAAGGAATAAGGAACACTAGCAGATTCACACATAGCCAAGGATACAACAAAACTCAGCCAAGCCAACACAGTTGGGTTTATCAAGCTACAAAGGAGCTGGAAAGGCTGACTACTAAGTTAGTGAGCTCAACCACAGAGCTATGGATACTTGCACCAGATCTAGCCTGGCTTCTAAAACATCTACACACCCAACACAATGGAGCATCCCCTTCTCTGTTGCACAGTCCCTCAGGCTATGACTTCCCTTCTAGTGCAATTTAGGGTGTGCAAAGAAGAAAACCAGCCCCCTAGATCTGTCTATGAGGTTCCTTCTCACATTAGGTTTATCAAGCTAGTTCAGACCCCATTTCCACTCCCAAACCAGTTCAGACCAAAACAACAGAGGCATACACAACAAATGCAAGTTTTGGGATTGATGAAAAACAACTTGGGAGCCAAAAACGAATTTGCAGATGGGGGAAAACAACCCTGGGAGAGCAATTCGATTTCCAGAAACGCTCTATGGCTTCACGTGGGAAAAAACGACTCCCTTAGTCCCTAATTTCATGGGTTTGTCCCCCGTTGGTTGTGCAACATAGAAAACACGAAATTCCCAACCGTGGGAATGTAGAAACAACGCAAAAACGACCAGCAGAGATCCCAGCCACTGAATGTCAATGAAACTACTTCCCCGCCATGTGAAAAAATGAAGAAAACTGCAAAAACATCCATGGAGAATGCCCACGAGCTCCAAAAATGTGGGGAAGACAACAATGTCAATGCATGAAGGAATGGGCATACATTTTTTAGTGTTTTCTTGCCCATGAAGTCAAAATGGGTAATTCCAAAATGGGTGCTCTGCCCAATTCGAATTTTTTCCCATACTCTTCCTATTCCCATGCAATAACTACCTCAACCAATTTCTCGCATAAATAAATGATTGGGGAAAAAGACAAGAAATGGGTAGTTGACGGTTTTGATGGGTTCTCCCTTTGACATTTGGCTTTTCCCCATTGGCCCAAAGGTTGAATATCCCCTCNCATTATTTGTTGCATTGACATAGCTGGTTGTGGGTTTTTAATTAAATTGCATATTTACATGATGTCCAAAATTATAATGTGTTGGCTAGCACAAAATACAATCAGCAACAATTTTTAATTGCCGAAACATCAAACACTAATCAATGGTGGGGATTTTTCCTTTAGCTCCACACCATGATTAATTACAATATTTACATTATATACATTTAATACAAACAGGGTCAAAATTGGGGTGTTACATTGTTGATGTAGATGCCAACCCTATTCAGCCTAAGCACTCGGAAGTCGCAATAGATCCTTCTTTTAATGTTGTAATCCCTTCTTTTGTCATGAGTGCAAAATCAATTTCTAGCTCTTTATTTGGAAGTTATGGGGGTGTAACCACTTCTGCTTTAGGTGCCATAGCAGCTTGCATTCCCTCGCTTGAAAGGTGAGATGCCGCAACATCTTTCTTCTTCAACAAACTTGAGGAGTAGGACTGATGTGTTTCTAGTTTTTTTTTGTCTGCATGCTTCTTAGGTTCTTCTTCTAGGTGTTGTATTATCAACATTTTCAGTTCTTCAACTAATTCTTTTATATCTTCATGCAGAACTTGTGCCGCCACGTCGATATCCGATATTTTTGCTTCAAGCTTTATGGGGGTTTTATTTCTTTAATATCACATTTAAAATCATTTTCAGTTTCTTGAGTTGGTTTATTTGGTTTAAAATCCTTTTTAGCTTCTTGAGTTGGTTTATCTCATTTAAAAAAAGCATAAACACCTTCATTGAAGACCATTTTGTCTTACACAAAGTCTTCAATTATTATTTTTATAATAATTATTATTAATTAATTAATTAATAGTAATATTATTATTTTTATAAACTATAAATATAATTTAATATATAGTTTTTTTCCAACAATTAAATATGATAATAATTAATATTTAAAAATAATAATATTATTCCGGAATGAGTTGAAGGGACTTTTTTTTGAAAAATTATGAAAACAATAATAATGTTTATTATTTATAATAATATTATTATTATTATTACGATTTTTTTTTTAATTGGTGTAGCTAGGGATTTTGAATGTGAGATTGAACTTGGAGTGTGAAAAGGCTATGGAAATGTGGAGGTGAGAAGAGGCCATGAGATATGGACCAACGACGATGAGAAGTAGAAGTGCGTGGAGCGATGGCGCTGATGTGGGAATCACATGGGTTAGAGGTTGGGAATCGCGTGGGTAGGAGGTAATGAGAAATGAGAAGTGTGCAAGGATGAGGACGTGTTTGAAAGGATTGTAGGTATTTGGAGCCAAGTAGAAGGTGAAACGGTGGGGATGAATGGAGACGCGTGGGTGGTCCGTGGTTGCAGGTAGATTGGAGGGATAGATGCATGGTGGAAATGGAGCAGCGTGCAAAGGGGAGCAACGAACAACTAGCAAGGTTAGTCGTGGTGGGTGGAAGGGAGAAGGGATATGCAATGTAGAGTGCAGGTCATGCGTAAGGAAGTGAGAAGCAACGAAGCGGGAGTCGATGGGAGCTAACAACATGATAAGAGGGCTGAACATGGAGAGTTGGTGTTGTGCAAAGGGTGGAGGCAGCGATGAAAACACATAATGGGAGTGGCGAGTTGGAGCTGTGCAGTAGGCGCACACGTGGGAGTTCAGACGTGGTGGAGTGGCAGCAGTGGAATGGGAAGAAGCGTAGATGGTTGGAGTAGAGGGGGTGTGTGAGCAACGCTGGACGTGTGCAACAACATGGGAAGGGAGAGCGTAAGAAGCAAGTGAGAGGTGGAGCATGGGCTACAGAGGATGCAACAAGTGGTAGGTGGAGAAGGGTGTAAGTCATAGTGTAGATCCTTAGGGAATGTAGGATTTCAAGAGGTGGTTGGGTGTAGATCCTTAGGGCACGACTAGAGAAGTGGAAGGGGAGTAATGACGTGGGGAAATGGCAGCGTGGCTATGGGAATGGATCGATGTCATGTGGAAGGGAAGAGGTTCTTGGAGGGAGAACGAAAGAGGGGAGAGGAACTAGTATGTAGCAAAGAGGACGTGTGAGGGATGCACATGTAGGAATCATAGTAGAGTGTGAGCGTGGTAGGATCGTGGCGGTTGGAAGTGAGTATAAGCGGATAGAGCGATGGAGGGGCACGATTATGGAAGGGTGGGAGGTGGTAGATGGGCGGGGCGTGAGCGAGAGTATGAAGCTATGATACCACTTGTAAGGCTTCATCTTTACATAATTATCATAATTGATAATATCTTTTTTTTCCTGGGAAAAAATCAAAATTTTATATCATTTTTCGAGAACAAAATTACATTTGGCAGATACACATAACTGTGTATTCAAAGTAAAAACCGTAAAGGTCAGAAATAAAGAGAGACGAGCAAATAGTCCATGTCAAACCACGGTATTCAAACATATACTGGATTGATTACATTGAGCTCCTGATACACAAAAGAGTACATCGAACAAGTGCCTCGTATGACACACACACAAAACTAGACAATGCCTGAAAGCATACCAAAAAGTGTTACCATCAGTTTCCAAAATGAAACTAAAAACTGTCCACAGAAAATCCCATAATATCAAGAAGTATATGTCAAGCCCATAGAGTACATAAAAGACCATCAAAATAGAGACAAGACAAAATCAATCTATTGCTGAGCAACCCCTTCTATAAAGGGCCTATGGTAAAACTCATGAATAGTACCATCTAATAACTCACAAATCTTCCATTGATCCATCGTCAATTGAAGACCCTCCTTTGAGGCCTTGTCTGCCTCCCTATTATTCTCCCTATAGACATGTTTGCATGAAAAAGAATCATAAGTTTCTAAAACAACTTCAATAGCTGTAAATATGTTGGCAAGTCTAAGATCTCTGCAATGTTATGTCCCCTTGATCCAGTTAACCACATTCATCGAGTCACCATAAACATTAAGATTTCTACACCTTCTCTTTGCCGCAAAGATAAGAAGAAGTTTCAAGCTGAGAAGCTCAACAAAATTGTTACTGGCTTCCCCTAACCCTGCCATCAATTCAAAAGAGTGGGACTGCCTCAGAAAAAAAAAAATAGTGTCACCCCCACAAATATTCTCTTGAGTTGCCCCATCAAAAAAACCCCAAGGAACCCATCTATCGATCTCCAAGTCCAAAATTTCCCTCTGGTTTTTTACCCTAATATGTTGTGGAAATGCAAATAGTATGCCACTAGCAAGACTAGCTATGATTTCAGGGGTGCATCCTTTATCAACAAAAATAAGATTATTTTGAGCTAGCCAAACACTCCAAATAACCAAAAAAGGGAGTGTTGTCATCGACTCCTGAGATACTGTTCTTCTCCAATTTTCCCAAGCCTAAAAAATGGAGAGGCCCTCCCAAATGCAAGGGATGTCAAAAGCTTTTGAGCATTCCCTACACACCTCTTTTATATACGGACATTCCAAAAAAAGATGTATCAGTGACTCACTTGCAGCCTTGCAAAGAGTACACCATCCGAGCCCATGAAAGCTCCTTTTCTGCAAATTATCCCAGGAAGGTGCCTTATTTTCCAAAACACACCACATTAAAAGCCTAGATTTAGGTGGACATTTGATTTTCCACAAAGACTTCCACCACCAAACCTCGACCCTATTAGCACCAGCATCACTGAGTTTATTATAACCTGTCCTTGGAGTGTATCACCCGCCCGGATCCACGTCCCAAATGAGGACATCTTCCTTGTCCTAGAGCTTAATCTGATCCTGGTTCAATGCCCCAATAAACTGTTCCAGATCCCTATTTGTTGGCTTATGGATCCCCAGGTCCCTTGTAGAAATCTAGTTTTGATCCCATCGATTCTCCTATATAGGAGCCACAAGTTGAGAGAGGTATATTATACCTCTTTGTTGCAGCATTTCCACTGAATTATCAGGCATTCGATGTTGTTGTACCGATCCGACCCATGGGTCCTCACCTGCTCGAAGTTTTCTCCCATTCCCGACATACCAAGCAAGACTAGATTCGATGACCTCCATCGATTTAACCACTGTTGTCCAAAAAATTGATCCCCCAGCATGCGACTTCATCGGACTCTGAATCCATTCTTCCATGGTACCAGGGCTAATGTATTTCCGAATCATAACCTATGTCCATAAGCTATCAGTCTTTAGAAGTCTCCAACCCCACTTAGCAACCACAGACTTTGCAAATAAAAATATATTTTTTAAGGCCCCAACCTCCCAAACCTTTCGAGATAGCAATCCTCTCCCAACGGACCCAAGGTGTCACCTGTGATTCTTGCTTACCACTCCATAGAAAACAAAAATAGGTTATGTGCACTACTTCTAAAATCCTTTTGGAATCCATGCCATGGACATCCAATAAACTAGAATAGCCTCCAGGACAGCTTTCACCAGCACTAGCCTGCCAGCCCGAAACAACCATTTATGACTCCAAATCTTTAACCGTTTTTCCATTTTGTCCAACAACCAGATCCAGTCCAGTTTTCGATAGTCATTGGGTTTTAGATAAAAACCAAGTTATTTCAGTCATCCCTCCAAGTTTCCCAATCTGTAAGGAAAAAAAAGTGAGTATTCCTGCCTCTCCTCCTCACTTAACAAATGGGTGGACAAGTGGATTTCCCAATGTTAATTTCCATCCCAGTGGCTTTAGAAAACAACTTCAAAATATCAGAAAGAGTATTAAGGTCTCTGGCTGATCCCAAACAGAAGATAAGAACATCATCCACAATCAAAAGATGAGTCAACTGCAAGTCCGATGTAATCTGAATACCTCTGAAAGATCCCAATCTTTTATCCTCCTTAATAGACATGCTCATACCCTCATCTACCAATAAAAAGAGTAAAGGAAATAGAGGGAATCCTTGTCTTATCCCTCTTCTCGCATGAAAAAAGGGGGATGCGGCACCATTGATCAAAACCGGAAATTTACAATTGTGATGCAACTCATAACCCATTTGATGAAAGCAATACGAAACCCAAGATGTGTTAGCAACATATGGATGTACATCCAACTTATCTTGTCATATGCTTTGGATAGGTCAATTTTCAAGATAACTCCTCTGATTCTTTTTGTTTTCATACTATGAAGGCCTTCCTGGGCAACCCCGATGGCTTCGTGAATATGTCTCCCATCCAAAAAGCCAAATTGTTCTTCAGTAATATGTTATGATAATATCCCCTTTAGTCTTTTTGCAATCACTTTGGTTACCACCTTATAAATACAGTTGCAAAGATAAATGGGAATGAAGTCAAACAGTGAGACAGGGTTATCAACTTTAGGAATCAATGCAATAAGTGTGGGGTTGAAACTTGTTGATATCCTTCCAGAGATTCTAGTGTCCTCCACCACCTTCAATAAGTCACCTCCTAATACTTCAAAAAAGTTCCAGAAAAAATTAAATCATCCAACCATCTGGCCCATGACTCTTATCCTTCTGAAAACTTTACAGCACGCCCTTAAGTTCACCTTCAAAGACTTCCTCCATCATAGCTAAATTCTCTTCCTCTTCCACAAACCGGGGAAAACCCTAAGCAATACGAATGACTTTAGCAATAGTCGCCTGAGCAGGAGCTTTGTACAGTTGCTTGAAGTGATCCACCCCAGTAGTGGCCATTCCTTCAAAAGTGTCATGAATAGTACTATGATCATCTAGTAGGCTCCAAACAATATTTGTTGCCTTCCTACCTCTAGAATATGCATGAAATAATTTTGTGTTGTCATCCCCACATTCTAACCAGGTCGCCCTACTCTTTAGTCTCCGCGTCTCTTCCCTATCCAACAGCAAGGTATTCCTTCTCCCTTCCAATCTAATCAACATATCTTTATCCAACTGATCCAACATACCCCCACCTACCTTGTCATAGATCTCCTTTTCAATCAGCTTCAGTTCACAATCCTCGCTCCTTCTCTTTTCCATCGACCAAAATTTAATAGCATCCTTCAAATTATGGATATTCGATGCAAACTGAAAAGTTGCAGTACTTTTGTTCCTAGGATCAAAAGAAATCCATTTGTTGGATATCAAGGACTGAAACATCTCATCTTTTAACCAAGTCTTATTGAATTTCAAGGGGCTTGGTGGTTTAACAGGACCATTCTTGAATTCCAGAAAGATTGGAGAATGATCAGATTGACCTCCACTCCCCACCCATTGTTTGATAAAGTGGTGCATGTCCACTATCGTCTCTGTCACCAGAAAACGATATGATCTCTTGGCCACTCTCCCTTCCCCAAATCTGTCTTTTTTCCAAGTTAGTTTGAGCTTGATGGGATCAATATCCAACCAATTCTTTTCAAACATATTCCTAGTGAAGTAGTCTGTCAACAAATCGGCACGAGCATGAGGCCCCCAAACCTCAGCCTACCCCAGAGAGAAGTTTAAATCTCCCCTCATAAGTGAGTTGTTAAATAGGCTATCCCAGAAAGGGATCCTATTAAGATACATGCCATATATATTAAAGACAATAAAAATATCCACATGTTCTAGGGCTTTAAAGGTCATGCCCAGAACCGAATCCATTCCCCAAATATTTAGAACCTTAACATTTCTAGAATTCCATCCTATAGCCAGGCCTCCTGAGCAGCCTCTCACATCCAGAGTCTCGAAATTCCAGCCACAGAACCAACTTTCCAACCTACATTTAATCACTTCTCCAGTCCCCAAGGTTTCTTGAAGCAAAAAAATATCAGGGTGATCTAAAGCAACCACCGTCCTGAGCGTTGATCTTTTACGGGGACTAGTAAGACCCTGACAATTTAGAGACATGATCTTCATCTTTTTCCCTTCTTCTGGGCATGCACCGCTCTAAGCGCCCTTTCAATAGACTGTTGTTTGCCATCCATCAAATCCTTTCTTGCTTTGGTCTGAGCCTTAGCAATATGGGATATCTTGCCCCTCCCCCTGGGTGGATCTAAAGTGGCTTTCCCCAGCCCCCTCCAAGACACCTTGGTGCAAGAACAAAGAAAATATTCCAAATCAATTGATTCAGGAGGAGAAAAAGGGGATTTTACCCTGACCTCATTCAGTTTCGAAACTGAAACCTTAGGGAGTTCCCCAAGAATTGCAGCTGAGTTGGGTGAAGAAATCTCTAAAGGTTGAGGAGACAAAGTCAATTTCTTTAGCCCTTCCACCTAGTTAAGTCCCGAAACATTCAAATGATTTGTAAACAAATTAAAGGAAAGAGAAAGGGTAAACGAGGAAATACCCGGAAGAGGAGCCCAAAAAAGGAAGGGATCACCAACTTTTATGACCACCTCGACCACAGGTAGCACCACCAGTTGTTCATCCTCAACGTTGCTTCCATCCACTGCCACTTTCACCACTTCTATTGGAGATGTTGGTAGAGACGACGAGTCTGTGCACCCCCCCTCCTCCCCGGACACAAAACTCCCACGACGCCTTTTGTTCCCATTCAACGTGCAGACCGACAAAGTACAATCAGCCATTGGATGCCCATAAGCATGGCATCATCTGCACTTAAAAGGGACGTTCTCGTAGTCCAAAACCTGTTTAAAATGATGCAGCCCCCAGTCCATCTGCAATTCACCAGCTAATCCATCCCTAATGTTAATATTAACCAATATCCTGGCCACCCTTTTCAATTTCATGACCTTGAAAGATGAATCGACTTCCAGAAAGGTCCCCAACAGGTTCCCAATGTTAGCAAAATGTTTCTCATACCAAAATGGTAGCGCCAGCCCTGGGAGTCTGACCCCAATTGGCACAAGATCCACCCTCTCCCTGCTAGCATCAAAGAGAGGATGCCGACGCTTCAACAGCACCAACAAGTGGCCCATAGACCAGTCTTGATTCAATACCCGTCGCAAATGTTCCTCGTTCTGAAAATTAAAGGCAAACCATCTGCACACAAGACCTACCACCTCAAGAGTCTCCGTCGTCGCCTCCTACCAACAATCCATAGTCCACTTCGCCACAATCTACACTGAAATAGTTCTGCCCACAAACCATCCGACCAGCGTGAGATTGGCCATCGTTTCAATCCTGTCCCAACCAATATCCTCCCCAATGGTATAATTGATAACCTGCTTCAACTTAACCCAATTCTTTCTCCGTTTACGAGCCACCCTGCAGTCGACTCTTCCATCCTCCTCACCACTAGAGTCTGATGCTAAAAATTCCTTCGCTAATGGACTTGGACATCCCCTATTCTCCTGCGCTCCAATGGAGCGAGCCACAAACCCTAAATGTTCCACCTTCTCGGCATAACCCGCCTGATTCCTCCATTAGCTTCCACTTCCCCACCAAATACCATCAGTGCACAACCCCAAAAAACCTTTGTCGCCTTCTCTCTCGACAACCAACTACCCCTCCAAAGTCGTAGAGGACACCATTGGATCCTTCAGACCAACTTCGCCACGACCAACCGGCAAAAACGTATAAGCCTCTGGTAAATGAAATGGTGAGGGTGATGAAAGGAGATGTTCCATTGGAGAAAAACCCTCTCCACCGGCCAGTGAAGGAATCACGACAGAGAAGCCCTCCACCCAAGGCTGCGGAGTGGCATCCGCCTCTTCTGACAGGCACCCACCTGTCTCATGCCAGAAGATCCCCTCTTCCAAGTGTTCAAAGGAGTAATCAACCAAATCATCCCCAACCATTGATCACGGGCATATAAAACAAGAAAAAACCCCAGGTAAAAACAATTAGGTAATAGTTTTACCTCCAGGTTGATGTAGAAAAATGGAAAACTACTGTCCAAGGTAAGACGAGCCCTTCCTTTGACAACCTACAAGCTTCTTACCGTACTCCAGCCCGCATGAGGTTCCACGCTGACAACCGCCTCAATTTGTTAGACCGCCATAGCCTGCAGACCAAGCCTGCAACCGACCAAACCCTGCCCTCCAGACATGCGTCCAAACCCTAGCTCCATCCTATTGCTCTCGACACCACCATAGTCATAATTCACCCATAATTGATTATATATATATATATATATATATATATTGACACTTCAGTCTCGCACTTTGTATCAGTTTTTTTTGGATATCAGACAGTCGACAGCTTCTTCAATGCCTTGTTACTTTCACGCACAGAAGGTATCTGGATGTTGAACGAATTGGTAAATGGGCGTTAGCAGGCTTTTTCTCACCGGTCATACATTGATGTTTTTGATTCTCGGTTGTTTAGTGACAACAGTATACAGCTCATGGTTTTACATTAGATATTGTCGATATGGATATATCGAATGCTTTTATATACTCTTCTAGTATATTGGCTCGGCTTTAAGTAATGAATATTGCTGTGTAAAACAGATTGATGTTTTGCTAACAGAATGAACATATCCTCATGGAAATGCATCTGTGTATGCACATGTAGAATCTTCTATACGGAGACACTTCAGTCTCGCTCTTAGTACCAGTTTTTGGTCTTCAGACAGTCACTTATTTGTGAACATTCAGAATGTAATTTTGATCTCGAAAGATGAATGAAATTATGCTTTTTTTCCCTGGAAAATAAATAAATATATATATATATATATATATATATATATATATATATGTATATGTATATGTATATGTATATGTATATGTATATGTATATATACATATGTATATGTATATGTATATATATACATATATTTATATATATTATTGAATTTATGATTGTTACATTGAATACATGCGACTTTATACATATGAAGAGACACCATTAAACTATGTATCCTTCCAATGCCGACATTTACATAATTTAATAATAATTAAGCTAATATATAACATATTAGTAGTTGTAATATACTTTTGGTATATTACCTCAAATGTCAGCTTGATGTCAATTTTTTTAGAGAATTACATACTTTCCTAGAATTCTGCCGCCACCTCCGCAATAATGCTTCAAAGTATATGCAAATAAAATGGTAACACATGCATTTATTTGTATATTTAATCGAAACTATAGTATCAAACATTGGTTAAATGGAAAATATGTAAAATTTATACATGAACTAATATAGAGTTAACGAAAATCGATTACAATAGTACCCTCGCCTTCGACAGGGACTAATAAGAATGATGCATTTTATAAGAAAAAGGGAATAAGATAGTAAAATGACATTTTTTTTAAAACTTTTTATAAAGGATAAGTGAATAAAGGGAAAGAGGGAGATTTAAGAATTTTAATTTTTATGAATATAAAGAATATGGAGGACTTAATGATAAAAGGGGTAATAGAAAAAGGGAGAAGACTAGGAAATTTATTAAAAAGAAAAAAACAATTTTAAAATAATAAAGGAGAAAGGGAAATAATAAGAAATATGTATATTAAAATATATTTTTTTCAATCAATTTTGTTCAGAATATTGCATCTCAAGACGTGCCAAATGTTGCTATTTATTTTTAATGTACTATATTTTTTTAGTTTGCATACTGCAAGCCTTTATCCTTATCAATGTTTTTTATTAGGAAATTGTCACCCATTTTAGTATCATGCTTAGCCTTCATCCTTATCAATGTTTTATATTAGGAAATTGTCACCCATTTTAGTATCATGCTTAGTTGATATATCATTATCAATTTCACAAGCTACCCATTAAAGATCAATATCATCAAATTTCAGGTTTATATCATTCTCAAATACTTTATATAACAATCTTATAGGGATAGTTTTTTTATGTGACTTTTACTGTAAGTTATATATTTACCATCTAAATTACTTTCTATATCCCGCCAGAGGAACAACTTGTGCTTGCACTTGTTGTGGTTAGATCCACACTAGCCCATCCTTTATTGTAGCATCATCACATAATGTAAGCCATCAACAACAAGCCATTGATCTTGATGGAGATTTGATCGATTTCAACAATATGGAATGTTCCAGTGATTTGGCTCCTGATTTGTGATATAAGAAAAATCACAGATTTGTTGCGGAATTATAGAGAAGAATGTGCATGCACAAAAAACAAAGGTAACATTCCCATATGTTTTTTGCCTTAATTTATCTGCCTTTTCTATGATCAGTAAATAATGAATTTAGTTACAATCCCATCTTTAACTTCATTAGTTATACAATGTGCATTCTACAACATTTTCCATGAGATTCTGATTCAAAATTATATCCAAGTTCCATACATATAACAACAACTACTAACTGCCTTTAATCCTCAATGCAATCTTATAAACTCAAACAATTTTTGGGAAATTTTATCCTTGAAATTCTTAAATTTAGTTGTTAATCTTTGATCCGTTAATTTATAAAATCCCTTTAATGATCTTAAAACAAAAAAATTATCTTCGACATATTTGACAGTGCATTTATTGCTACTTTGAATTGCTATATGTTTAGTTTCAATTTGAGAGTTTAGTTGTGCAAGGTGTTCAAAATTGTTGTTGCGAATAGAGTTTTCTCCAACAATTAAAACTGGAACAACTCATTAACATGGCAAACATATACACACATCCCTATGCATGGATTCATGTGGAACAATTCTCATTTTTTATTTTTCGTATGTATCAACAATCATAATAAATTCTCGGAGTTTAGAAAGTTGGAATTCAGAGAATTGATGCACATCATGACAGGTATGGGTGGCAATATGACATAATTTACTATTGCTTAATAGCTAATATAGGTAAAAATCAACAAGGTGTAATAAAAGCTGGCAAAGACAAGCTATCAATAAATTTAATTTCTAAACTAGGATCTTTATCTGAAAGAATAACAAGTACAACAAAATGCATAAAATGTAAAAGATGCACAAGACACATATTTAGTTCATGGTATTTTTTTGTAGATGCATACGTTTATTCTAGTTCAATTGTAGTAGTTTGTTTTTTATTCAGTTTGTGGGAGCATGTTTCAGAATTAACATTCAGTAACATGCCTATATTGAGCTTGTACCTGCATAGATCTATCTTTGTTATTGGGTTTATGTTAACTCATTTTTTCATTAAGAGAGTAATAATAATATTTTTTTTAAATCAAATTATTTAATTCCAAGAACATACTATGTTACAGAATTTCGTATTGCATTTCATCTTTTGATGTTTGATTGCAATTCTAATAGGATTTCTTTCTCTGTAGGTATCAAAGAAAAACTAAAATTTCTTTAGGTTAAGATGTTAATCTTATGAAAGACCATGATATTATATTCACATTTGAAATGTCTTTTCTTAGATGTGTTTGATCTATTCATTATGTGTTTCTTGTGCAGTTGCTTCAATCAACCATGCACATCTATCTACAAGCCAGATGCAACAATTACTCAAAGCAGAGGATTCAAAAACAACTTTACAATCTGGAAAAGGAAAATGGTCTATGCCATTTCGGAGGACGCAAATACAATGTTCATGTACCTGAACTCTTGCAACACCACTTTTTTTTTGCTAAATCCTCCACAGGTTTATTATGATTCATTTTGTACTTTGATTTGTATCAAACATGTTTTTCCTTTTTATAGTTGTTACGACATTACCTACACTATTTTAAAATCATTGCCACATACAACACGTAAAATTAAAATGTTCATATCATTTACAAACATTTATATACACTATCTCTTTCATTTTTTTTCTTTTACTCTTCGACAACAACCTATCGTATTGCTAGTTGAAGATGGGGATGCAGAACGTAATTCTTGGAATCTTGGCGATTGGATGCAGAACGTAATTCTTGGAATCTTGGCGATCGGAGGTTATGAAATCTTGGTGATCGGAGTTTTCATATGAAGAACATAAAACATGAGCTCGGAGATGTTTTTGAGATAGACGTTTTAAGTATTGTCTGTCAGTATGTTCCAGTTCGTTGATTAGGGGTTTGTACCTCTATCAATCGGTGGCGGTAGTTTATGGTGGCAACGGAGCGGGGTATTTATTTTGGATCTTGTTGCGTGGCGTTTTGTCTTTCATATTAGGGTTTGTCTCTGATTTATTGGGTTTTACGCTGACGGGTATAACATCTTCCATTATTGAGGACAAGACAAACGAAGTTTCTTTATGCCAGATGGCTGGGGTATTTTGTTTCCCTGAACTTCGATGTTGGTCCTCTTTTTTGTTTTTTAGTTTGGCTTTATTGTGATTTGGCGGGTTCTTGACTTATGTCCTTTTGGGCAATAAAGTCAATGGCCCGAACCCCACCCAAGGGTCGGCGAGTTATTACTCGATCTCGGGTGGTGGACACAAAACCAAATACTGCCTGTCGATCCTCATTTCTACCTGTAAACGACGCAATGGGAGCTATGGTTTTTCCTCCGGTGGATAGTATTGTTCCGGTTCCGAATCCCGTTATGGCGATGGAGGCTCCGTTTTTAAGCAGAGCTTTGGGTTTGAAGTGTTCTGAGGATGATAGTCCTGGGAAGCTTTCTTTATCGTTATGTGCAGCAGTGTCGGTTAAGTCACACCAGAAGATGGCTCGTACTTATTTAACAGAACGAAGGGTTTATGCTTGTTCTCTAGTGGAGGAATCAATTGTTCCATGCGGGTCCTCTGTGCAGTTTATGAGCGATGATGTGGGGGTTATGGTTTTTTCTCCGGAGGATCCTTCTGTTCCTGTGCCGAATCCTCGGGTGGTGAAGGTGCTTTTAGGTGATAAGGTGGAATATACTTCGAGTAGAAATACGGGGTTGAAGGTTTCTACTGGGAAATGTACAGGAATGTTTTCTTCACAGACGGGCGCTGAGGTTATGCCTCAACAGGTAATAAACCCTGTTTTTTCCTCTGCAATTTTTGAGCCAGATGCATGTTTTGTTGGTTTTGAAGGTTTAGGGGGAGAATTTCCTGCAATTCCTCTTGATGAGAGTTCGCCTTTGGCGTTGGAATGCCTGTTGGGTTTGGATTCGGGTCTAGGTTTTGTTGTTGATAATTATGATTTAGCGGATTTGGGTCTCGATCTTAGTCTCGAAAAGGGTTTTTTGTCTGAGGAACTGGACGAAGGTTTGGACTCCATGAAGGGTTTCAACGGGGCCTCCTTTGGTGGTTTTAACAGGGTTCGTAATTCACTTGTTAGAATGTATTCCCATGTGCACAGTCCTTCGGATGGTTGGGAATTTTCTCGTTTATCGCCTGCCCATAAGCGAAAAAATAAACCGGTTCTCAAAGTGGAACTCCTGCTTCTGGTAGTTGGAGAGGATATTGCTTTAAATGACATAGTGCTTACTAACGCACTCACTCTGGTAGGAAGATTTGGAGGTCGCAGGGTCTCTTCAGACGAGATGAAGAATTGGGTTCTTGGAACTTGGAAGAACATTACCTGTCCTGATATTTTTGTTTTACCGAAGGGATGGCTGGCTTTCAAATTCAATTATGAGGCTAATGCTACTCGTATTCTGGCGGGGGAATTGGAAATGGAACTTTTCTGGATTGATGCTCAAAAGATGGACTCCATTGTTTGATCTGCGGAATGAGAGGTACGACATAATGCCTATTTGGGTAAAATTACCAAATTTACCTTTTGAGCTATGGTCTATGGAATTTTTCAAACTTATTGGGAATACCCTGGGGTCTTTCTTGGAAGCTGATCTATCCTTTTTAGATTATGGAGTTTGTTTTCTAGGGAGGGTTTTGGTTTTATTGGACCTGCGTAAGGGTTTAGCAGTCGATATTGATATCAGGTTTGGGGATACTGTGTTTAATCAATCTCTGGATTACGTAGGTATACCTTTTAAATGTAACCGATGTCATAGTTATGCCCATTTGGTTTCTAATTGTCATTTATCCTTGAAAAAGAATTATCGTGATGAATTTAAACCAAAATTTGTTTGGAGAGTAAAAAAACCTGTGTTGTCTACTGATATTGATGAGGTGGGGAATGTTTCTGTGCAACCTAGGGCTGAGGGTTTTGATTTTTCTTGTGAGGAAACTGATACATCTAGCATTTCGACCCTTAAACCTCTTAGTATTCCATATCTGAGTGCGAGGGCTACTGAAGGTATTTATGATGAGGGTTTTATTTCTGCACCTCCTTTAAGGGATTTGGGTTTCATTTCCCCAGTTAAGACTTTCTGCAAAGCTGGATATTTTCTCAGATCCTGTACTAAACTCAATGAGAATGATCATGTTTCATCTGGCATTGATGTGGGGAAAGGTGTATCGGGGTTGAGCTCTGCTGATCCATTTTTGAAGTAAAATGAACAGTTACTTGCAAATGGGGCGCTTAGAGCAGTGTTGACCCCTGCTTTGGTTACCTAATGATTTTGATGACCCTTAATTGTCGTGGTTTGGCTAGTAAACCAAAAAAACTAGTAGTTTGCAGACTTGTTGAAGATCAACATGTCAATGTTCTTTTTTTCCAATAGTCTATGGGAAATGGGCATTTGTTAGTGGTTGAATTGGAAACTATGCTAAAGGGGTGGACTTTTTTATCCTTGGATGCTCGTGGAAAATTTGGAGGTATTCTGTTAGGTTGGAGATCTAGATTCTTTCATCTTCTGAATGCTTGGGGTGTGGGTTCAGGCCTTTGTGCATCTGTTTTCTCTATTGAACTTAATATGGAAGTATGTCTTGTCAATATCTATGGTCCTTACATTGATAGAGAAGGTTTCTGGAATTTTCTTTTGAAGTTAGATTATCTTAAATGTGATAAATTAATCCTAGGAGGGGATTTGAATTTTTCCATGGGATTATCTAAGATCTAGGGCTTTAGGGCTAGAATGGATCCCCTTTTTTATTTCTTTACAAAATCTTTGGAAAACAATGGTTTGGTGGACATCGTACCTTCAGTTATGCTTCCTACTTGGATTAATAGAAGAGTTGGGACTGAAAATATTAGTAAAACACTGGATAGGTTCCTTTTATCAGTAGATATGCTTGATTTTGATTATTTTTATAGTCAGTGGGTGGAAAGTGGGGGTGAATCCGATCATCAACCTGTTTTTCTAAAGATTTTGAATAGAGGGATACAGTTGAAAAGTCCTTTCAAGTTCAATCCTCGTTGGCTTGAAAATGATGAGTTGGTTAAATCATTGAATGAAACCTGGGTGGCTTATTCTGATAACTTACATGCTTCTCCTGCTACTCAATTTGCTTCAAATCTTAAGAGAATTAAGGACGTTTCAATTGCTTGTTCTGTTAAGAAAAAGGAGATGGAGTTCAAAGATTTAGTGGAAATTGAAATTATGCTTTCTGTTTTTTCTCATAAGTGTGGACTTGGCTTCTCGACCGATGAGGACAAGGTAGTTTTGATTGATTTGGAATCTCGAAAGAGAAAAATCCTGTTGGATCGAGAACATGAAGCTAGACAGAAGAGTAGGGCAATTTGGTTGCTATGTGGGGATGATAACACACCTTTTTCCCATAAATTTGCTAATCAAAGAAATAATACAAATTCTATATGGAAGATTAAAGATGATAGGGGAAATATGGTGGAGGGTTTTGAAGACATTGCTGGGGCTACTGTTAGTCATTTTGAGACACTTTTCCAGGCTGATTCGAATCTTCACCTTACTGAATTGTTGGAAATTTTTGGAAATTTTCCTTCTACTGTTTCTGCTGAGGAGAATGTTGATCTTATAAAACCTGTTACTTTGGAAGAGATCAATTCTATTATGGCTCTATGCAAAAACGATAAAAGACCTGGCCTGGATGGGATCCCTGTAGAGGTTTATAGGACACTTATTGATGTGATGGGTTTGGATCTGTTAAGGGTTATTGAGGAATCTAGGAAGAGTGGTAAAATTCCTGCAGTTTTTAACTCAACCTTTATAGCTTTGATTCCAAAATCTGATTGTCCTAGTACTTTTGATGGTTACAGGCCTATTTCATTATGTAATTTCAGCTATAAGCTTATAGGTAAGATTTTATCTACCGGGATTAAGAAGGTTTTGGGTAGATATATATCTTTTGAACAGTTTAGTTTTTGGCCCGACAGACAAATTCATGATGCAATGGGTGCCATTCAGGAAGGTATTCACTCCATTCATACAAAGGGTATAAAGTCTGTGGTTCTGAAAATTGACTTGTCTAAAGCTTATGATAGAGTCAATTGGATTTATCTGCGGATTATTTTAACCAAAATGGGGTTTGGTGTACCCTTCATTACTTGGATTATGAGCAGTTTAACCTTTGTCACTTTCTCTGTTCTGATTAATGGTGTGGCTTCTAGTTTTTTCCGGTCTGGAAGAGGACTTAGACAGGGGTGTCCTCTAGCACCTTTGTTATTTCTTCTTGTTGTTGAAGGTTTGAGTAGGGCTCTTTTATCTGCTAAAAATAATGGTTTTTTCAGGGGTATCTCTTTTGGGAATAACATTTCTTTGACTCATGTACTTTTTATTGATGATATTGTTATGATTACTGATGAATCAACTCAGTCTTTATCAATGCTGTATGAAATTTTGATGGACTTTACTAAAGCCACATGGATGATGATCAATGAGGACAAATCATCTTTTTATTACTCTAGGCTTGACGAAGCAGAGCTGATTTCCTTGCAAAATATTTTTTCATATACTGTTCTTAAAATTGACAGTGGCATGAAATACCTGGGTTTTTTTTTAAAACCCTGCAAATATTTGTTGAAAGACTGGGATTGACTCATTGCAAAAGCTGAAAAACGTATCAAGAATTGGAGTTATAGATGGTTGTCTAGGGGTGGTGAGCTTATTTTGATAAAGTCGGTTCTTGAAGCTTTGCTTGTATACTGGATGCATTTCTGGATTCCTGTGGGGATTATTGAGAAAATCAGGAAACTTTGTTTTAAATTTTTATGGTCTGGTGGTGATGGGAATTCTTCTGGGCTGCCTTGGACTTCTTGGAAGGTTTTGGCAAATCCAAAATCTTTGGGTGGATGGGGTTTGAAAGCACCTGCTTTGTTTGCCAAAGCACTTGCAGCTAAAAGTGATTGGAACATTATTCATGGCTTAGGGCTGTGGGTACAGATTGTCATTCGAAAATATATTTGACCTCTCACTTTGCTGGATTGGATCAGAGAAAAGGATAAAAAGAAATCAGGTATATCCATTTGCTGAAAATATGTGCTTTGGTCCTTTCATCTTATAAGTGATTTTCTGGTATGGAAGATTGGGAATGGAGCTAACGTTCGTATTGGTTTGGATCATTGGGCAAGTGGTAAATGGCGCCATTGCTTACCTTCACATTTGATTGATATTCTGCATTCCGCAGGTGATTACTTTTTGAAAGATGTTGGGACTTTGATTGTGTCTTTCTTAATGGAACAAGGTTGGTTAAGCTCTAATGATTTAGGCCTAGTTGAGATTCTAGATATTAATGCTTGGAATGGATACTTAGCCATTCTTAAATCCAGTCATATCAGACTTAGAAATGAGGAGGATGTACTTGTTTGGAATCAGGCTAAAACTGGTAAGTATTCCCCTAAAGGTGGATACTTGCATTTGATTATGGAACAACATGTAAGGGAATGTGCTTAGTGGTGGAATATTTTCTGGAAATTGAAGTGTCCCCTTAAGACTAAGATTTTTTGCTGGTTTCTTTTTTCAGGGAAAGCCCTTACTTGGGATCTTCTTAATAGCAAGGGTTGGGAAGGTCCGGGGCGTTGTTACTTATGTAAAAATGATGTTGAAACAAATCAACATTTAGGGGTTGATTGCCCTTATACTAGATCTGTTTGGAAGGAGATTGAAGAAAAGGTCACTATTCAGAATCTTTGGGTTGGAGACACTATTCTTATCTGTTTGAAGAATTGGGTCTTCAATACTAAGGTAAAAACAATAAGATCTTTGCCTATCATTGTATCATGGTTTATATGGAAATCTAGAAACCATTGCTGTTTTGATAATGTCACCACATCTCTAGCGCAGGTTGCAGCTTTTAGTTTGGGTTTACTTTCTTCTTACCCTTTTGATACAGCTGTTTTGAAGATTATAATCATTACGGAGGAAGTTATTGACATAACTAAACCTTGAGGTTTTTTTGATGGTTCTGCTTCCGGGAATCCAAAAGTGTGTGGTGCTGGGGGTATACTTTTCCTTAAAGATGATCATCATATCACTTTTAAAGCTGGATTGGGGGTAGGGTCAAATAATTATGCGAAGTTATTTGCTTTGAAATTACTGATAATCTTGGCTTTAAACAAGCAGATTTCGAATATCCAGATTTTTGGTGACTCCTTACTTGTCATAAACTGGATTTTTGGCAAATTCAGAGTTCATAATATGCAACTTGCACAGTTTTTGCAAGAGGTCATCAGACTTGCTGATTTCTTTGTTAAGGCTGATTTTAAACATATTTACAGGGAAATAAATGCTTTTGCTGATAAGTTAGCAAATGAAGGTGGGAAAGTACAGAGTGGGTATTGGTTTATCTTTGAGTATCAGGGGTCTGGTAGACATGACACCTCTCAGGTTTTTTAGTCCTTTTTGATTTTGGGGTCATGAGGGACTTTGGAGATTCTGTTTCTTTGATCCATGTTTGGTGACTTTGGAACTAAATGTTTATTTCTCTTTTTGTATACATGACAGTATACGCTGGTTTTGATGAACTTTGTATGGAATAATATGAAGTTAATATTAGTAGACATGATGATGATTGTGTAAGCAAGAATGCAGAGATTTTGGAGAAGACATATTTTCAGTTTTTGGACAACATGGTGACTATTTTTGATAGTTTGTTGATGACAGTTTGGTTATGGCTGATATTGGAGTATCATTGATCTTCTTTTTGAAGACTTAAGATTTGACAAGTTGTCAATCGGATGTTTTTGTTGTAATTAAAACATATTATTGACTTTGGATAAGTTTTTTGATGATGTATGTATTGATCTAATGACCACTTTTCTTTTTTTGAAAGTGGCTCATCTCCACAATATAATTTAAATAAAATTATTAATTTTTTCTATGGAAAAAAAAAACCAACCTATCATATTATTGCAATTTTTTTTTTTTTGAGAATTGCTAGTTTATTTATTTTTTAATTTTTGGAAAATTAATCTTCCACTAAACGCCCCAGAATTAGGTTGTTTAGGTTGTTGGTAGTAAAATTCCCGCCATTTGCCGAGTCTTCAAATGCGCACTCGCTCCAATTCCTCGCCCTCGTGTTATTCTTCATAGCACATCCTCGATATTCTGCAGCCTTACATGCTCTCAGTCTCCCCTGCACCTTAAAAAAAAAACCCTAGAAACGCTCAGAGCTCTTCAAAACCCAATACCCTCTCATCATCCCTCCAAAATCACACACTCAGCCTCCACAAATTCCAATCCCATTTCATATTTGCAGAGCACTCTGCTTAGTGTTTCATTTTTTTTCGATACCCATCTATCTTTTTTCTTTTCGCCATGTTGGAACTAAGGCTCGTGCAGGGGAGCCTGCTGAAAAAGGTGCTCGAAGCTATTAAGGATTTAGTTACTGATGCCAATTTTGACTGTTCGGCGACGGGGTTTTCTCTGCAGGCCATGGATTCCAGTCACGTGGCGCTCGTTGCCCTTCTGCTTAGGTCCGAGGGTTTCGAGCATTACAGGTGCGATCGAAATATGTCAATGGGGATGAATATCAACAACATGTCCAAGATGTTGAAATGCGCGGGGAATGATGATATTATCACCATTAAAGCCGATGATGGAGGAGATACTGTCACATTTATGTTTGAAAGCCCCAGTAAGTTTTTTATTTTAATATATATATTTGGGTTCTTAAAGTGTTCTGAGGGTTTCGACTTGTGACCTTGCAAGGGCTTATAAATTTTTATCTGGTAGAATACAGTAAGATTAAATTTGAACTCTCGATACCAAAATATGGCTTAAGTTTTGATTACTACCGCCTTTATTATGGTTATTTAATCTATCCGCAAGGACCACCGTGAATTTACAGGCCTTTTTGGTTATTGGGTTGAATTGTAATATTCCAAGTTTTTATTCTGGATAATAATAATAATAATAAAACCCATTATTATTAGAATTAGGATTTATTTTCCCTTCACACTGAATGGTACATCAGATCCTCAGTATACAGTTGTTTCTATTTGTCTACCCGTGACAGACAATTCAATGCTAAACCTGCTGGCGAATTCCCGTTTCTCTTGGGTACAATAGCTTGCTTTCCCTCACTTCATTTTTCAAGTTTTCTAAAGCTCCAATTTCTATTGCTGCCTCACCTTATTCTGACGGTAATTGTTTTTCGTTGCTAAACTATTTTGTACTCTACATTTCCTTGAAAATCTCCTAGCTGACATTGCTTCATTTATTCCTTTTCTTTTTGTTGTTTTCGGTTCTTGCCTTTTTTCGTTCATATTGATTTTTCAACTCTTTTCTCCTCTTCAGGAATAGTTAATCTTGACTCCATTTTTTAAATTTGTTTTTCGTTTTTGATGAATACGGAGCATTCCAGTAGAATATGGTGTTCATGCTAAAAAAATTCCGATTTGCACAATGCTGTATTGTTTTTTCTTGGTTGTTTAATTTTGTCAAATATATTTAACAACTTCTTTTAATTTTTGAATCTCTCTCAAACTGGGTCGTGTAAGCTTAGTCCAATGTTTGGTGATGTCACATTTCTTCTTTTGGCCTCTAATGGTACAATGCTTCTGTACTTAAATGTTTTTTTTTTATAAATTTTTTCATCTCCTCCTTTAGGAATAATTTCTTCTATTTCGGCATCTTTATCTCGTTTTCAATAGCGTGATGTGTATTATTGATTTACTTTGAGTTGCATTTTGAGGTGCCCTGTTGTCATTGTATCCCATAAGTTTTTGATATGTTCTCCCTGTTCTTTGACGGTTTATTGTTTCAGCTTTGGTCATGCTTTATTTCAAGTTGCAAAAGGATAGCATGGGGATTCTAGGTTCTTGTGGATGGTTTCTGTACAATTGATTTAGAAAGATAGCATTGTGTTTCAAGGACCATTGATGGTTTCTTGGTGGGTTAGTGGGCAGCAGTTGGCAAAAATATGAATTTTCTTGAATCTCAAGCTCTCTTATTCTCACACCTAGTTCTAATATAAGAGAATTTTAATATGATATTTAAATATAACTATCTCATTTATTAAATATAATTCTTTTCTATTAAAAGTTTGAGATAGTGGGGGAATCAATTAATTCTATTATACTGAGGGATAAAAAATTACATGATAGTGAGGCATCTGGGGTGGCTTGAGATAGTGGAGCCACCATCCCAACCAGTCAAAACTACACACGAGTCTGATATTTACAATACAAAAAATTCCATCTACAGATGGATACCAAGCTGTAGGCATATAATCGGCAGTTCTATTGTTCATGGAAACTTTAAACAAGAGACTAGTAAACAAACTAAAACATAAAAGCTGGATATAGCAAACAGAACCTGTGGGTGGCAGAGCCTTTTGCGAGGTCTTTGTTCACATCTCACTGAGGGGGAACCTCCGCCAGGATGGGGTAACTACCCTGGAAGTCATCATCAGAGGTCGAAGCAGGTAATTTGACCGGGAGGGGAGAAGACTTGCGGAGGGCTCCTCACTGTTGCAAACACGCTTGTTGAGCAGAGGCTTGATGATTGATGGAACAGGGAAAAGAGCGCTCGTCGATGCTGCTTGAGCCAGGGTTGAGCCCCTTTCCATCGATTGTCCTCTAGTTGCACTGCTGCTCCCCACCTTTGTTGTGTTAGCTATGCTTTTCCCACTAGCTAGGTCCTTCCAGGTGAATGTGGCGTCCAGTCCATTGAGCTAGTTGTCCAGTTTTGTCAATTTGGCCTTGGCCGAGAGCACCGTGCTGCAGGATGAGCTCCAATTGCTCATCATATCCTCCATGAGTGTGCCCATCATGTTCTTGATTAACCATTGATGGTTGATTTTTCTACCACCTTTGCTCAAGGCTAAATGCTTAGTAACGAGGTGGCCCTCCCAGTTATCAATCAAAACATGGACTGACATAGAGATCCCAGACTCATATCCTTCCTCCATCATTAGGCCCATGCCTCGCTGGGACCTGCCATGATCGCTACTGTCTCTGTGACGGGTGCCTTGCTGTCGGGACATGGCGACAACTAGAGATGCCTGAATCAGATGAGAGAACTGAAACCGCTGCAGGAACAGGTGCGGAACAGAGCTCTTTGTCAGCGAGGAGTCTCGGTTGAACGCAACAATGGGGGAAGGCCTAAGACAAACATCGCAGGCCAAGACGAAGAGCCATGAAATGAGCCACCCTGTGTCCTCATCTCTCTTCCTTAACCAGTCTTGGTGGAAAATCTCGATGGCCACACACGCTCCAAATCCGAAATCATGAAGCTATAGTTAATACAGCTGGTACTGCAACAACGTTCTCCCATTGCCTGAGGGGACACATTCCTTGATCGTAAATGCCACAACCTGATAGGGGGATCCATTTAAGACCGCAGCGTGCAAAGTGCCATGCCGCCGGCTCTTGGGTCGAGGCGTTATGCGCTGTTGATGAGATATGTGGACACCTGCATTTGGGTGTGGGGTAATTAAAATTTAACTTGGCTCTCAACTCTTAATTTAATGGCAATAGATCTAAATTTTAGTTTGTATATGCTTAATTCGCTTTGCTGAATTTAGGCAAGTTCTAGCACTTCCATTTTTTTAAGCATTTGGAAAATTGTTTTTTAAGGTTCACTGTTGCCAATTACTGTGAGGACATTTACTTTTTGTCTCCAATAGTGTCTTTCTTGGAGGTCCTTTCTATCTCTCTCCTCCCAGATGTCTCATAAAGCATTCATTACATTATTTCAGAATGGCTTATAGCCTTGCTATGTCACATTTCTTTTCCTTCCAGTTTTGGTTTTCGTAGCATTTTTATATGTTGGCTTGATTTCTGTACATAAACTTTCATACTGCAACTATGGTTTTTTTATATAGATTATAATTATATTATCTTATTGGCGGTTGCAGGTTTATTTGTTTTTGATTTTACATAATGCATTTTTATTTGTCACAGACCAGGATAAGATTTCGGACTTTGAAATGAAGTTGATGGATATTGATACTGAGCATTTGGGTATTCCTGAGTCTGAGTACCAAGCCATTGTAAGGATGCCATCAACCGAGTTTGCTCGTATTTGCAAAGATCTAAGCACTATTGGTGACACAGGTATGAGAAAAATGCAGACAAATCTGTTTCATGACGAGTTGCAAAAATTGTATATAGTTCTCTTATCATGGTCATGCTCTCTCTCTCTCTCTCTTTATATATAATTATATATAGGACTATAGGGAAAAACAAGTATTGAATTGTTTCTGATTTTGAAGTTTGTACAATTACTTTGGTTTTATTATGAGTTGTAAAAATTGTTCTACTAAGGCAGTTAAGGCTGTTCTTTTTTCATGGTTATATGTGATCATACTTCTCTGTATATATTTTTGGTTATATGTTCCTGCTTGTGGTGTTTTTTAAACAATAGGTATAAGAATACAATTTTAGGTTCTTTTTCTCTCCTTTTCCCTTTCCTATTTCCTTTCTGTTTCATGATCAGGAAACAACTTATTGTTGGTTGTCTTGGTTTGGGAAGCAGCCTGAATGGACATAACTTACTCATTTATTGTGCTTTGACTTATCAGGGACAAATATGTCAGAACTTCATTGTTTGGATAAATTCATTATATCACATAAAGTTCTTGTAGTTTGCAAAATTTACTTCTAGCAGGTTAGAGAATGAATCATGATTAGGCTGTTTGGTCAATAGGTCTTGGCCATAGAATCTGCAATATTTGATCTTCTTTTTAAGGTTTTTAAAGTGTTTTGAAAAAATGATGATTTCATTTGACCAAGTATAAATTTAATAAATAACTTTGTTGCACAAGTTTCTGGAATGTGGGTACGAGTATCAGAAATGTCTAGAGTTTTCCCCCAAATTAGCAAGAAATGGCAGGTTGGGAACGGAAATAGTATATATTAAAAAAATATATAAAGGAAATAGTAAATTCAGATGTAAATCTATTGTTGGATTACTAATGTTTTTATTGTCTCCAGTTGTCATTTCGGTGACCAAGGAAGGAGTAAAGTTTTCTACAAGGGGTGATATTGGAAGTGCAAATATTGTCTGCAGGCAAAATACTTCTGTTGACAAGGTATCTTTCTCTTTATCTTATCCCCTTTTTTGTCTAGATTCCCTTCTATTGGTGATAGTTTCCTATCACATTCAAGGGTTTTACTTGTTATTAAGTTGGGTTCATTTTAACTTGTATTTGTAATTCCTGGTCCATTAACAAGTATATAGATTGAAATTCATGTCTGATCCCTAGGATAATCATGTATTATAAGTAGTTCAAGAAGCAGAAGTTTTAACACAAATCAACTTCTTATTGCAATGCGAGACTTCTCTTGAAGTCATGCTCTTTAATTATGTCTAGATTCTCTTCTATTGGTGATCGTTTCTTATCACATTCAAGGGTTTTGTTATTAAGTTGGGTTCATTTTAACTTGTATTTATTATCCTTGGTATATTAACAAGTATATAGTTTGAAATGAATTTGTCTGATCCCTAGAATAATTATGTATTGTTAGGAGTTCAAACCAGATGTTTTAACACAAATGAACCTCTTATTGCAATGTGAAACTTCTCTTGAAGTCATGCTCTTTAATTCTGTTCAATAGAGAAGCACTAAGCAATCGCAGCTTTTATGTCATGTGTCAGTTTTGAATTGATAATGAAATTATGGGATTTATACTACTAAACTACTACTATATATCTATACAGAGAAGGTTAACTCTCTAATTTTGAAATAATTTTGCACTTACTTACAATGTAAAGATGGATGCTCGCAGAATATCTATCATCTTAGATAGATGCTACCCCATAAAAAGTTAAATAGCCTTAGGACTTGATGGATAGATGCTACTCCATTGGTTGGGGATGAGTAATAGCTTACTTTTGAAATTAGCTGACTTATCGTCTAGAACAACAAGTGGTTTTATGTGGAAATCAACAGATTCAAGAAGGGGTATATTAGATCCAGCCTCTTCCATATTTGTGATTTCCACCTCTCAACGTTGAAGATATCATTGAGTTTCAACAAGTCGATTGAGACCCCTATTATTATTATTTAAGGTGGATTACTGAAAAGTTTGAAGTGTTGTGGGGTTCTGATCTATGGAAAACTAAGTAGTCACCTCATTCATTAATACCACTTCAATAATTACCTTTGAAATTACCCGACTTATCCTCTAGAACAATTGATTTTGATGGAGGTTATGATGCAGGTGAATGTGCTTGAAGAAGTCCCCTCAATAAAAAATGGTGAACTGTCATGGACCTACAGTCCACCTGAACTTCTTTCTTCTAACCTGGGGGTTTCCCAACTTCACTTTGGTACCTGAGGTCACAAGGTGTTGCCTTGTTTGGGTCACAAGGCGTTGCCTTGTTTTGGTCACAAGGACTTGGCCAACCTGGGCCTACTATAATCGGACCATGCCCCTTTGCCTAAGGTCTGTTCATAACTTTGCCTTAAGACTACAATTTGCCAAATGCAACTAAGTTCATTCATTATTCAACAGTTAGGCATGTGTTCAACTGTTGCAGAAGTAGAACAATCTGAAGCACATTCATGTGTATCATTTTCCATCCAATTAATTGTCATTAAAGAAAGTAAAAGGAGACCAAAGGTTGATTCAAAATATGTTGAATCCCTCCCTCACCTTCCCAAGAACTTTAAGAAGTTCCATCAGTTAGCCTTTATAAGATGATGAGTTAAATAAGTAGGCTTGAACCCAGAGAGATGAACTTTGCCTCAAAAGTGTACCACCTTGTTACTTCATCAAAACTCAAATTCTCAATCCTACAAGTATAATTTTATGCATGATTAAGTTTCAGCTATTCAGGATATATGCAGTCACAACTAACAAGTAAGCTGAGGAGGGGGAAGAGAGTTTCATAGCATTTTATTAACATCCACAATACAATCAAAACAATATGAATATTGGACAAAATAACAAGATCTCTTTATATTGATAATTTATACAGTACAATGATAGTCTGATAGCAAGCAGATTACTCTTAGCCTTTGACAGTTCTTCCTGTTCTCCTATGTCATGTGTTGAAATTTAACAATAACACAATAAATTGGTCTGTCTCTAAGTTAATAGTATAAACAACTGGAATCCCCTCCAACCTTGCCATGGAGTAGTAGACAGTAACAGATCTGAGATTTCCTACTTGACCTAAAATCCATCCCACAAGCTAGTTTATGTTGCTGTGGTCATTGGAAATTACAAGAGCATGTTCTTTACCTTACAAGTGTCTCAATACCATCCATAAACAGAGGCCTCATGGTTTGTTTTATAATCCATACTGATTTTGCAAAAATAGATCACTGTGCCAATTACAAATGATTACATATTCTACAGTTCTACTTAGTCGTGAACTTCAACACATCAGGCTCTTCTATATGTGCAGAAATGCATTAGAAAGCATAATTTTCAAATCAAGCCAAAATTTAAGAAATGGAATTATAATGTTCATGAATAACCTTAAAAGATTAATGTGACCACAGAAAATAACAAGTTGTACAAAATAGATGCGAGGTTACTCAACAATTCCATAAGATACCAAAACAAGAAAACAACAAAATGTAAACAAAGCAATAGCTAAGACAGTGAACAAATGAAAACCCTAGGAATTCTGAATGGTCCAGCAAGGATATAGCAAAGGCCAAAAAGAACCTGGTGATGAAAATAGTTTGGGAGCATGAATTGTGATGCAACAAAGTATTTTGTCTGACTGATCACTTATAATGAAAATCTTGGGGTTCTGACTAACTATGAACTTTTTGATCTTGTAAACCTGATATGAAGTTACCATGAGAACCCTAGGAATTCTGAATGGTCCTGCAAGGATAGCCAAGGTCAAAATGAAACTGGTGATGAGAGTAGTTTGGGTGCATGAATGCTGGTGCTCCAAAGTACCCTATCTGACCAATCACTTATGATGACTTGGAACTTTTTTGATCTTGTAAACCTGAGGTGAAGTGACCTAGTGTATTTTATGTTTATGACTAGATCCATCATTTATCATTTTCTTCAGGTAATTTTTGAGATTTTGTTCTAATTAAGGTTTGGAGATGAACCCCATGCTGAGTTATTGTCTTATCTTGTAGTTTTGTCAGAAAACACTTATCTCTTCTGATGGACTGATTATTATCAGTAGTTTTAGTTATTTCTCAGTTGCAAAAATTGTGTTGATCTAGTCACAAATATAGTTGGTCATCTCATCAGCTTAGTAGATGCAATCTCATCATGAAATCAATTGTATACTTGCATGTGTATAGGACTCAAAGCTGTTAGTTGTATGTACAATTTAGGAAGGAGGTCCTAGGCTTTATTCCTGGGATTTGTGTTCTGTTGGCCAATATTTAATTTGCTTTTTGCTTTGCTCCTGTTAGCTTCTTAAATAGATTGCTGCCTGCTTTTGTGTTTGTGTGCTTCAATCAGTTTGACCCTTTAGGTAATTCAGGTTTTTGATTGTTGTGCTCGAAAAAGAGAATATTTTTTTACTGACAATTTTGTGGTTCTATCTTTTGGCAGCCTGAGGAAGCAACATTGATTGAAATGCAGGAGCCTGTGTCATTAACCTTTGCTCTACGATATATGAACTCATTTACAAAGGCATCACCTCTATCTAACATCGTGACAATAAGCATGTCATCCGATCTGCCTGTTGTTGTTGAATACAAAATTGCAGAAATGGGATATATTAGGTATTATTTGGCCCCAAAGATCGAGGAAGAAGAGGGAGAATCTTAATTTTACTATGCATTGCAGGCCCAGGTTTTTCTAGAAAGTTTTGAGATGCATGACTGCTTATTTTGCTGCAGTCAATTGTATGATGGGATAGTATGAATTGAAGCATTTTATATATTTCTGTCTATATCTGCTATGCACCTGGCATAGTGGCTCTATAAAGTATCCATATCTAGGTGTAGTTAATTTTGCATTTCCTCAAGAAAATAAGGACTTCATGCTGTATTGGCCAGAAATAAACAGTTTGTAGTTGTTGAGTATGCCTGTTGTCTCTTTCATTGGTACATAAATTTTATTGCGGAAGCCTGGGGCTTCATATGTACTATAAAAAAGTTATCAACTCTTGCCTATGTACCCAACGAAATTTAATCTGTTGAAGACATTGCTGGTGATGGAGGATTTCATATGAAGAAGTGGATCAAAGAATTTTAGTGGAATTTTATTAAGTTTTAGTACAAAATATTTTGCTTTCTCGAAATGTGATTGATAGCTATTGGATTGGTCAGGATCATGCTTCCACATGGGGGTACTGTGACAATGCGTGAAGCTTTGAATCAGTATGTGATATTTAAGGACAAGTATGTGATAGTTGGTTAGCTGTATTTCTCAAATGATGTGTAATTTCAAATGTCTTGTGCTCAGTCTGAAATTCTGGTACATGCATAGTGGTGTAAAAACTGTGGCCATGCTTTTTGGTAGATTGTAAGGATATTCATTTTTTTTGTTTTGTTTTAATTTTATTTTGCTGTATTTCTCAAATGATCTGTAATTTCAAATGTCTTCTGCACACTGTCTGAAATTCTGGTACAGGCATAGTGGTGCAAAAACTGTGGCCATGCTTTGTGGTAGATTGTAAGGATATTTATTATTTTTGTTTTGTTTTATTTTTTTTATTACATATTTTTGTAATCTTTAATACACAGCATAAAATGTTTTTGGTAGGTCCATAATGTATTTCCTGTATGCAAACTCTGAAACTTTTTCAGGTCCTGGAAACTACCCTGAAAACTTCCAGAAGTTGGCTGGCTTTGTGGTTTTAGATCATGTAGTTTCTCAACAGTTTTTGGTAAAAACGTTAGAAATTGCTGATGGTATCTGGTTTTATTAACTGGAAAAGAAGGAACCTACACTACCCTAAAGTCTCCACTAAAATTAACATACGAAAATAAAACCCATGAAAAATGCAAAAAGCCTTTTCACTAGAGAGGACAAAAAGAACTCAACAGACTAGTTAAGATTTTGATATATTTACTTGATAACATTTACTTTAATTTCTGTAAATTAGAAACTATTTTAAAGCGTGTAACCTGTTCTTGTGCTTTTTAAAGAAGTCTACCCGTGATTGTCTTATGATTTTGGACCCTTGTACCTGTTTATGGAAAATTTGTTTCTTGTTGCTTATTGTTTGGTTGCTGATATTAGGTGACATAAAAACGTACAAGATATAAACTTCATGGGATTATGTTTATCCTGTCAATCTAAGAAATCTTGATTATCTTGAACTATCCGAGTCCAGAGTAAAAAACAAGATAAGAACATACCTCAGCATAGACCTTTGAGGCCATAAACTAAAGGCCTTTGATGTATAGATGGTTCTTGTTAGGTTACCCATGCTAATGGAGCAGCAAGGACAAGCAGGGACAAACATAGATAAAAGGAATTAGGTGTGAAAGCACACATGTTAAGATAGTATACATATAAATACAATGACATGACCCTTGGTTTCATACTTAAGTGGCCTTTTGGACTTGATGATGTTTCATATTCATCTATAACAATTGATGTGAATAATAAATACAATTTATCAATTCCACAAGGATTGTGTTTTCAACATGCACCCCTTAATCTGAAAGGGGTGTGTGAATTCAAGCAGAGAGTTGAAAACTGGAAGTGGATAGTTTCCAAATGTTGAACAATTTACTACTTGACAATATGATCATTTTCCGAGTAATTTAGCTAAAAGCTGGTGTCTTCTGCTAATAAGGGTGGTCTTTAAATTTGGTGGTTTTGGGATGAGCACAAACCAAAAAAGCGAAGGTGATGTTTTCTATTAAACGGTGGTTTAAGAATGACCACAAACTATGGAACTTGGTTTTAACTTAGGTTTTGGTTCACCGATGTTTTCTAGAACTTTGCTCTAAAGACTCAATGGCCCCCTTTGAAAAATGGTGGTTTAAGGAAGACCCCAAATTGATGTCTAGCAAAAGTTGATGTCTTCTACTAAATGGGTGGTTTTAGGATGACCACAAACCAAATCACGCTATGAAATATGGCTCTATTCCTGTCTTTTGGCAACAACTTTGGTTTTGTTGTCGATTGTTGGCTCTGGTTTTGGTTGTGGCATAGGTTTGTTTGTTCTTTGTTTGATTGATAGTACTTTGAAACTTGAAGTTGGATTGTCAATCCATAACAATTTCCCTTGTTAAGTACACAGTGAGAAGTATGAAGACATGCAAGCTGTGTCAAAACTTGTGACTGAATTTGTTTGCATGCTTGATATATTTGTTTGGTTGATGACCATTGCCAAGAATGGATCTACTCATAGTGAATATTCAATCTTGTAAGTTTATTTAGTTTTAAACATCTATATGAAGAATAATATGCTTCTCGCAATGTTGACAATGATGGAGATCAAAACACTAATATTCTATGCAGTTAATTCCATGACAATGTTGACATTGATGTTGAATAAGAGATTGAATTTTCTTAAAGGAATTCATGACTTTGAACTGGATTTGGCTTGGCATAATTTGGAATAAAAGGCCATTTTTTATCATATTTGATGTGTTTAGTGTTTGTTCTTGAATTTTTTCGAATGTTTGATGATGGGCTTTTAAAATTATATGTTGAGTATGTTCATAATCGTTTTTGTCTTTGGCATTTATTGTTGTTTCATTGAATTGGTCTTGTATTAACAGTCGATAGGAATCATTATTACATTCAAAACAATGGTTGTTTTGAACAAAAACTAGTTCAAAATATTGATTCCTTTGCTTTGTTTGATCCTGTTGGAGTTGAGTTAAGAGAAGTTTCAAATTTTATTGCGAGTCCTACAAACAAGTTGGCACAGATAGAAGAGTTTTTTTGTTGATTTTGATTGTATCGTCAACAATAGTGAATATTAGAGTGTTTACTAAATCTAATTTTTTAGTTTGAACTATTTGAAAGATTGACTTTACCTTTTGGCAATAAGAATCAGCAACTAAAATTTTGGACTAAAGATGAAGGGTGTTGGGTTCAATTGAGAGTGCATCTGATTACGAACACAATTCAATCTCAATTTTGTTTTGACACAGAAATATCTATTGTAAGTACAAAAAATACAAAAAATCTTACAAAATCATTGTTTGCAAGTTGAATTGGTCTCCAAAATCAATGTTTTGCAATGCTTTGAGTACTTTGATGATTAATGTTGTTTTGATGTGATGCCAAGGCCAGTAGAAATAGAGTTATGATTTTATTTCGTTTTACAGTGTAACTGCCTCTGCTTGTTTGGATAGAGCAACCAGCCTTAGTCCCTCCAATACGATTTTGATGAGAGATTTGTTGAAAGAGTTTGAACAATAATGACTGCTAATGGAAATTCATTGACATAGGAAGCCCAGACCATAAATGAGCCAAACTTGTATTGCAAGGCTGGAATTAGAGTTGCGATTTGATTCTGTTTGAACGGTATATCTGCCTCAAGATGATTTGGATAGAGTGACTTGATAACTGGAATAGCCTTGTCCCCTCACAAAAATGCAGGGAGAACATGTAAACCTCAATGTTGTAATTATCGCTTTTTTAATCTATTGCCATCCAAAAGATGGGTCTATTTGATACTTGACTACGGAATTCGATAAAGAAAGGAGCTAAGAGTTCATGAGTTGCACGGGGTGAAAACAGCTGCCATGTTCTGTAGCCAAATCACAGAAGTTTATTTATGTCCACTGATGCAAATGACATCGAATGGGTGGGGAAATCTCCATGTGTTTTTCCTGTAAAGACATTCGAACAACTTTCCTAAGATTTCAAAGAAATGGATGTTCCTACAAACGTAATGGTGAAAAACATGGTTTCCACAATAGCTTAAGAATAGTACAACAGCCATCACAAAATTGTTGCATGGCTGTTGTGTTTTATAGTCAAATTGGTGCAGTTGTATGAGACAAATGGCTTGTGTTAGCTTTTCAGCAATTTTCTTGAGATTTCCATCGGCTCAAGACCACATTTTAAGTCGAAAATCTCATTCATTGCTCCCTGGATGGTTTCATTCAATTGTTGGTCATCATTCAACTACAACTGTGCTATACAATCTAGCTTCAAGGAGTATTATGAAACAAACAATCTTTTTGGTTTTTTTAATTAAAGATGACAAAGAACCATAAATAAAACTAAATATCATTGTGGGGGTTGAGCCAAGGTAACCTGCACTACAATAGGGAAGATACAATGAACAAGGTTGGAGATGAACAATACAACGTTTTTCATTTCCCTCCATTAGTAGCACCAATAAAATGCATAGTGCCCCCCTCATATTCATGAACCTCGGGAGAGACTTCAAGCAGAGGTACACACAAAGATACAGGCCTAGAAAACATGCAGAGATACACAGATACAACTGCAAAGAAGAGGTCGTGTGGGAGTCTTTACCAGGTCATGCATGGATTGGAAGCTTGACTAGATTTTGGCATGAGAGAATACACATGAGTAATGTGGTGCTATACATAAAGGTAACTCTCAAGAGACAAGAGAGTACACACAGATATCTAGAGGAAAAAAGTCTGTAGAGAATAATACTTAGTGCATTTGGTAGGACTGGGAGTTGGAAGAGAGTTAGTATGCAGAGGGAATATTTCACTAATTCTGCTAGGCAGAGATAGTAGATTCCCACAGTGCTCAGAATAGCACAGGCCATAGGGCTCATAATAGCTCTGATACCACTGTTAGGTCACCCAGGCTAATTGAGAAACAAAGATAGGCAGGGACAAACATAGACAAAAGAAATTAGGCGTGAATGCACACTTTTCATTAAGATAGTATACATATAAATACAATGATGTGACCCTTGGTTTCATACTCCAAACAGTCTCTTGAACTCCTGATGATGTTTCATATTTGCCTATGACAACTAACGTGAATGGTAAATACAATGTACCAAATCCACAAGGGTTAGGTTTCCAACAGTTCCAAGCCTTAGCAGAGTTAAATGTAACAAGGCAATGTTGGGAGGTGTGTGGAAGTCTTATGTTTTCACTATCAGGGAAATTGAATGCATACAATTGTTAACCAAAAACCAATCTCAAAGGCCAAGTTATTCATTACCAGAGATTTTTGACTTTCTTATAAGCAGGTTTTGAAATACCACTGTAATCCAAGGATAGAATGAAATTGACTGTCTTAGTGAGGATGAACAAGTGGCCTTCTATCTGTATAAACCTTTCCTTTGTGTCCAACCAACTTGGCTTTGAGCTAAGCCTGCCGCTCTGCACCATTGACTGGTTTGCATGGTTTGACTGCTTTGCCCCTTCACATTGTGTCTTTCCCCTTAGGCTAGCCAACTTCACATCAGGAGTTGCCTTATAGTGTCTTTTCTGCAGCATCGGGAAATCCCTGTAAGCCCCTAAAAGGTTTTGACAGCCTCCTCAAAAAATGGCAATGCATGGCATACAACATGCATTGAGTAGGATCTGATGCGGTGATGCTGGCCACTGGCCTTGGGAAAAGGGCGTGGGATTTTGTAAGTGGGGCATTTTGTTGGTTCTTGCTATATCTATCCTCAATTCCTTGCACTTGTCCATCTGCCCAGTCATCCATCAAGACCATGTGGAACCTGATCAGACTGACTGACATCTCCTTATGGAAAGGATGGTGCCAAACAACCCTTCATGAAGCGTCTACTCAAGTCTGTTTGGGAGAAGTTTCAATTAATAGATTGGAGTTGGGTTTGTAGATATCTGCTACGATTGATATTTTAAGGGATGATGTAGACACTCTTGAGATCAGAGCCAAAGTGGACGTTATCCCTTGCTTATGTAGGGAGGGTCCTACGCGACTGTCTTGGCTTCATGATATATTATTTTTGATCTGCATATTTATTGTTTAGTAGACTATGCTAACAAAGAACAGTTTATACACAAGGAAAGATTACTGTGTCTAATCTGAAAGATAGTGTGCCATACAGTTCATGGAACTGCTCCACAATTCCACTTGGAAACTGGCTGATTAAGGTTTGTGACAGTAGATATGTAACCATTCAGTGCATGCATGACAAGAAAGTATGCTAATTGACCTAGGGTCTGCAAGAAAATAGCACCAATTGGTTCAAGGTACACTACTCTGAAACTCCTGATTAGCTTCCCAGTTTATTAGGTCACCATATTAAAAACCACATTTGAATGGCCTGTGTAATTACAATGGTAGACTGCAGTTACAAATTTATAGCTGCAGTCAAAATTAGATGGTAAAGAGCCACAAGTTTGATTACCCAAGAAATGACACACTATACAGTTTCTTAGCTGTGCGAGTTCCAGTTTTCTGCAAAACAGAACACTTGTTAAGGTCAGATTACATTTGCTAGAATATCATACAAGAATCTATAATTGTCAGATTATGTATGGAATTGTTTAGTTCAATAAAAGTAGCTATAAAATTGGAATCATAGTAAATTCAAGCTCCTGAAAATATTAGAGGCCTAGATTCCTAGACTACTGATTTGTGTTGGACATATGTTGTTCCAGATCTTAACCAGGAAATGAAATCCCATTTGAATCATCACAATATGCCACTGTGAAGTATTATACAAGGTAGGAGAGAACATTGAACCTTCCTCTTCTATATCTGCTCCGCAAGTAGTTTTACCAGAATTTTGTCAGTTTTTGAGTATCCAACAAGAAGGACAAATTTCAGTCTGTCTGCATACAAAATGACTATTATACCACCTTTACTTTGATACAGAATTCTGAATAGACAATTGAAATCTGTTGATGAATTTCTTATCCTAACCTCATACGGACTTTAAAATCATATCATTTAATATCAACTACATATACTTTAAGGAACATTGTATACGTCTGACTTAGAAAATATGCAGAAAGGGGTAGTGCCATTACAAGTTTTCTTGGCACTGTAATTAGTACCAAGCATTTTTTTAATTGAACTATGCTTTCCAATAACATTAAACATATAAACATGTTTCTTTCCTTTAAAGGCCAAATGAGTGGATTTAAACTTGATAATGAGCAATCAGGATGTCTCAAAATGATAAATGCAGGATGAAATATACGTAGGTTTGATTATTTGAAGCCTTTTAGGATAATTTACTTGATGGATTCCCTCTCTAAGCATTCTGGCTAGTGTTGCATATTATCATACGACCAAAACTAGAAATTAAATCACAATACCAGGGATCTCTGAAATAACAAAAAGTCTGTTTATAAATGGTACACGTACATTTGACAAGTAATTCAATACCTCTGTCTCCATCTTCTCAAGAAGTTGCATTTGCAAATGTCATCATCTCTATAAAGAAATTTCAAATGGTGAAAACCAAAAATGGAAAATTTGGTGAAATTCCTGTTACCTGCTTTTGGATGAAAAGTGGAAGAGATTTCAGCAGAGCAGCTACCCAAGGTGAAAGTAATGATGGACATTTTTAAGTACTTGTGCCTTATTTTAGTAATCCCTTTATTTCCTCTAAGAATATTTTTTTTTCACAATCACAACACTACATAAGTTGTGAAGACGTTTATGCATTGAAAGAGTTAAATTGAAAGACGCTTACAGACTTGTATGAGAAGTTGAATATTCACAATATTCTCAATGTGGCCTTTCAATAATATAATGACACGATGATACTTACCTGCAATGTGCCAAAATAGCAAGGCGTGTTAATGTCAATTTGACAATGTTGTTAGTCAGTTGGTTTGCAGTACTGCTGTTTGGCTTATTGTTGTTTTATATGCCTCTTAAATTTGCGTGTTTGTGGTTGTTTTTCTCATTACTCAGAATTTATGAGAACCATGGACGATGCAACTCAAGAAGAAGATCGAGAAATAGAAGAACCTCAAGAACTTGTAGATCCACCTCAGGAGAAGAATCCTCACAAGAGGAAACCTGCTTGGGTACGGGAGGCTATCCAATGTGTAGAAAGATATGGGGCTCCAGAAGAGATACAAAGAGAAAGGAAAAGAACCAAGTCCTGCTCCGGTTATGCAGCCCTATTATGTGACTTCATTGATAAAGAACCTTCCAACTATGAAGAAGCGACAGAAAAGAAAGAATGGAAGGATGCTATGATTGAAGAGTATCAATTGATCATGAAGAATGATGTTTGGGATGTTGTCCCAAGACCAGAGGGGAAGTCTGTTGTGACTTTCAAATGGATCTATAAGATCAAGCATGCTGCAGATGGTAGCATAGAGAAATATAAAGCAAAATTTGTGGCTCGTGGTTTCTTCCAGAAAGAAGGAATAGATTAAGAAGAAACTTTTGCTCCTATAGCCAGATATACTTTCATCAGATTAGTACTTGCTTTAGCTGCAGTATTGAAGTGGAAAGTACACCTAATGGATGTCAAGACAACTTTCTTGAATGGTATAGTAGAAGAGGAAGTACATGTGGAGCAGCCACTCGGTTTTGAGACACATGACAGAGAGACTCATGTGTGTAAGTTAAAGAAATCCCTGTACGGTTTGAAACAGGCACCCAGGACATGGTACGACAGAATTGATAGCTTCCTATCTAGTTTGGGCTTTACAGAGAGTAAAACGGATTCCACCCTTTACTACAAGGTTGAAGGGAACCAAGTGATACTCCTACTGTATGTAGATGATCTATTTGTAATAGGTGAGGATGGGTTGATTGCTGATACAAAGATGAAGCTTGCTGTCGAGTTCGAAATGAAGGACTTGGGTATGATGCACTATTTTCTAGGCATGGAGGTGTGGCAAAATGCAGATGGAATTTCTCTGGGACAAGGGAAGTATGCAGTAGAGATCTTAAAGAGGTTCGGGATGATGGATTGCAAAGCCATGACCACACCTATGGCATCGAACCTAAAGATATTGAGTGATGCTTCATTAGAAGCGGTTGATGCTACGATGTATCGTCAGATGATTGGGACCTTGATGTACCTGACGAATACGAGACCATATATTTGCTTTGTTGTGAACACATTGAGCCAGTTCCTTACGGATCCGAGAAATGTTCACTTGATTGCTACAAAGCATATTCTGAGGTACCTAAAGGGTACAATTGATTATGGGCTCAAGTATGAGGCGAATCAGAAGATAAACCTGGAAGGTTATGTCGATTCGGATTGGGCAGGTAGTACCATTGATAGAAAGAGCACTTTAGGGTGTTGCTTCAGTATGGGATCAGGTGTGATCTCCTGGTTTAGCAAGAAGCAATCCTATGTAGCATTGAGTATAGCCGAAGCAGAGTATGTTGCAGCTTGTTCGGTTAGTTGTGAGGCAGTGTGGCTGAGAAAGCTACTGTCTGATTTATTTGATCTCCATATGGATGCTATTTGTATATATTACGACAACTAGAGCTGTGTGAAGTTGTCGGAGAACCCAGTGTTCCATGACAAGTCAAAGCATATCGAGATCAAGTATCACTATATCAGGGATATGGTGCAGAGAGGAGCAGTGAAGCTCCAATATGTTGTGACGAATGAGCATATAGCTGATGTATTGACCAAACCATTAGCTAGAGTAAAGCTTGAGTACTTCAGGGAGAAACTTGGTGTTATCCATATCAAGGTTCCCTCCAAAGGGAATTGATGTTTCCGTTGGCCTTTCTGACATGGTGGAAGGCTGAGCTTCACATGGTCAGATGTAAGTGCAGAGATGCTCTTATGTGATTGTGGGTTGTGTTACCACATGATCAGTGCAGAGATATTCTGATGTGATTGTGGGATGTGTTCCCACATGATCAGTGCAGATCCATTCTAATGTGATTGAGGGATATGTTCCCACATGATCAGATATAAGTGCAGAGATGCTTTGATGTGATTATGGGTTGTGTTACCACATGATCAATGCATAGATATTTTGATGTGAATGTGGGATGTGTTCTCACATGATCAGTGCATAGCCATTTTGATGCGGTTGAGGGATGTGTTTCCACATGATCAGATGTAAGTGCAACGCCTTTTTGACATGATGAGATTGGATGAAAGTGTAGAGCCTTTCTGATATGATGAGGTCGGATGTAAGTGCATAGCCTTTCTGACATGGTGACGTTAGATGTAAGTTTAGAGCCTTTCTGACAAGATGAGGTCGGATGTGAGTGCTGGGCCTTTCTGGCATGGGTTTTGGAAGTGTTCCTCCCATGGTCAGATGTGAGTGCTGGGCGTGTCTTTCTGACATGGTTCTTGGATGTGTTCCTCCCATGGTCAGATGTAAGTGCTGGGCGGGCCTTTTTGATATGGTTCATTCCATGGTTAGATATAAGTGCTGAAGACGATGAAGATCTACATGAAGGCTAGGCCTACAACCAGCATGAGAAAGGGCTGGCTCTGTAGAACTTCCCGCGACGAGTAGAATTGAGATAGCACCAGTGATGATGACCCAATGATGATCCAACAGTGACGATCCAGATCAAGTGATGATCCAAACTTGATGATGATCCAGTGACGATCTAGACTTGATGACGATCCAGTGACGATCCAGATCAAGTGATGATCCAGACTTGATGATGATCCAGTGACGATTCAGATCAAGTGATGATCCAGACTTGATGATGATCCAGTGATGCTTTAGATCAAGTGATGATCCAGACTTGATGATGATCCAGTGATGATCCAGATTTGATGAAGATGACTTGACGATGAAGATGACTTGATGATGATCCAGATGATACAAAGAAGAAGACTTGTGCTGATAAATTGTGTCGAGAGAATACCTTCCTAGTTAAGAGGGAGTTTTGATGTATTTGTAACTTCAGAATGTATTCACTTGTATATCTTATGTATTGTACCTCGATGTTTATTCTTGGAAGTATTTGTAATGTAATTGAGTCATGTCATGCCCCGATGTTTCGATCGGGAGATTCAATAATGTAAACAAGTCATGTAAAGTCATAGAGTATAACCCTCCTTATTGATCAAGGGTTAAAGTCCCCGCAGTTGTGGGGCCCTAGGGTTATTAGACTCTCTTAGAGAAGTCGACCCTAGTGAGTTATTGTCAAGTCGAGAATTAGTATAAATAGAGAGGGAGCCTCTCTATTTAACATACATTCATACACATTCACTCACACTTGGTTGTAGCGCATAACTGAGAGATAGAGAAGAAGCTGGGACAAAAGAGAAAGATACTACTGCTGTCGGGAGATCATCTTATTGTCTTTGGGTTTTACTTTTGGCGCTGATTCTATCTCTGAGGAAGTTGCGGGGTTTTTTCCTTTATGGTTTCCCCGAGGAAAATATTTGTGTTCATTGTCTCTTGTGATTGATTGCTGTGCTTGTTATTCTCTCAGATAAGATCCTAAGATCATATAGCTTAAATGTTAAAAATATAACAAGATTATTCATTCATTCAATATATATAAAAGAACCAAAATAATTTATTTCTGACAAATTTTATAAGTGATATAATTGTGAATAGATTGAAGTTCAATCAAGATTCAAAATAGAAATAGATTGCTTAGCAATATTACCTTCAATATCAACCATAACTGATTTATGGTCTTCTTGGTGGTCCTCTAGTGTAGCATAGATTTTAGGGATGACCCTTGCCACTTGATCCATAGTTTCATCCTCTTGGATGTTGTGAACTTGCTTTGCACTTCCATTTCGATGTGGATAGTTTCTAAGCGTATGATCCTATCAACATACACAACATTGAAGTGGCTCTCTTGGATCTCTTGGCTTGTATCCCACCATCCTAGATGAATTAATCATACCTTGTGGTGGTTTCCTTTGTTGATTTCTGAAATGAGGAGGTTTGAACCCCTTCTTTCCTTGGTCAAAATTCTTAATTTTCTTGTCCTTCCATGACTTATGGAATTATAGCTTGCTTTTGCTTTTATCATAGAAATACTTACTTTATTATGGTTTCATCTAGAGTTTTAGGTTCATTAAACTCAATTATGTCCTTGTAGGACTGAGGTAATCCACTTAGAAAATGATGAATTTTTACCTTGTCATCCTTGATATACTTGACATATCTCAATGACTCCAAGAAGTAATTGGCATATGTACCTATTTTTATTTGTCTCGATTTCAATTCATGGAACTCTTTGATGTTTTCATCATATTCCCTATCAGAGAGGTACTTTGGATTGAAGTATTTCTTGAATTATTTCCGCACAATCTTCTTTTATTAATATTCTTCACTTGCATAAGGTGATCCCACCATATGGATGCTCTTCCATTCAAGTTGAATATGGATACTCTTTCTTTCATGTTTCCAAAGTAGTCTTGGAATTGGAATTACTCCCTCATCCCAAGAAGCCAATCCTCAGCTTCTTGACCATAAATTCTCCATGTGATTTGTTCTTGAAAGGCCTCTTCCTATTATTCCTATGAGATTAAGATATTGAACATTTAATGGATTCTTTAGAGATAAATGACTCAATTCAAGAAAAATCTAGAGTATATGTCCAATAACACATATTTCATTAAATTTGGAAACATTTTATTACAAGGGATTCATCAACATTGATTTTTTTTTTAATTTTTAATATATTCCATTAAATGTAGAAAAATTAACTCAAAGAATTATTCCATTAAATTTGGAAAATTATTCTAGGGAAATATTTCCTTAATTGATATTTTTTTATTACTTCAATTAAAACTTTAATATTGAAGCATTCAAAAGAAAATATCGTCTCAATTAGAACTAGACAGGTAGGCCAGAAATCGCGATGAATATATGAATATCCCTAATTTGCTAAATTTTAAGATCATTGAGACATTGAGAAATATCCAACCAATATGTAATTTATAGTTGTGGATAATAAACCAAACTCAATGTTTGAATTTGGTGCCTAACTACTCCAAGTTACTCCCTTTCCCACAACCCCAAGGGGGTTGTTGATCAAACAAAGGTGATGAGAGGATCTCATAAGTGGAGGTAGGTTTCCTCCTTTACATTGTCTAAGTTGATAGTGGTCTACTTAAGAATATTAGTAATATTTTTTGTGGTAAATTTCTTGCCTCTTAGTCAGTGGGTCTTGACTCAATGAAACTATGCCATAGTGCCTTCATTCATGGGTTATTAAAGAATATCCCTAATTTTGCTAGATATTGATAAATACCTACCAAAATCCTTTTGTTGAGACACCCTCCAAATACATATTTTCAATTAAAAAAACCCTCTATTTATGGGATATTCCATATTTTTACTAGATACCCATTTTCACCATTTTTTACACCTCCCAATACCTGCCTCCTCCCCTAATACCTACAATATATTGACATTATTTTTGACAATTTTAAAACCCCCTTTATGAATGAACGTGATAAGATATTGGTCAACAAGGCGAATCCCCTGTGCTCTTAGTGCCTTTAGGAAGCACTAGGGAGGACATAATATTATTCAGTAGTGGTGTTCTTTAGGGGAAGTGGTATGAGAAAGACATATATGAGTTTGATTCTTGAATATCTCATGTATATTAATATTAGGCATTGTTAATGTGGGTATTTGAAGAAGGTTGGGTACCATTAATCTATATCCATTCAAATCCAAGTACATCAAGTGATAGTGCTTGAATGGGGATTCAAGCTAATCCATTATGATGGCAATGCCACGAATTGAAGTAAACAAGTAGCGTCTAAGAAACAACTAAAGCATACAAGTAAGAAATGGAGGAGACTAGGTATTTAAATAGCAGTACGTAAGGAACACTGGATATCAATCTCTCCATTTCAACATTATTGATTTTGTAAGATTATTGATTTTGTAAGATTTTGTAATATTAGATATTTTCATTGTACATGTGTAATATAGACCTTAGTTGAAAATAAACCAACATAGATCCATCTTAAACCCAGATATATCAAGCTTCGAGAGGCACCCAATTTCTTGAGGTGTATTTTTTTTAATCTTAAACTCAAGAAATTTGATCCCTCTCATGCTTGATATATTTGAGTTTAAGTTTTAATTTTGTTATTTTTTAGGCGAGAGTGGATTTTTAAAATTTATTTTCATAATTTTTTATTTTATGAGAGGTCATGTATTTTTTATTTTTGATAATGTAATGTTAAACATTATGTTACATTATTAAGAACATATATTAGTGGAGAAATCGATTTATAAGCATAGTTTTCTTACTCTTTATTCTATTCAAAACATGACATATATATGATTTATCTTCATTGTTTCATGCATGTCATTCTCTAGAGTGGGGTTCTTCCCTCTGCAAATTGCGTTCATAAAGAGGATTTGGTGTTGTGGCACCCCCCATGTCGTAAGCATAGACGTATGCAAACTATTACATATAGAGTTTTGTTTTTATTGACTTAATAAAAAAAAATTATTGTATACATGTAACTCAATTATTAATTGTTGTTTGTTTATACTTTCATAGGAACCCCACTAGCTAGACCATTTGGTGATTGTGTATCTGGGAGCATTGTGGTTAGTATCTCACATTATGGTCATGGCACATTGACCTCCTCATAGCACAATGAGGAGGTTCTTCATCACACATGTACATTAAATTCATATTTATATATATTTTCAACCACTGGTATCTTGATTTTGTATCGACATTTTGTCTCGTTACTAATATATATATAATCCATATATTAGGTGATCATCCTGCTTCTCCACCTCCATGGAAGGACGATATCACAAATATCATGATTGAGGAGATTACATCGTAACATGATTGGATGCACACCTAGTTAGGGCCCATGCACCTTGATTTCCCATCTAGACACTCGATCAACATGATGATAGATGCAGTCGATTGTTATCAGGAATCATGCAATCAGTGTGGGAACTGTTTGTTCCTCTACCCTGCAACGTACAAGCGTAGAACACAAAAAAACACAGCAGTATATCCTTTCCTTAAGTAATTAATTAACAACATGAAATAACATCATACCTCAAATCTGGATCTCTTTGTCCTTCCTCCAGAAGTTCTTTGCAATACAATATCCAATACCTGTAAAATAGATCAAGAGACAAGCATACAAAGTGAGAGTATCATGATAAACTAATTATTCATACCAGTAATCAAGGAGTCTGATAATATTCAATTGAAATTAACAATACATCAAATATAGGAAATGGGAACACTTTTGTATTAATTATGAAAGAGAGAGAAGTACAACCAAGCCTTGATGTTGATGGCTTCGATCTCTACAAGAACATCTACAATCCTCTACAACTATGAATATCTCTCCACATACAAGCCAGCTCTATCTTGCCTCTAGCTCAAACTTCAATCCAACAGCGTAAGGGTACTATTCTTTGGCCTCCTCCACTCACATCATGAAGGTTTCATTTATAGGCCCAAAACACATGAGATTGAATTGGGAAATGGATAGGATGTGATCCCAACAGGAGTGGGAAATGAATTTCACCTCTCCCAAGAATGTAGGAACTGACTCCATAGAGGCTTCCGTACAAAAGCTTCCAAAACCTTCTTTTTCCCCCTTTTTGGACTATCGGCGCTCCTGGAAGAGAGGGCATGTGCATCGACCTAAATTTCTGTCAAAGAAATAGGGAATCAATGCTTTTTACTCCATAGTAGGAAGCACCATCGATGCTCTGTGTAAAAGGGAGAAAGGCACCGACCCTCCAAGATATGGGAGAAAAGAAGCCAAAGCATCTCAGGTTAGGCTCTCCAGAAGGCATATGGACAATGTGGAATTTCTAGGAATGCTGATAGGCAATGTGGAATTTCTAGGTGCAATAGAATGCCCCCCAAAGTATGAAGCTAGAAGGATGTGACAGGTGAAATAGTTTGCAATATATTCATTTGATATAGAGGCAATGCGAGACAAACTCATAACTGACATAAGACCAATAACTGACTCTATCCAAACCAAACATAGCTGTGGACCAATACGTTGCAAATATATGATGATGACCATGTCACGACTACCAACAATACACTGCAGATCCATGAACAAATGATATAGGAGGTAAGACATAGCTACAGAACATATAAAGTAGATCCATGTCTCCTAACCTCAAATACGAAACACAACCACCAAACATACAATGTGGATTTGTGTCAAAACTCTGAATGATTTCCAAAAACAATATGAGCATAGGAAATCATAATGATGAAGCCTAAACACTCAAGGTATTCATTCCAATCCCCAACCAATACGATTCTAACCATGTGAATAGATGTCTTGACGTTGAACATGGAAGAAACCACTTGATTACCAGTCATTGATGTCAACTGCTAATAAGTGCGAGGGAAATCACCATTAATGTCAATGAACCCGAAGGTATCTTAGTACATTTTCCCAAGTCTGAATAGATGTTTTGAAGTTGAACACTTGATAGAATCTTTCAATCAGAGGTCATTGATGAAAAAATACTGTCCAAAGTGAGGAAACCTGCCATTGAGGCATGTAGGCTTCAAGGTACCTTTTTAGGTTTCTAGGTCTAATTACTAGATAATGAGTTGAAGTCAACAAGAATAGACTTGGCACATGAGGGCCATGATGATTTTCCCATCAATGACATGAAACAAGGAACAAAAGTTGATTTGAAGTGATGAAACTGACTTAGACATGAATGAATTTATGAACAGGTAAAGTTACTGATGAGTTATTTTCTGGGAGAGACATCCTTTGAACAATTTGCGGCGCGACAAGTGACTTGAAAGCATTGACTTAACGAGACTAGAACCTGGTGTAATGCAAGGAATATGACGAAGCATTCTTTGAATTGACTCAAAGGTCTCAGGTGACTCACAGAAATGGATAATCTCGGAGGCAAGCTGAATACCCAACTGTTCAGATATGCAAATGCAGATAGGTGCCATGTTCAAAGGTGGACTGTAGGCAACTGCCACAAATACAAATGAAAAAAATTCCCCTTTACTTTAATTTCTCCATCTCGAAAGATGAGTTCCTCTTTTTTGTTTTTACGAGTCCAAAGAGGGTAACAAACACTCATTAAATCTCGTCAAGCAATGAGTCCATTCTCACATGTTTTACGAAGTTGAGAAATGAGGGGTTCGTTTCCAAACAGGGTCTTTCATCGTTTTGTTTTACGAGTCCGACAAAAGCAAACTCATTTGTCGTTTCATGTTTAGAGATTCTGAAATGACTAAGGAGACTTTGAAAGGTCATTTTTCGTAAATAAGGCTAGTTGGTCTAAAAAAGAGTTAACCTGGGGGACTAGTTGACGGTTTTGATTCTTTTACAAGTGTGGACATAACAAGTTCGCTTGGAAATCTTTTTGTGTTTTTAAGGAGACTAAAAAGAGCCTAAATATAACTTTGTAATGGGTTTCTTTTTTCATAATCCACTTTTAATGAGTCTAAAAAAACAAAAAAGTATACTCGACACTCTTTTACTGGTGTTTTAACGAGCATGTGAAAAGTGCACAAAGATGATCGATACTTTTTCAATTTCACTCAAAGCCTGAAAAAGAATAAAAGAGATTGTATCATAGCCATAAACCCAAAGTTGACTTGAAAAGCTCAAAAAACACATCAGAAGCCAACTTATCAAAACTATATAAAACCAAAAGTAAAAACCCACTTTTTAATGAAATAATTTTGGACTTCAAAATAATTAATTTATAATGAAATATTAAAAACTTCCAAAATATCTATAAATAGAAAGGGATGGTAAGAATTCTTTACCGTTTGTTTTTACCATTGTGAGAGTTTAGTAGCTGGAGTAAAAGTGAAGAGCTTCCATCGGTAACTCGGCAAGTGTCCCTCATCCATCATTTCTTCAATCTTCTTGGAAGAGGTAAGCATCTTGATATTTTCATTTTCATGTTCATAATGATTCTAAATGATTTTAAAAACAAAGATAGGAGGTAAACTAGGGGTTTCGACCAGATAAGGGGGGTTTTCGACCGTTTAAAGGAAATTTTTTTTCGGGCTGTAGGGCCCCTTAGTTTTCAGGCAAAACGCATGACGACGCTCTGTCCACAACCGACAGGAGCGCTGGCCATCGGCGCTTTGTGGGCCACAGTGGGATGCACCATAGGCGCTCTGTTGGGAAAAAATGAAAGGCGCCGCTGCCCCCTTATGTTGGAAAAACAAAACCCTATCCCGTCAAAAATTAATTTTGTCACCTTCTATATTATTTAGAACCATTATTTAATGTTTTTCCTTTCAGCCATGATGTAGTTTCTAATATGAATTTTTTGTGTAGTAGGTGCACTACACCATTTTCACCATGGTTATTTGGAAAGAACGAGAACATGAGGTTCCAGACTTCCAGGCCGTCAATTACCCAATTGTCGTAGAGGCTCTACAGAACTGCGGGCTCCTAAAGTATTTTAGAGTACCAGGTGTGAAGGTATATGTCTACCTACTGGAATACATCATAGATATGTGGGATCCTGAACAACAACACTTCGTGGTTGGGATCCATACTCTACCCATAAAGATCGAGGACATATACTTCCTGAATGGTTTGTCTAGGAGAGGAAGATCAGTAGTTCTATCCAGGGCACGAGGAGGGGAGACCTCATTGGATGACTTGATTGACCAATACTCTGCATTGGGTACGAAATCTCAGTTTGGGAAATTACGTATCTAGTCTATAGTGGATCATCCTTTTAGGACTGTAGTGTACACGATTGGAAAGGTGGTTGGAACTAGGTCTGCTCATCTCACTACTAGGTACACATGCTGTATGCCCTAGAGTGCATGGAGACCACAATCTTCAATTGGTGTGAAGGCATGCTGGTAAGTCTCAAGAATCAATTGAACAAATCTAAGCGGGGGACACATAAACAGTTTGGGAATGGAGCAATGGTGGTGCCTTTTATTCTACAGCGGGTGCCCCACATGAGGCCATAGGTGACTGTGAGTAGACTCGAGCCTAAGGATCCTAGGATGCTCAAGTGGGTTTATATTATGGCCCGCCGTGGTGGTGGGGGACCCAAAGTTGTTTACATGTCTGCCTTCTTTCGCTGGCTGAGAGGCCAGTTACTGATGGTTGAGGACTATGCCTATGAGGGGGCAGAATTTCAAGACGACCCAGAGCTTGCATTACTTGAGGGGGAGATATGGGATGACCGCGGTAAGAAAAACCATTACTCACTATGTTTTTAGTTTTTGCAGTTTATTTCATTTTTATTTTATAGTACTGAGATAAGTGAAAATATTTTTATGCAGACATTAGGCTAGTACGTCCAGCTGGGATGCCTCCCATTGCGAGGTGGGAAGGTACCAGGGATAGATGGTTTATCGCTCCGAGGCTAATGAGGATCTTGGATATCTCAAGGAGAACCTACAAATTTTGACTGTAGGGATTCTTGACGTGACTACCGATGACCTACTCAGGCGTTATCAACACCATATTGTTGGGTTTTCTGAACGGTTTGCCAAGATACTTCACGGAGCGGCTCAGGCTATTGCATGCTATCATGATCAGCATGAGGATTAGTCCCTAGGGATTTTCACCTTTTTATATATATATTACACTGAAAGCTTTGAAGCTTCAGATTTTACCCTATGTATATGTGTATTTTGAACTTGTTACAATCCTAAACTTTGAGGGCACTGAAAGCTAGATGCTTCATCCCAATTTTGTATCTCAGTCCTATAGTTTTATATATATGACAAAATTTTTATTTATAGTTGTGTGTGCAAAAAATGTGATGTGTGAAATGACTATCTACTTATGAATTTACATGTATGCCGTTTATGTTTCAAATGGAATTTTAAATATGAGCAATATGCCGATATAAGACATAATTATCTAGGGAATATGTCACAACATTCAAATGTCTTGGAATGTGTTGATATGTAACCTACTCAAAAGATCCTTCTAACAACCTAACTCTTTGGAATTTACGGAGAAGCAGGGGATTTTGGATGGTGTAGACCCGGTTAAGCTATTGAACAACTAGTTCAGAATCTAGGTAAACCCTAATCTCCCTTACATCATTAGCTAGGGATTTCATCAACAATCCAATCACAGCATGGTATTCTGCTAGATTGTTGATGGAGGGACCTAAGCAAACACCCCCTGAACTCACTAGATCATCTATAGGAGAGTACAATACCCAAGCTGTTGATGCAAGGTTTAGTGTATATCGATTGGCACCATTTGCACAACCAGTGAAAGTAGTCATCCGTACATTAGACAAAATACATACATAAGTAGGGTTTTTTAAAAAACACATCTTAGATCACACAAAAGACACACTTTTCAAACCTAAGACACACAACAAACTATAAACAATATTTACAAAAGACACTATGCTAGATGACCTAGGAAACAATATCTTTTCAGGTAGATCCCGTTGTGGGGCTCACCTAGGGGTATCCCATCATAATCTACTAATTCATATGCACCCTTTTCTAAAACGCGGCTAATAATGTAAGGTCCATGCCACATGGATTTGAATTGCCCTGCCCCTAGCTTATCATGCTTCTGGTCATAAGTCAAGACCCGATCTCCTTCATCAAAAGAGCCAGGTTGAACACTTTTGTCAGATTGGGCTTTTATTCGCCGTTTGTGTGCCTCATTAGCTAAGGCAACATCGCGGCGGGTTTCATCAAGTTTATTTAGATACAGAAAAAATTCCTCTTCTATCATGGTATCAGGGAAAATTTCAACAACAAGTTTTAGAGAAAGGATCTTGCATTCTATCAGGAGAGTTGCCTCCAACCCATAAACCAATTGAAAAGGCGTGAAACTGGTGGAAGTCTTCACAATGGTCCTATAAGCCCAAAGTGCAGAGAATAGTTGCAAATGCCAGTTTGATTTGGATTTCCCTACCATACGTTGAAGCATAGTTTTTAATACCTTGTTAATAGCTTCAACCTGGCCATTGGCCTGAGGATAGTAAGGTGTAGAGTTGTCGTGAAAAAACCCTAACTTTGCACTAAGTTCTATCATCATTTTGTTCTGAAAGTGTGACCCATGGTCGGTCACAATGGCCCTAGGAATCCTGAACCTAGCAATGATATGGTTAAACAAGAATAGCGCAGCTATTTTATCGTCTTCGACATATGTGGGCATAGCCTCAGCACATTTTGTGAAATAGTCCACAACCACAATAATGTAGCTAGGCCCCTCGAATGAGGTAGGTCTACAATGCACGAAGTCGATGCCCCATTTCGCAAAAGGGCCAACTGCTATGACGAGATACAACGGAGCTGGATGGGTGCGCTTTTTGGTAGTAAACATTTTACATGGCTGGAATTTCTTGACCATTTCAATGCAATATTTGAAGATCGAGGGCCAAAAATACCTTGCACGCCATATTTTCTGGGCATAGCCAACCCAAATAGATGATCGCCACAATCTCTATAATGGCAATCATTCGGGACGATTTCAGCTTCCTCATGAGTGAGGCAACGACATAATATCGAATCAACACCACGATGATATAAGGTATCATTCATAATGAGATAATATTTAGCCTGGTAGCGAATTCGATGGCGCACAAATTGTGAATAGCGGCGGGCTGATATCGTAAAGTTTGGAGATACAAAATGATGTCTCCATACCAAGGTTCAGTCATACTAATGAGAAACAACGATTCATCAGACAATGAATCGAATGGCTCTGTATCTTCTGTAGTACGGGGAAGGTCACATATGAGCTCTGCAAAAACAAGAGACTTATTAGAAGTACTTTTAGTGAACTCTAACTCAAATTCTTGGAGAATAATAATGCATCGTGAGTATTTTCCCCCAAGCACTTGACATGTCACAACATAGTACATGGGGTTAGAGTCAGCATACATAGTGGAGGTGCAGAGCAAGATATAATGACGAAACTTCTGTACCGTGATGATCATGGCCAGAGAAAGTTTCTCCACATGTGAATATCGAGTTTCAGAGTCTAAAAGACTTTTACTGGCGTAATAGATCACATGTTCCTAGTCATGTTCATCTGTTTGAACAAGGACCATGCATATGGTAGACAATGATGCAACCACATACAAGGAATAGTCTTTAGTATAATTAGGTGGTTGCAATACCGGTGCATGGGTAAGTGCATGTTTGAGATTATCAAATGCGCGTTGCATGAAATCATCCCAGATGAAAGGGGTATCCTTTTTAAGCAACCTCATGAAATCATGCTTCCTTTCTGCGTAGTTGCAAATGAAACAACATAGAAAGTTTTCCTTCCCTTGCAAACTTTGGAGTTCAGTTATGTTTGTAGGAGCAGGTAGGGCTAAGATAGCTTCAATATTCAAGGGATCAATGTGGATTCCATCCTTATAAACGATGAATCCAAGGAGTCGACCAATTTCTACACAAAAAACACATTTATGGGGGTTCAGACGAATATTGAAATGATGACATCTAAGAAAAATGGATCTCAGGATCGACATGAATATCCCGATGCTTGGAATGAGCAGGCAGGTTCTCAAGATAAGGTTCCACAATATGTTTGATGTCATGAAAAGCATATGACATGGCGTGTTGGAATGTCACACCAACATTTTTTAAACCAAAAGGTAATTTGCAATAGGAAAAGGTCCCCCAAGGGAAAATAAATTCCGTCTAGTGTTGGTTTGATAGGAGAATCTCAATCTGATTGTAGCCGGAGAAGCCATCTATAAAGGAAAAATAACGCTTCCGACGCAGTTGTCGATTATCTGATCAATATAGGGAGTGAGAAAATTGTCTTTTATACAAGCTCTATTCAAGTCCCTAAAGTCGATACAGACCCTAATAGTTCCGTACTTTTTGTTCAAAGGGACTATGTTGGACACCCATTCAGTTAATAGTATGGGGTAAATGAAACCAACCTTCAGAAGTTTCTCAACTTCTTCCTTAATGGCTGTTGCTTTTCGTGGATGGACTTGTTGTAGTTTCTAGTGGACTGGCTTGGAACCAGGGCAAGTTTTTATCTCATGGAAAACAATAGAGGGATCAATCCCTCGCATTTCTTCATATGTCCAAGCCATGACATCTCTAAATTCCTTGAATAAGGCCGTGTATGATTGAACTTCTTCAGGTGAAGAGTTTTGGCCTATGTAAATGTGCTCTGAAATACCTAGTTTCAATGATATGTCCACGGGCATGATTTTTGTAATGTTGCATAAATTTCCCTCAGATTTGACATCGTGAGTGAGTATCAGAGACTGAGGGTCCGTGACTATATTAGATGAAACATTTGATGTGAAGTGCCCTTCTGCCATATGGGAAGGGGGAAGGAAAGAAGATCGATGATGATGGTCTTCCCAAGGTGTTAGAATAGTAATCCATCATTAGTACCTTAGTTACACTAATTATTCAATTTTATTTCTTTTTAAGCTTTAATACACTATGAGGTGGACTAGGGGTGCTTAGGTGGAAATATGCTATGTCAAGTTGAGGTTCTATGACCCACATGGGTACTCCAGCCTAGTCAACCAGCCACATATGCACAAGCATCATTTATGGTGCACTCCCATTCATTGAATGTGGACAGACAAGTTGACTTGGAGCGCTAGAGTGGGATTTTGCCCAAATTTGGCTTGATTTGGTGTAATTAATGTTGCATTGAGACTCTAAACCATCCAATTTTCCACACCCACGCTATCCAAGGTGTAATCATTGACCCAAAACACATCATCCATGTGACTTCAGCAATTCGTGGCCATTTGGAGAGATTTGGGACGAGATTGGCCCACCTAGGGGGGTTTGATGCCAATTTGAAAATTTTGGGTTATTTGCTCACAGTTGGATTCCAAAGCCATTTGAAACTCTTATGATGTATTTATAAACCTGTTAATAACAATTTCAGAGTAAGACAGTCGAAAATTATCTTGTTTCCATTTATCATTATGTGTAATTTATCTGTAATTTGATGGTTTTTGCTGAATCTTGCACCCAAATTTGATTTGTGAACCTCACTAACGCTCCTAGATTCTCCTGTGGTTCAAATTACTCAATTTTTGGTTTGAATTTCTCACATGGTATTAGAGTTGGTTGGAGGTTTTTGAGTTGCAGACCAAATTCTCAGTGGATTTGAGCTGCTTTGTTAGTGAATTCTAGATAAAATTGAATTGTTGTGTGTAAACCAGTTACAAATTCACCACCATCAGCATAGGCAGTAATTGAGGGTACCCACATCATGCTAACACCTTTAAAATTATTTGAATGGAAGGCAGAGATGGTGATTCAATTGAGGGCCAAGGGGCTTTTCAGAGTTACCAAGGGCATTGAAGTGGAACCAAATTCTGCTATAGAAAAAGCCAAGTATTTTAAAAAATTGGATGAAGCATATGGTTTGCTTTGTTTTAGCATCTCAAGAGAGTTGTTGTTCGACCTTGACCGTTTGACATCACCAAAGGAGGTTTGGGAGAAGCTTGAGTCTCTATTTGGAAAAAATGACGAGCTATGTGGTCACCAACTTGACAATGAGCTGATAAGCATGAGCCCAACACAATATGATACAATCCAGGACTTCTTCACCAAGTTCAAATCACTTTTATTGCAGTTAAAACAACGTGGGATTGAGAAGAAGGAAGATCAACTAATCTTGTCTATACTTTCGAAGTTGGGGCCAGAGTTCTCATTCTTTGTGAGCACATTTCACTCAGGTAAACTCACCCTTTGAAACTGGAAAATGCCAAGTCTGGAAAATTTCATGGAGTCACTTACTCAAGAGTAGGACAAATTGGTCCAAATGGGTTCCATCAAGACCAAAGATCAAGCACTAGCAGTGGGGGTTTCAAATTTAGCAAAGAGCAATCCCAAGTCCAAGAATTCGGAGTTGCCGGACAAGAAGAAATCAGAAAAACCCAAATCCAGTGAGGGAGCTATGAATCCACCCAAAGAAAAGGAGAAGAAAGGAAAAAAAGAATCCCAAATGCACTTATTTCCACAATGGATGGAATCCAGAGAGCTCATGCATGAAAAAAACCATAGACACGATGGTGCAGCTGCTGGAGAAGAACAACATTCCAGTCCCTGACAGCGTAAGGAAGAAAGATGGAAACTCCAGTTCAAGTGAAGGCAAGGAGAAATGTCATGCATTGGTGGTAGGTACTTCTAATTCCCCATCCTTTATTATTGATTCAGGTGCTTCCAGGCATATGGTATCCAGGAGAGAATTCTTCTCCTCCATGAGTTCGAATGCTGGCCCAACAGTTCGAATGGGAGATGATTCTGAACTCCAGACCAGAGGGATTGGGAGAATTGATTTAGACCATGGGTTCTTTAGTGATGTACTATATGTACCAGACCGTGCAACGAATTTGCTGTCAGTCTACCAGATGACCCATATAGGAGAGCCAAAGAGAGTAATCTTTACTCCTGACTCTATAGAGATTTCTGAAATCTCAACAGACCAAGTTGTTGTAGTTGGGTATGCTAATCATCATGAGAGAATGTACAAATTCTCTAATTTCCTCCCTACTTCCAGTGATCAAGCACTTCACTCACATGCCAATGAGGTTTCCAAACTATGGCATGAGAGGTTTGGGCACATGAATTACATATATCTCTAAACATTGCACAAATAAGGAATGGTGGAAGGTCTTCCACAAATTCAACCATCTACTGGAGCATGTATTGGATGTGTGATTGGGAAGCATCCTGAGCAGAGCTACGAGAAGGGGAAGGAAAGGAGAGAAAAACAACCACTTGGGTTTTTACATTCTGATTTGATTCATCCACTACCCACTCCCTCAAATGGTGGATCTAGGTATGTGCTTACATTCATTGATGACTAATCTTGATTTTGTTGGGTGTATTTTCTGAAATTGAAATCTGAGGTGTTTGAGCAACTCAAGGTTTGGAAAGCACTAGTAGAGAATCGGAGTGGGAAGAAGATTAAAGTCCTTAGGGCTGATAATGGAAAGGAATATGTGAATAAGAATCTATAGAAATTTTTTGAGGAGTGTGGCATCCAAATGCAACACTCAACTCCCTACACACCACAACAAAATGGTGTGGCAGAGAGGAAGAATAGATCTTCCAAAGAGATGGAAACTTGCATGATAGAAGTGAGGGAACTTAATACCAAGCTATGGGATGAAGCCATCAGCTGTGCTGCTCACATTCAAATCAGATCCTTCCACAAATCAATGAAAGGAATGACACCCTACGAGGCATGGTTTGGTGAAAAACTAGATGTCTCAAATTTCAGGATATTCGGGACAAAGCCATGGGAAAGAATCCCTTTAGAGAAAAGGAAAGCCTTGCAACCACAAATCAAAGAGTGTCTCATGGTTGGATATGGTGAGGACACTAAAGGGTACAATCTCTTTGACACATCCACTGGAAAAACCTTTGTTGAAAGAAGTGTCAAATTCGAAGAAGAGCCAATTCTTGATTTCGAACTTGCACTGGGGGATTTCTCCTCTCCTCAACCATTCGAAGATGTAAGTGATGACACATGCTCTATTTTTTCTGATAATTCTGATATAAATGTTTCTGAAGATGATATTTCTATAGATGACTCACCATTTCATCTCAAATGGGCTGAAATGTTTTTGCAAGCAACTGGGGAATTGTCAGGCAATCCCCAAGAGCCTAGGAAAACTAGATCACAAACTAGTAAGGATTCTTTTGCAAGTGACAGTGCTCTTGCTGAGCACTGTTACATGCTGATCATTTCCGACCCTTAGACATATCAGCAAGCTTATACAGACCCAATATGGAAGTCAGCAATGGAAGATGAGCTTCAGTCCCTCCAAGAGAACAATACATGGGAATTGGTTCCCCTTCCTCTCAAGAGGAAAGTTGTTCAATGTAAATGGGTCTTCTGGACCAAACTTGCTGCTGATGGTTCTGATATAAAACATAAGGATATATTAGTGGCTAATGGCTATTCTCAAGTCCATAGATTTGATTACATAGAGATCTTTGCACCGGTTGCAAATATGGACTCAATTAGACTAGTTCTTGCACTAACAGCTAGTAAGTGTTGGGAAGTTCACCACATGGATGTAAAGAGTGCATTATTGCATGGTGAGCTACAGGAGGAGATCTATATGCAGCAACCTAAAGGTTTCCAATAGGATCCTTCATTGGTATGTAGGCTGAAAAATCATTGTATCGACTAAAGCAAGCCCCCAGGGCTTAATATGCAAAAATGGATGCTTTCTTGCTTTCAATTGGCTTCATAAGATGAAAATCAGACCCTAATGTGTATTTACAGAAAAATGATGTTGATTTTCAGTTAATTTTTCTTTATGTTGATTATATTCTTATTACAGATAGCTGCACCAATTCAATTGGCCAAATTAAGAACTCTTTGCACAATGAATTTGCTATGATAGACCTAGGATTGCTAAGGCAATTTTTGGGCTTAGAAATTAAGAAAAATGGTAAGAGCATCATGCTGAGTCAGCCATAGTATGCTTTAGACATTCTGAAGAAGTTTAATATGGCTGAGTGTAAGGCAGCCAAGTCTCCCTTTCTTTTTGGTATTAAAATGCGTGAATTTGGCAATTCCCCAATGGTGGATATCACACTCTACAGGAAACTAGTGGGAAGCTTGCTCTACCTCACTCATAGAAGACTTGATTTGTCTTATGCTGTGAGTGTTGTAGCAATACATATGCACCAGCCACATGAGATCCATTTTAGGGCTGCAAAAGTAATTATTCAGTATGTACAGGGAACTAAGAAATTCGAAGTGCACTACACAGCTAGTTCCTCACTTCAATTAGCTGGATTTTTTGATTCAGATTGGGCCGGTGATCCAATTGATAGAAAGTCAACATCAGGTTTTGTCTTCCTGTTTGCTGAAGGTCCCATTTTTTGGTCAAGTAAGAAACAACACACCATCTCACTTTCATCAGCAGAGGCCAAATATAGGGCAGCAGTGAATGCTGCAACACAATGTGTTTGGTTGCAGGGAATTCTTCGGGAGTTTGGTGTCACAATTGATTCTCCAACCAAAATTTGGGTGGATAATCAGAGTGCCATAAAGATATCTACTGATCCAGTACACAGGTAGAGGACAAAGAACATAGAGATACACATGCATTACATTTGGGGCTTAGTGCATGACAGGGTGATCTCACTGCAGTATTGCCCATCCACCGAGCAAACTGCTGACATTTTTACCAAGGCTTTCACTGAGAAGACCTTCACTTACCTGAGATATTTGCTTGGGGTGAGTGAGGGATGGTAATTTTTTGTTATATTATTGCAGGTCCAGCCCCATGTCCATTCTCGAGGGAAGGTTTTTCCCATGAGGTTTTCCTTCTTTCCTTGATTCACATGGACAAATAAAAATTGTAATTTCTAATTATGTACTTGAGGTGACTTGAGCCATTGTTGCCAAGGCCTTCATCATTTTGTGAGAATACTTAGTTTTTGGATTAAGGTAGGGTGTTAGAATCGTAATCCATCATTAGTACCTTAGTTACACTAATTAGTCAATTTTATTGCTTTTTAAGCTTTAATACACTATGAGGTGGACTAGGGGCGCTTAGCTGAAAATATGCCATGTCAAGTTGAGGTTCTATGACCCACATGGGTAATCTAGCCTAGTCAAACAGCCACATATGCATATAAATCATTCCTGGTGAGCTCCCATTCATTGAATGTGGACAGGAAAGTTGACTTGGAGCGCTAGAGTGAGATTTTGCCCAAATTTGGCTTGATTTGGTGCAATTAATGTTGCATTGAGACTCTAAACCATCCAGTTTTCCACACCCACACTGTCCAAGGTGCAATAATTGACCCACAACACATCATCCATGCCACTTCAGAAATTCATGGCCATTTGGAGAGATTTGGGACGATATTGGCCCACCTAGGGGGGCTTGATGCCAATTTGGCAATTTTGGGTTATTTGCTCACAATTGGATTTCAAAGCCATTAAAAACTCTTATGATGTATTTATAAACCCGTTAATAACAATTTCAGAGTAATACAATCCAAAATTATCTTGTTTCCAGCTATCATTGTGTGTAATTTATCTGTAATTTGATGGTTTTTATTGAATCTTGCACCCAAATTTGATTCGTGAACGTCACTAACGCTCCTAGATTCTCCTATGGTTTGAATTACTCACTTTTTGGTTCAAATTTCTCACACAAGGCATCTCTTCTAGTGACATAACTTCCATAATGGATTCATCCATGGGAAGTGTATGTGAAAGGTAATCTAGAGATGGGGGGGGTGGTTGGCAAGCCAATATGGTAGGTGATAACAATATGAGGCCACCAACAAATGATCATTGATGGTAGGGTCACTGGTGGATTGAATAGCATTGTAAACTTCTTCAAAAGGGGTAAGGGATGCTGATTCATTAGCAATTGATTTTCCTTTGTCCATATGAGAGGTAGAAATCATGTTAATAGATGCAGTTTGCGAAGCAAGAGGATGATTTATTAATGGAAAGACTCCCATTAGTGAAGATTCTTTGATAAGACCCACTCCAATGTCCTTATACTGTGGGGTATTCAGGAGTGGAACACTATTTTCATCATTGGTAATAGCACTAGGCGCGATGAAATCTAACTGGTCAATAGTGACAATCCTTCCTTGGAATGGGAACTTGACGACTTGAAAAAAGGCCGATGCTACAAATTGTATAGCATAAAACCAGTTGTGACCTAGGAGTAGGTTGTAGTCCAAAGGAGTGTCAATGACCTCAATGTGAATGGAGACTGACTTGCCCCCTAGTTTAACATGGATGGCAGGTAGTAATCCATATGGTTGGAAGCCGCGACCATCAAAAGCCTTGAGGGTAGTAGGTGAATGATTGATCTCGGGAGAACCAATGGCTCCCCAACAAGATAAAGACATGACTGATGTGGAGGCTCCCTCATCCAAAACAATATGACAGATGGTTTTTCCAGAAATTTTGGTGGCTATCTATAAATCTAATTGATGTGAGAGCCTCATCTTGAAATCATCCAGTTTGAAAGTGATGATGTTACTGTTCTCGGGATCCATAGCTCCACGTGCAGTGAGCAAATTTTTTCGCTGGGTTGCGAAAGTTTGAAGTACCTCTAAGGATGACATAGTGCATGGTGCCTAGGCTAAATATTCATCAATGTTGTAATATTGGGCGGTACGAGCATTAGGATTGATTATGGACTTACATAGAGTACCCTTGGGTGGGCGAAAAATTGCTTCTGGAATAGGTTTTTCAATATGAAGACCATTACTAGGAAGAGGTGTGGAAGATGGGGGTTTTTCAGGTGGAACTTCATTAGATTTCTTTTCTAGAAGAGGTTCATAGCTATGTGATCTTGTGTTCAAGTGAACCATTTCACTAGACATCATTCTAACTTCATAAGTGGACGAAGAAGGTTCATGCAAGGATTGATGATCATTTAATTGCTATTGGGAAGGGAAAAGGTCTTTGAGAACTGTTGGGGTGGGTGAAGTTTTAAAAAATTTACTGACTTGCTCACGACAAGGACATTCTTTAGTGAAATGGTCACCTCCATAGATTAAACAAGGATATTTTACCTTTCTTTTTCCTTTAAAATCAACATCAGGGTTCTGTGGCTTGTTATTTTCCTGTTGATTGTCAGGTTTTTTCGATTTATTCTTTGCCTTTTTCTTTTCGCTTGAAGTTTCAGTGGATTGAACTGCATTTACTTCAGCGAAAGCAATAGGAGAGGAAGTAGTTTTGGAAGGTGGGATTGGTGGTGAGGCGGTTTGATTTTGCTTTTTGGAAGATTTTTCCACATTTTGTGCTTGAATTGAACCAAGCATGCCATCAGCAGGTGGTTCATTTGCGCGTCTTGATGGATCCATTGTGGGCCGAGGAGCATGGGGAATCAGATCATACAAAGTAACCGACAGGGAATAAACCAAGTCTAGGTATAGAGCGCAGCTAATAGCTTTCTCTTTGGTAACAACACCTCCCATGGTGACATTTGTAGCAATGGGTGGAAGTAAAGACTTTGTGAACCAATCAACCAGTAATTGATCAGGAATGGGGGCCTTGATTAACCTATGTCTTCTTCTCCATTCATGAATATGATCGGAGATATGGGTTGATGTTATTTGTCGAAGCGAGGTCAACAGGTCTATACCTATTTTGTATCGGATAGGTAACTGAAAGTGTGTTAAAAAATTCATAGCTAAAGCATTGAAGTCCCAAAAAGAGTGCTGCGGTAGTTCGATACACCATTTTGTGGCAATGCCTATGAGGGTTCTTTGGAATAGTTGTAGACGGATTGAGCCATCCATCAATGAATTTGATGAACACCAAAGATGAAATGCCATCACATGGTTTTTTGGGTCCTCACTGGGTTTACCATTGAATTTTGGTATATCGGAAGGTAACTTGGCCGAAATGGCTGGCCAAGAGGGGTCATGATGGATTGGATCATTTATAAATCTAGATAGATATGGAAAATCCAATGTTTCCAAAAATGGCAATTGTTGGTTGGGATGCGGGTACTGGTAGTACTGATATGACATTTGTTGACTAGTGGGACCGTAGGAAGATTGATAAATAGGCATAGATGATGCCCCCAAGGCTTGTCGATCAAGTTATTGGTTATTCAAAGGTCCTCCAGACGAAGGGCCGCCCGAGGGAGGTGGGCCTCCAGGGGGTGGTCCTCTAGGAGGTGGTCCATTTGGTGGTGGGCCTCCAGGTGGTGGTCCTCCAGGTGGTTGTCCTCTAAGTGGTGGTCCTCTAGGTGGTGTTCCTCTAGATGGTCCACAGGGTCCTCCAAATGTTCCATCAGGTCCTCCAGATGGTCCATTGGGTCCTCCAGGTCCTCCAGGTCCTCCAGATGGTCCATCGGGTCCTCTGGGAGGTCCTCCTGGCAGAGGGCTTCTAGGTGGAGGTACGTATCCACCAAAAGTAGGGACATAAGCTCCTCCGTAATATGGGACATTAGACCAATTGGGTTGTCCCCAAGGTACAAAAGCATTTCCAGGGTAAGGAATTCCAGGATAGACAGCCCTCGACGGTATGGGTTGATAAGCTGGTTGAATCGTAGGTGGTTGATTCCCAAGATAAGTATATACCTAAGAAAGAGAGGCAATAACAGGTTGGATCCCCCTTGACCAGAAGGAAGTACAACCGTGGTGGTATTGGGAGGAGGAAATTTCACTGCTGGTGGTCCAGTAGGTAAGTTTTGCCCCATACTAGAAGGAGTCCCTCTAGTAGACAATGAAATTTGTGCTAGGGGTTTTCCCCCAGGTGTAGAAACTATTGGAGAGTTTGAAATAGATGGGGAATTATGACTGGGAGAGGGTGTTTGGACTGGATTATGACTAGGGGCGGGGGTAGAAACTGGCTAAGTAACCAAATTTTGAGTTGGTGATTTTGGAAGTTGTGCTACATGTGGTGATGAAAGGACATGATACCCGGGTGGGGTGGTTCTTGCAAGACTAGGAAGAGGAGAAAAAATTCTCCTCCTTGATTTTTGTGCATTTCCCAATTCTTCTGAACATGTGTGCAAACTGCGTGTATACTCAATGGATTCCCAGAAAAATTCTTCATTTGACAGAGCATTCTCAAACCTTGTCCTTAAAGGAGCAAGTATATCAGGCTCTGTTGTGGTAATTTCGTATTTAGCAATGGTTTTTCCTAGAGATGTTCTCCAAAAAGGAGCGTTTGGACCATACTCTGCCTCTACAGTTTGATCAGGTGGGTGATTAACAGTCCATTCGGATGAGCCGGGTTGACCCTCCATCGAAAAGTGAAAGGTAGTGTCTGTTGTAGAAGGCATTTGGACCAAAGGATTGTTATAGACATAGAAATATTCTCTAGTTTCGGCAGCTGGAGCAGTTTCCATACAAGCATAAGCAGAAGTTGTTCGTTCCATGGTTACCCCTTCTTGTCCTTCCACGGCTGGAGGAGAGTCAGGAGGTAAATCCTAAAATCTATGAGAACGATGCCTCATAAATTTCTCAACCATGGTGGTGGCTGACAGTTTTCTATCTTAGGTCAAAAGAGGAAAAACACACAAACATACCTACATAGAGCTAAAGGTCGCAAGGAGTCTTAAGTGATAGGATGGGTTCTAAATAGTCGGTTTCTCACAAGAATTTTCAAGAAGGTGCAACTCGCTATATACCACGGGGGTACATGCATAGTAGTCTCCCCGAATGCTATTTTCGGTGTATTGCTCCAAACAAGATGACCAAAGGGTTTTCCTCGGTTGGACAAGGAATCCTTGTAGGGTCTTTCGATATATGCAAGGTACGTGGGATCTCAAATCTGTAGTAGTGCTGTCTAATGCACAACCATCCACAAGGGGCCTTCCTATATACAATAGAGTATGTGAAGTACCTTTCTATATACCTCAAAGGTACGTGAAAGGCCTTTCGATATATCGAAGATACGTGGAAGAACCACGCAGGTCTCGGGTTGCAGTGCAGGCAAAGAACGACAACTCCTACGTTTTATGATGCTGGAACACGTCACTAACCTATCACTCAACTTTCTATACAAAATTTAACCTAAAGCTACAGTTTATTTTATCTGAATGATTAGTGAATGTTTGTGAGGTGTTGTCTCAAAAAATGCAAATTTAATCTATATGAAAAAGCACTTTTTGACTTCAATGAGAACTAACTAGTGTAACGAAGAGACCAATTTTCCTTTTTCTTTCAAAAACACACTAAATCGAATGCCACTTTCAGTAATCAAAACAAGATCTAACAAGAAATGCAAAGAGATTTCTTTCAAACACAAATATTTTCAAACAACACTCTAAATCTTTGAATGAGGAAAGAAACAAAGCCTCTAACGTGCATACAAAACTAAATTTCTCTATAATGCAAAAAGACCTATCTGTCTAAATCACTTATGCAAAGGAAAATGGAACTTTCTCAAGCATAAACAAGAAAAAATAATAAACTTATTTTTGTATTTTTTTTGGAAAATGAAAGGCACACAAGCTTAAAGAAAAACTACTTCAGAAAGAGGCTATAGGTTTCTTTCAAAAATAAAATTTTCAGAGAATAACCACTTTACCAAAATCCAAAACTGAACTTTTTTCCACTTTTCTTTTTTTAACAGTGAAGAAGATAAAGGTTTTGGAACTAAGCTAAAAAAGAGAATCAGATTCGCAAAAACCACCAAATTCAGACAACAAGCAAACAAGTAGAACACACAAGAAATTTCAGAGAAACAAACAGTCTGAAAAGATTAAAGAAAATTCTTTCACAGGTAGTTTCATTTTTTTATGAGTAGTTTGAAAGCCTACCTCGGTGAACTAGAGGGAACTGCACCCGAGCACTGTAAGTCGGATTGGTGCACTTAAGCTTCTGAAGGAAACTACTGTCAGCACTCTGTCAATTCTGGAGAAAGGCGATGTCGACACTCCTGATGGAGAAGAAAACCCGACGTGGAAAGGTCAACGCTCTGTCAGGCGAAGGTGGGTGCGCCGATCGGTGAATAGACTGAAAAAATTAAGGATCTATAGGAGAAACCAGAAAATGGACCGAGTTGAATAGTAAAGAGTGAACACCACTCCGAGAACAGAGGCCATAAATTAGAAAAGTAAGATGAATGACTTACCTTATCAACTGAAATGACTAAAAGGAGAGAGAATAACCTTTGTAGGTGGAATGGTTACCAAATCTTGTAGATCTGACTGGATTTGCACCAGATCTGACTAGATCTACCCTAGATCTGACCAGATTACTATCCCCAGCGGAGTCACCAATTTTGTTATCAGGAATTATGAAATCAATGCGGACACTGTTTGTTCCTCTACCTTGCAACGTACAAGCATAGAACAAAAAAAACACAACAATATATCCTTTCCTTAAGTAATTAATTAACAACATGAAATAACATCATACCTCAAATTTGGATCTCTTTGTCCTTGCTCTAGAAGGTCTTTGCAATACAATATCCAATACCTGTAAAACATATCAAGAGACAAACATACAAAGTGAGAGTATCATGATAAACTAATTACTCATACCAGTGATTAAGGAGTTTGATAATATTCAATTGAAATTAACAACACATCAAATATAGGAAAGGGGAACACTTTTGTATTAATTATGAAAGAGAGAGAAGTACACCCAAGACTTGATGTTGATGGCTTCGATCTCTATAAGAACATCTACAATCTTCTACAACTATGAAGATCTCTCCACATACAATCCAACTCTATCTTTCCTCTAGCTCAAACTTCAATCCAACAGCATAAGGGTATTATTCTTTGGCCTCCTCCACCCACATCATGAAGGCTTCATTTATAGGCCCAAAACACATGAGATTGACTTGGGAAATGGATAGGATGTGATCCCAACAGGTGAGGGAAGTGAATTCCACCTCTCCCAAGCATGCAGGAACTAAATCCATGGAGGATTCCGTACGGAAGCTTCTAGAACCTTATTTTTTCCCTTTTTTGGACTATTGGTGCTCCTGGAACAAAGGGCATGTGCGCTGACCTAAATTTCCATCAAAGAAAGAGGGAATCGACGCTCTTTACTCCACAGTAGGAAGCACCATCGACGCTTTGTGTAAAAGGGAGAAAGGTGTCGAACCTCTAAGATATGGGAAAAAAGAGGCCAAAGCATCTCAGGTCAGGATTTCTAGAAGGAAAATGGACAATGTCGAATTTCCAGGAATGTTGATATGCAATGCGGAATTTATAGGTGCAACATCGATGGATTGTTGGAGGTCAAAGAGAAGGTGAGGACTCTTAGTGACATCTAGAAAACTTCATTGGAGAGGAGGAGGGACTAGGTATTGGGTCTTGACAAAAGGGAGGCTGTGAAATCCGCAACAAGAGGAAAGGATGTCAAGGGAACTTTGTTTGACATCCATCCTATTCGTGGTCCTATACAAACACTATGATTGTGAGAGCATAGGATTGAGGCTGTTGCACCTCATGTTTATGATAGGTTTATTAGAGCATGGGGCATATTATCCCACCATGACCAGGCCTCATTGTAATTTTACAAACTTGTGTATGTAGAGTTTGTGCTACACATACATCCTAATTACATGACTACATCGTTTTATTTTTATGGCATTGAGTGGGGAAACAATTATGAGGGTCTTGGGGATCACAGAGACCCTACTGCTACACTGCCACATCCTCGACTAATTCCCATTCCTAGTCAGAGTGTTATTGAGATGCACGATGTGTTGAGCCATTGTAGCTTGGAATTGAGACACTAGATTGTATGGTAGGCAACATGTACATTGCATTGGACATTTCTATAGTGGCCATGCACGAGGATAGGTCTAGAACATGCTTTGGGCCTACAAAAATCGAGTTAACGTGGATGGATGAGTCAATTATTCGAGTGCTTGACCATGAGACTCTACTTACATAATATATAAGTACCCAAGATGCATACTATTTTCTGTATAAGGGATGTAGGAAATCATTGATAGAGAAGGTATATTTATGAACTTATTTTTTTTCCAGTATACATCGTTAAATAATCATATTTAATACATGTACTTAAAAAAGAGTCAATTGAGTAATACGGATTTGTTTTTGTTGCTCCATATGGAGGGCCGCCTTTATGTATTCACTCAATTCCACTTCCCCATCGGTTGAGTGCCCAAATTTTGTCCCTAGTTATGTATCCATGGTACACATGATAGTTCCATCCTCTTAACTTTGTTAGTTATATACATGCGTATAATTGCAGATAATTTTATCGTAACTTTCTTCTTGTGCTCTGCTCAAATTGTATAGGGTAGAGGCAATGAGATTGCATAGGCGAAGGAGATGCATTCTCCCTCGATTTTTGCCCATCAGTCACAATTTGATGAGGTTCCATAACTTATGTTGCAATGCAATAAAGAATTTAAATATATATTTAATTTATGATGTTCAATTACTATTATTTTATTTATTACATGTATGATGTCACCATATAAAGACTCAAGTATAGATATTAGGAGTCGATACTGCAATGATGCTCACAAAAGAGTGGGAAAGTTAGACTCTGCATTGTCGTGGTGAGTACCCATTGACTCAACATTGCGTGGCGCTGCCACAGAACAATATTTGGACAATCTCTCCATGGGATCAAGTCAAGTAAGTTAAATAATCCACTTAAAATTTTCAAAATGTGTCATCTATCTAATTTCAAGAATTAAAATCTAAATAACCTACAAAGTTCACAAATTTTCACAATTTCGTCCCGAGCCACTCAATGCTACTCGTCAACTTCTGCATTTGTGATGACTTTAACTTGAAAATATTGGAATATTTTCACTATTTCCTTGGTATCGCATCACACATCCTATTCTGTTTTCTTCAAGTTTTCCACAAGGTCGAAATTGACGTGATCCAATGTTACACTTCTTGCAGACTCTGCTGCTTGTCGCAAGTTCTGATGTACATGATGAATAATTCCTGTAATTATTTCTGCTTCATCCTGCAACTCTCAGAATTTGTCGGTTATTTTCTATTGTTGAGTGTACAACACTATAACTTGTTCTTGCAACTTCTTCATTTCTTCTGCCTTAACCATTTTCTATGCTAAGGAAAACTTCTTCATATCATTTCTCATTTGGTTTACCTATGTTTCAGCTTTACACAGCTCCTCTGTGACTTTCCCTAATTCCTTGTTGTCGATCAATGCTTTCCATGTATGAAAAAATTGGTCCACAACATTGGCACATAATGCCTCTGCTTCTTCTATCTTTCACGCAACCTCTTGCACTGCTTTTCTTCTTTCTTCTAACACCTCCGGGGGTGTACTAGGTTTTATCTGTGCTTCTAGTTCTACAACCTTTTTGTGAAGGTCCGCTGCTATCTTGCCAAGGAAAATGACGTTGGGTTTTGGAAAAATATATGATGTTATTCCTTCATAAGAAAAATTTGTGCACGCAAGGGCTACAACATTTTCGAGCCTACATGTGTTCTCCTCCCACATTTTTGCTTTCTTCTCGGTCTCTTGCACTATTTTCTTCATCTTACTAACACTTTTATTTCCTACTTTCTCCTGCTTAATCAAGGTGCCTTCTCTTACCTTCATTTGCACAACTATGACATTTGGCATTGCATAGACTTCATACAACCACATTTACAAGAAGTCTATTGTCACATGGTCCAAGATTTTGGACACTTCATTCAATTTTGCGGTTCCCAAGTCAAGTGATTCACCCTCCACTTGTGTATTGATTAGCGGGACTGGCATTTGTATCTCACTTTGTCACTCTTCTAATGTGCCAGGTACATCCTACGACTCGGTTATCTAGAGTGTATAATCTACTGTGGTTCTAATCTCTTAAAAAAATTGCAGAGAACTTTCAGTAAATGAGTAATACTACCCATGGGCTGCATTTATCGCTCATCTATTTTATTGAATCTTGGCTACGTAACTTCTGTGAGTGCTTCAGTTAGAAGTGTAAAATCTTCACCATCAAGGATGACGGTATTTTGCAGTTTTTCAAGCATTCTTTTTCTTATGTCTTTCCTCCATATGCTCTGTCTCAATTTGTTTTCTCTTCTCTCCTATGACTATATCTATTCAAGTTATGCTTGAACCATTCTAGGGAGGGTTAGGATGTTGTGTTTCTTCCTGTGGGTCCCCTCCCTGATCTTCATCATTCTGTGATGGTGGATTGTCTTGTCCCAGGTCTTTATCTGCATCTAATTGTTTATCTGGAACAGGAACACGCCATTATTTCGACTAATCTTGGACGATGGACTCAACTTCTTCTTCTGTCAACAAAAAATGTGTCACCAACCATTGGCTCCACGGGTCTTGTTGCGGCTGTAACAAAATATCATGCGGGTCAATCTCAAACTCGATAATTTATCGAAACGGATGGACGGTTTCATCTGTAAGTCTCACCTGCTTCTTGAATTGATGGCGCAGGGCATTTCCATGCATAAAAAATTGTACGTTGTTATCTCGCTGTTTTTCCTTCCTATCCTTATTGAACCAAATATTCTAGTATTGATATCCTCTATAATGTACTTGAAGGTATACACCTTGGTAGTGTGGTGGTTCCACCCATGTGACAAATGAAATCAAAATCGGTAGCCATGAATAATGGAATTCATTACCTTTTTCTTGTGACTCTATTGCATCTTCTAGTAATTCATCCAATAGATACTACAACCTGTTGATTTAAACTCCCTCCACATAAAGTTCAGCTAGCGCAACCACACCCACAGTACACTTCGTAGTGAATCGAACAGTATGGTTGTTGATAGATGCGATTATGAAACCTATGTTATCTCTAGTCAAGTCATACTTATCCTTCATCCTGGTCATCATCACAGTGTCTTGGTCTTTCCTCAAATATGCCGCTGGATCTATACATGATAATGGTAAGCCTGTAATTACTGCGATGAGTTTGACATCCACAGAGATTTGTTTTTCGAGCCAAAGGTAGCCACTATGAAAGGACACTAATAATTTTTTCACATAGGTATTCACTTCCATGTTTTTGTCAAAGTGTGGCATATAAAACAATGACAATAACCTTGACTAGTCTAGTACTCTTGTCCATTCCATTGGAACAAGGAGCTTCAATGAATCTGGTGTATCACGTATAGTAAGCATGTATTTCTTCCTATCTAAATATTCTTTCTTCTTGATGTCATGATCAATGAAGGACCATTAGAGGAATTTTGAGGTCTAAAATGGGCCTCCTGAGGAAAATAATAAAATAATAGTTAAAATAATAAAATATTTATTAATTTTGGAGAAAGAAAGAAAAAAACTACTTTTTGTGTTCGTATTTTCGACATATCTCCCTGTGTTTTTACTCAAATTTCATTCGGGAGAGCTCCTTGGATGAAGAATTTGATTCTGCATCCAACTATTACCCACACTACATACTTTTGATGGACTCCGCTACCCCAAAAATAAGAAATACCTGAAAAAACGGTCATCACATTTTTTCAGGTATTTCTTGTTTTTGGGGTAGCGGGGTCCGTCAAAAGTATGCAGTGTGAGTACTCGTTGGATGCAGAATCAAATTCCACATCCAACAAGCTCTCCCAATCAAAATTTGAGTAAAAACACAGGGAGATGTGTCGAAAATACAAACAAAAAAAGTAGTTTTTTTAATGACAAATATGTTAATTCAACCATTATGTTTGACTCATTTTATTGAAATTCTATAGGTTCTTGAATTCCAACTCACAAGAACTTATTGTTGGCACGTTTTCTTATAAGGCCCATTTTAGACCCCAAATTTCCTCTAATGAAATTCTGTAGATTCGACAGATTATTCTGCAACACCTTAAATCCTTCTGGCACCATGGGTGCTACCAATGAGTACCGTGACTTCTTTGTGATTCTAATTTTTGGTGCATCAAGGCATCTTGGTGGGATGTATGGTGGAAATTGATTCCTTTCCAACTCTTTATCCTCCTCACATGGTGGTGGTTTTGGTGGTGTTGTTTCTTGTCCTTTCTTCTTTTTATTTCCAGTGCACTTCCCCCATGAGATTCCAGACCCATCTTATCAGGTAGTTAGTTGCAGTGATAATATAGCGTTCATCCATGCACTTCCATGTTGGACTGATACGTCCCACAAAATCAATGACCCATATATCAAATGCTTGCAATGTCACATGAGCTACAAATGAAATTTCATCTCGGCAAGACCACTTTCCAGTTATTTGGCAGATATCACAACTGCAACAATAATCTTAGGAATCTTCATGCATGGTGGGCCACCACAATCCTTCTTGCAAAATATTGCGCATCGTAGCTTTTCCAGTGTAATGGAATCCTACAACACCATAATGTGCTTCATCTAATATCAACGGTCGTTCATGTTCTACTAACGCAGTGATGAAGAATCTCATCAGGACCCATCTTATACAATTGTCTAGAAATCAACTGGAATTCTGAAGCTCACACAACCAACTGTTTCTTCTTTGCAGTGGTGAATTCAGCTAGCGCATAACCTGTAATAAAAAATTGAATGATATCTCTATATTGATCATCAAACATGGTTATCACAGACAATTACACATCAAGGAGACTATCGTCCATGTTACCAGGCTCTTCACCAAGTTGGATGAAAGATGGTCTAGGCCCAAGTTCAATCGATCGGGTTTAACAATTACTTCAAAATCAAATTCTTGGAAGAGGAGAAGCCACCGGCATCTCTTTCCCCCAACACTGGCTTATTCACTAGGTATTTCAATGTTGAATGGTATGTGTACATCTTGAAATGTCCACCCAACAAATAATTTCTGAACTTCTGTAGAGCATATACCATTGCTAAACCTTCTCTTTCCATCATGGTATAAGTATTTTCTGCAGTTGGTAACTTCTTGCTAGCGAAAGCAATAGGATGACCAATTGCTCCTTCTCTAGGTTACATTAGTATCATGCCAAGCATGATATATGACGCGTTGACATGAACATGAAACTCCTTTTTCAAGTCTGGAAATAAAAGTATGGGTGTTGTATCCATATTGTTCTTCAACGTGTCCAGACTCTCTTGGAAGCTCTCCATCTAGTGGAACTTAGCATATTTTTTCAACAACTTTTCCATCGGAGTAGTTACCTTCGCATATCCTTTGATAAATTTTCTGTAGTATCTAGTGTGTCCCAGTGTTGCTCTCAACTTCTTTACTGTATTAGGTGGTGGTAGGTTGAGAATGATCATAATTTTGGCCGATCCGACCAAAATTCTATCGTGACAAACCACATGGCCCAATGAAAATCCAAACGGGGCGCAAAAGGTACATTTATTCAAGTTTAAGGAAATTTGATATTGGCAATAGTGTTCCAACATCATCCTAAGGTTGTCAATGTGATATTTTATGAGCCCAAAAATTGTCCAATCATCAAAGTATACTTCAAGAAATTTATGTATGAAATCTTTGAAGGAAACAACTACTATTCTGGAAAAAATACCAGGAGTGTTCTTAAGTCCAAATGGAATTACCATATACTCGAAACAACCCCACTTCGTCACACAGGTAGTATTGTGCTGGTATTCATTTGTGATTCGAATATGATGGTAACCAGAAAACCTATCAGTGAATGTAACAAATATAAATAAAATAATAATTAAATAATTAATAATTAGGTTAACTAAGTTAGGTTATGAAATGAGGCATCTCAACATCTAATGCCCAAGCCATACTTATCATGTAAAGATGAACCCTTACAAGTGGTATCAAAGCTTCAGGCTCTAGCTCACACTCGAAGCTTGCACTCAATCCTCATCTCTCATTATTTTTTCCACTGCACATTACCATACCCTATCACCCTATCATCTTTTATCCTATCATCTAATATATATTATTGTCCAACATGATAGTTAGATTCGATTATTGATAGATCAACTGGACTCGGTGCTACATTTGGTATCAGAGTGGATTCGCTCCTACACTATGAGCTCGGACTCAGCTCATCAATTCCATTCCTAATTTATTTTGCTGCTCCAATTCCTCCTCCCACGCTGCTCTACGATTTTCTCCATCAACACCGTACTATCCCCCACCTTACTGCATTCTCCACCCCCACCGCTCCACTACACCACACTCCCTCTTCCTCTGTGCATTTTCTCCACCATTATGTGCACTCCCTTTTGTGCATTTTTACTCTGCTGCACACCATTTCCACTATCCTCCGCCACTCTACCAGCTCTCCATGCTCCCTTATTCTCCTCACCCCACAGTCTCCACCCTCCTCCGTGCTCTCCCTTGCCCCTGTAGCTCCTTATTCCGCCACCCTTCCCTTCCCTTCTCCACCTCCACATCGGCCACTCCCTCCTCCTGCGCTGACACTCCTCCATCTCCGCGTGCCCACCCAACACCTCCTCCATCCACCTCCATCAAGCTCATGCTTCCATCAGACACCTCCTTCATCCCCCCAACTACTCCACGCTCCACCACATCCTCCATCCGCCGCCTGCTCCATCTCCTGCATTTTCCTCCATCTTCCTATGCCCTCCATTCCCCCAGACACCGCTCCTCTTCTGGCATACTCCATCTCTCTTCCCACCCACCTCCTTGCACCCACCTTCGCGTAATCACCTCCTCTGTGCGTCCCTTCCCTCGCTGCCATTCCCCCGCGCCGTCATCACTCCTCCTAACCTGCAACAAAAAACAAACAATATAATATAATAATAATAATATATTTAAAAAAATCAAATGTTGTATTTATTATAATATAAATAATATTATAATATTTGTTTAATAAAAAAAACTATATACAAAAAATAATATAGTTAATAATAATAATATTAATTAATTAATTAATTAATATATTATTATTCAAAATTCATCTCAAAAGCCAAAATAGCGTCGAAATACACATCGCCGCATACAAGGTCCCAGACCATGGCAAAACTGAAAGAGAAAATCAAAAAAATGGAGAAGGACATCAAGTCCCTTGTCGCTAACCAAAAAGGCTTGAAGGAAGAGATGCAAAATAACAATACAATACTCAATGACGAGCTTGTTTTGGTAATAGAAAGAAGGCTGGATGAAAAATTTGACATCTTGAACGAAAAACAAAAAGACGTGGATGACAAAATGAGTACCATGACTCAAAACATAAACCCCTTAACACAAAACATGAGCACCATGATGCAAAACCATAATACATTAATCGAGTGTTACAAAGACTAATGTCTAAGACAGACCAAGTCAACAGTCCAGACATGCTAGAGGCATCAGTTCATATTTCCACATAGGAAGCACTTGCCAAGAATCAAGAAGAATTACAAAAAGAAATAAAGATTAACAGTGCGACGCTTAAACAAGAGTTAGAAACAAAATTACTACAAGATATGGAGGCACAATTAAACAGCAAAATCGAAGCTATCAGTAAGATAGTAGAGAATAAAAAGGCTAAAAATCACCGCCAACAACGAAGTAGTTCAAATATGGTGCGTGCATCATCCAGTAGTTCCGAGCCACCAACAAACTATAAGGAAAAAGGAGATCAATATCGTCCTTACAAAGTGTACCCATCTAAGGAAAAAATAGAGTTGTCAAAATACAATGGAAGTGAAGACCAATGTGTTTCTTGGATAAACAAGGTGGAAGAATACTTCTACATTTACAATATTCAGTATGATGAGGAGAAGGTGAAATATGCGTCAATGCATATGGAAGGATACGCCTATAATTGGGACTTATGGTGGAAGAGAGATAATTTTACTACACTTGAAACTTGTTCTAAAATGATTTTTTTAATAGGTTTCAAAGAATCAAAGAAGATGAATTTTTCAGTAAACTTACCAGATTACAACAGGTTGGAAGCGTTGAGGAATTCACACATCAGTGGGAATCCTTATCGACCCGAGTATTTGGGTTGTATGACAAGTAAAGACTTGAAACCTATTTAGGAGGTCTTAAACCATACCTCCAAAAAGAGTTAAAGTTGCATGACATACCTAATGTAGAAGTAGCAAGACATAAAGAAAAAGCCGCAGAATGCAAATTGGAAGGAATTAAAACAAGAGGTGATAACCATTATCGACAAGAAAAAGAGACACAATGTAGGTACTGTGCAGATACTTGGTCACCCAGTCATAAATGCCACAAACCTCAATCATATTCCTATGAAATGGAAAATAGATCAAAGTAATCTAACAATTACTCTGATAATAGAAAAAAGAAAAACATATGTCTTCGATGCGGTGATGACTGGACCCTTGGTCATAAATGTAGGAACAATGAGACAATACAGTGCAAAATCATCAATGGAAAGGAAGCGCAAGTCTCTGCACAAGATACCTCATCCGATTCTAATACCGACACCGAGTTATAATGAAGAACGGCACTAGGAAAATACTTAATCTTTGAGGACAAAGATTCCTTAAAGGGATTGGCATTGTAACACATATAAATAAAATAATAATTAAATAATTAATAATTAGGTTAACTAAGTTAGGTTATGAAATGAGGCGTCTCCTCAACATCAAATGCCCAAGCCATACTTAAGGCAGGGCCACTATTGTAACATATCATCTTTCATCCTATCATCTAATATATATTATTCTCCAACATGATAGTCGGATTCGATTATTGAGAGATCAACCAGACTTGGTTTCTTCAGTGAACGAGTATATTTCTTGACCCCCAACACTCACTAGTACTTCATCTGTAAATGGAGTTGGAAACAGGTCATGAAAGCAAGAATCATTCAGTTTTCTCAGGTCGACACAAATTCTTACTTCACCTAGGGTATTTTTGTCTTGCACCACTATTAGACTAATCCATTCTGATTCTTCGACAGGTTCTATAACACCTACTTCTAGCATCCAATCCAACTCAGTCTTGAACCTTTCTTTATATTATGGATTTAATATATATGGTTGTTGCTTGATCGATTGATTTTGCATAGGGCCTCAAAGGTATCTTCATTTCTCTCAGATCTTCGACGATTCCTTTCATCTTTAAAAATTTCGTATGGAATAGATCTAAAATTCATGCAATAAATCAATGATCTTTCCTATAGTCTTTTCATCCCAATAGCCTCCAATTTTGGGAAACTTTGGATTTTCTAGTGAGCTAATATTAAATTTCTTTATGTTTAGTGGACTCAGGAATTAGTGACTAGAAATACGAAGTCCCTCCACTCCGTGCATACCTTTTGACCTAGGTATGTTTAAGTCTAGCGGATCATCATCATCTGGTTATCCTGTCACATTGTATCATTCCATCCAATGGTGGATTGTCGCACTGCATTGATTGAAGTTTGTCGCCGCAACATGGATATATTTAAATATCTTCATTTCAATTACTTGAAAAGAAGCATCTATCATTGGATGATCATCTGCGAACTCAAATGTATGTGTCAAGCTAGTGGCTAGCTCCTCCCATTCAAGGGTTCCTCATAGCATCTCAACTCATGTATACTAATTCCTTGGTATCGTATCTTGTGTATGTATAAAGTGAGGAACCCATTCCTGTTGTGGACATGCCTCCCTTCTTGCATGAAAATACTCAATATGTTCAACAAGACATGTCAATTCTGTATAATTTTGACCAGTATAACTGATATCTTCTCCAAATATGATCTCCAAGAGTCTTCTACATTGTAGCCATTCTAAGATAGATTGTTTATGTGTACCCCACCATATGGTAGGTGTAGCTTTCAGCACAAAGTCCAAGGCGAACAATCGCTACGATTTTGTAACCTTCACTTCAAACTTTGATGTAAAATATGCAAGGTTAGGTAAACCTTCATATGTAGGTATGTCACTTTCCTCAACTCCTACCCATCTCACAGACCTTGTGATTCTTGCGCATTTCCTCATAGATACTTTGTGCATCCGATTCTTCCAATTTTCTAATGCTTCACACGAATAAGATGTACAGGAGATAACACTCCGCCAACTCATCTTTTCATCAACTGTTGGATTTATATAGTCATCTCTTGCAGACATGATATTATATATATGATCCAGGTAATCACCTTGTCCTTGTTTGTTGACTAGATAGATGAATGTCCGTCCTTACAATGGATCAATTGGCGCGACCACCCTTAGCTCAGAATATTCAAATGTTAATATTCTCTTCTTGAAATTTTTGATGGTATGATTGTCTATCACCCAGTCAATCCCAAAAAGTGTAGGATACATATTCGTATAATCAACAATTTTGGTTACTTCGAAGTATGCATATGTTCTTAAATATTCTACCTCAACACACCTAAGTCAGTCGACCAATAGGTAGGACCTTCGACTGATTTTATATCCTAAGCTGAATGGGATACCAATCCAGTTGTGGTTTTCCCATGCTTTCCCATGTATTTCTTGTCAAAATGTTGACATCAGATCCCAAGTCCAAAATGATATAGTCTATGTCATACTATCCTATCTGCATAGTCATTCTTAACTCGCGACTAGTATTTAACCTTTTCTCAGCATGGTTAACTATTATGTTTGGTCGCAACTCTGCCTGAGTTTCTTTTATTAGATCTTTCAATTCTATGACAACATCTTTATTGTGGATTAGCAATAAGAAAATTTTGAAAAATTCTTTAATTTTACTAAACTTTCTAGTCGGTTGCTTTCGAAATAGCTGATCAAATCTTTTAGGCATCTCCCTTGCTTTCCCTCTTGGTGGTGTAGGAGAATACATCAATGATTTATTCCTATCGATGAATTCTATTCAGGTGTCCAAGAATATTTCCTTTTATCTATGGAATTCAAATGATACTTTCTTTTGTGCTACCATTTGCACCGGTGGTTGTTCATGCTGTGCATTTTGGTCTACTCAAGTCCTAACACCTCCTCTTATCACGACAATAATGTTTTCTTCTCTCGACTCAACAAAAATAATCTGGATGTTATAATTGGGATTCATATTGGGATTTTGTAGGGGAACTTGATTTCCCATGTTCTTGGCATGCCATTTAGAAATCAATTGAGGACAATCCTCAATAGTATGATCGACAACTTTATAGTACACACATTCCTTCGCATGACTCATACAGTACCGAGCAAAGTGTCCTGGTTGTCTGCAGTTATAACATATGACTTGGCCTCTTCCTCGACCAGATCCTCTTCCTCCTTGTTTTTGTCTTTAGTCCCAAAAATTTCCACCCCCTAGGTTGAGGGTAGTGTTGTTGTGGAAGATACTGATTTTTTTGGTATTGTGCCCAAGTATACTACTGTTCTTGATATTTTGCTGGTGGATATTGAGCAAGTTGGTATTGAGATTGCGCTCACTCTGCTTGTATTTGCTCTTCATTCTTGATTAAGTAGGCATCCATCATCTTTTCCTGTAGTAGTGTGAATGATCTGCAATCCTTCTAAGGAGTAGTATCAATGCTCGAGCCGATCGTATTATTGGTTTATCGCTGCAGCTTGCCGAATATTCTAAATAATTAGTTTGCTTTATGATGTTAATAGTTTACTTTATATATGGGGTATGAGCATCATAATCAAAATATTATTTAATAAATATGAATAACAGTTAAAAAATAAACAATTATCTTCCCTAACGGATTGGATGCAGGTCAAGAGTGGTGGAGAGGCTATCGGAGGTATTAGACCATGGGTGTATGGTGGAAAGGAGAGATCATACCACTGGGTGAGAACGTAGAGTATAGGGATTCCATTGTAAGGGAAACCCTATGAAATGGTCGCGTGGGTATGGTAGCAGCGAAGAAATGTGGATAGGGATGCAGGCCGGAGGAAGCAACAGAGAGGAAGAGTGAGGGCCACGTAGGAGTGAAGCAGCTCGTCACAGCAAAGGAGGAAGGATGGCTAGTCGAGGTTTGATGCAACCTACGTGGAGGGAATGACGATCTAGGGTGAAGAAGAATTGTATGTCGGAGCCTGCAGCGAGGAGGGAGACGTGATGAAGGACGAACTTGCAAAGGGAGGAGCCGAGGGTATTGGCTGTGAAAGCTAGCAGGGTGAAGGTGGTAAGGGACTGACTAGAAAGGCTGTGAGGAGTTGGAAGCTCGGGAGGATGGAGAGTGGGTTGAGAAAATGAAAGATGCATGGAGGGATAAGCAATTGGAGGTGTGGATGGCATTGAGGTGGCCCGAGGTGCTGGAGATGGCTTGGTCAATGGAGGGGTTATAGCATGCGGAGGTGGAGGGCATGCCTTTGCCAGAAAATGAAGGGAGAGGAGCAATGTGAGTTGCAAGCTAGGTGCATGGGTGTGGATCCAGTGCGAAGGGATAAGGAAAAATCACATTGAAGATGTGGAAAGGCTGGTCTAATCCCAACATAAAGCTAATTTAAGAAGGAACCATAAGAAAACCCTAAACAAAATCAAAACTAACTCCTAAACTATTTTAAAATAACCTATACTAATCTAGGACCAACTCTAGGCTAGGTTTTGTGAGAGAGAGAAGTTGTGTGAGGACCTAGGGAAACCCTAGCACAAGCTCTACCTAGCATATGGTTTCTTAGGAGGAACTCTAACCTAGTGAGAAATGGTCCTAGGTTAAGAAACTAGGCTAGGAAAACTAAGGAGAAACCCTAAGGAACCCTCACTAGAAGACATGCCGTCATTACTAAGGTGATAGGAAATAAGGAAATGACCTATCCTAGGGAAAAGTGCAGCTCTACGACCACCACTAAGACTTCATACATGCACATCCACCAATATCCAACGAAAAGGTAAGAAGCTTGAACTCCTTGTGATTTTGTTTATCCAACAAATTGAAGCATCACCAAAAGCAAAGACTCCCCAAAGAACTACCAAAAAACAAGTTTCATTAACCAGAAAACTTCCTCACCAGGAGCACATCCATCCAGAGAAACCCTAAGTAGGGTAAAACAAGTGCATAATGATTTATCTTGTAAGTTATTATTTAAAATGAAAGTGAGGAAATATATTTATATGATCTCACACTCACTTATCCAGGATTACATGCCTTAAAATAGGTAAATTCATAATGATTAAATGTCAACTTAAAATTAGAAGAAAATAATAATAAAATATAAACTATGGCAGGCTAACTGAGGGTATTTGCATCCATAGGTGCCAAAAAATTCTCAAATGAGAAAATCAATTCGAATGAAAGGACAAAGCGGGATGGAGGGAGCGCATTATGCCCCATCTAACCCCTAGAATGGTGTAAAATCCCTCAACACCCTCCTTAAAGCATGGAAATGACAGAGGATGTCTTCCTCTGAGGAAAGAAGGTCAGAGAGAGCAAGGAACCAATAATTGAAGGGCCAGGAGGGTTTATGAAGTGGCCGCAACTGAAGGCGAGTGTCTCATAGATGAAGTAGAGGCCACCAGAGCACACAAGAAGGGAATAGAGCCATGAGACCCAGTGGTCAACCGTTAGGGGTCCTAGACACTAACCCTGAGGTTAAAAACCTCTTTAACGGGTAGTCAACAGTGCCATTAAGCCATAGTACCCTTAAATGAGCACCAAAGGGTCCAATCGTGACCACCATCGCTCCAGAAAACCCCTCCTGGTCGAAAAATTTGTCCCTCTCTCCCTGGGTTACACCTAAAGGTGCGCTGGGTACAAGTGCAGTGCAACACTGGCTCCAACTGAGGGACGAGTGCTCTTCCCGAGAGTGCTAGAGATCCTATGAATATACTGGTGCATGTAGACCTACAAACCCATCAAATGTCTGAGATATTAAAAGCATATAAGGGTAGACACTTTTGTCTTGCCTTGTTCACTAAAAGAGGGAAACAAACTAAGAACAATAAAAACTAACTAAATGATGAAAAGACATAAACTGCAACGCAGAGAAATATGCCCAATGCAACTAACCCTACCTACTCTAAACATGGTAATCAAAACAAGTTAAGTGAAATCATACCACCAATGTAACCATTTAAGTAAGAAATTCACACCTTCCATCTTACCTTTATCCTTTAGCGTAATCCAAGACAATACCTCATTGATGATACGTTGAATTTGTGCTAGGATCTTTATCTTGATGAGTGCAGGAAACCAAACCTTGTTAGGATCTTGGAAAAATTGAAACTGGTGCTATGGAGAAGCATCACTTCGACAAACTTTGTCTATCCATTCTTCCAGTGGGCTTATGTATCGGATACCTCCATCATACATATCTTCATAAACTTTTGGCCTGAAAATCGCCCATGAATCTTGAACTTGGGGGACTATCCATGGAGTTTGACTTTGCAAATATTCACATGTGAGCCGCAACCTGTCTCTATATTTACTCAATATTTTCTTTGTACATACATGTATATTTCTTATCTTTTCCACAATCATGTTAGTAACCTCAATAATCCTTGAACTTTTGAAATTGTCAACAATATAATCCATACCTTCATGCTTCAAATGGAAAGATAAACAATAAATATCATGAGACTAAAGGATGAAAATCATACCTGTCCACCTACCTTCCTTGGTCTTGTTGAGATGTATCATTAAGGGATTGTCGATGTAGGGTAGAGCAAGCTAAACAAATTCTTCTATGCTTCTTGAGGGGCACCACTGAAAGTGATAACCTAGGCTCATCATACACTGAATATCCACAAAAGAATCATCCATGCGACACGCTTCCCTACTGTAGGAAGAGTATGATGGTGACATCATGGAAGAATCACCATATATATGGGGTTCCAAATCTTTGAAATTTACATCATAATGGTCCATCTGCATATAACAACTATCTACAAAGTCTGCTGTTGTTCCACCTTAAATTATGGTGGCAAAAGGGTTGATCCATTATTTGTCATTAGCCTCATAAGCCTGGAAGTAATGATCATATCTATTTCAATAGGGTCTACATAAGTTATGTCTTCAACATCCGTGCTGGAGGTGATGGAGAGTTCCTCATCCCATGTAGTGTCAAGTTCTGTCTTTTCCTGAGTAACTTCATCAAGATGCTCTTCCTCGCTGCAATGCATGGAGACAATGCTACCTGGTCTCGAGGAATCATATAAAGGAGGACCCATAAATTTCCAATAACTGTCGTCCTCAGAATTCCCGTTATTATGTTCCCAGAGATGTACTATGTCATTGAGAGTTTTTGTATGTTGGAAGGGATAACTCATCCTATATTCATATTCTTCAACTAGGACTTCGGGATTGTCATATATGGGACCATCATCGTATTCATCTGCTTGGGAATATCCATCTATTGTGCTTAAGACATCATCGGTTAAACCTTGAACAATGGATGTTTTGACCTAATATTTGCTTTGGGATTCCTTACTGAACAAATCCTTTACATGATTGACATGAGGTATCCATTCGTCATGGTATCCTGAATCCTAGTGGTTACAGAACGTTTCCACCAATTCTGCAAAGGATGATATCAATCCTTTATCTAGGCCCACGAACCAAGCAAGGGCCTCGTCTCCTAGGCGAAGGAAAAATGATCGCATGTAAACATATTCTTCTTCTTTGATACCATATTTTGAATCCATAGTCATAAACTATTCCACATGATGTGTGGAATTATCGTGGTCACCCTTGAAGGTATGCCAGAATGCCTTTGGTAGCTCATATGAGCATCTTGGGAAAGCTGATAGATCAAGATGAGGGAAACCAATTTCCATTTACGTAGCAGTTGGACTATCTGGATCTTCAAACTTGAATGGAATATCATCTGTGGTTCCTTCTCTTCCATCACCTTGAGTCCGAATTTTAACCATAGTTTCTTCCCATATTCTGTCGATCACGACCTTTCTTTCCTGTTCTTCTACATCGTAATCCCAATCCATGCTGAATGCATTAATGAATTTCTCGAGGGAAGAAAATATTTTGCGAGGAAAACCCTCATACCAATTTCTGATAGATAAGTTTACTTCAAGGTGAAGAGACAACAAAAATAGCCTCATCCTTATGTCTTCATGCACGATGTTACTTGCCCAGATGAATTGCACGAATGCCTACACATGGCATGCTGGATGCTTCTGATATTGCTGGAACAATGGGAACAGTTCCTTCCCACCATATTTAATGGTGTACTTGTGTGGGAAACCTGGAACGCATGAGAAGTCCAATATTCCAGTCCACAATTCGTAATTGGATGCCATCTTGTCAGGATTCCCTGTCTTTATAGAGTACTTCTTTTATTTTTCTTCGATTGGAGTCGCCAGGAGAAACTTGCTAGGTTAGTTAAGCAAATCTCGCCAAAGTACTAAATAAAAAAAGGGTGTACCTTATAGATGGGATGGGATGATCTCTTTTTGGAGTCGCTGAGCAAGCATGCAGGTTATTCCTTAAAAAAAATGGTAAGTGATCATTTTTAAATAGGACTTCAAGAATTACCAAAGTCTCAAGCCTTATCGGGATTTTCTTTGTGGAGTCGCCAGGTAAGATCAGTAAGAGTAGTCTTCAATAATGATTTAAAAATACCCATAAAGACTTACCTCAATTGTCTTACTGAATGACGTTATTTCTAGGGTGTGAATGACTCTAGATCAACCGCTTCAAATTTGAAATGGTCCCTGGCAATGATGCCAAAATGTTACCGGTTGAAATGGCAGGTTATTGCTGCTCGTAAGAATATGCATAACAAGTGACCACTACCACCTTAGTCACTTTCCCTTAACTTATTTGGAAGTCGTAACCTCCTAGGGGAGAGCCCTATATAGACCCTACAAAAGGCACTAAACATAGATCTCTCTCTCACATACACACATATGTTAATCACCAGTGTCTAATGGAGTCAAACCCAAACCTAATAGAGCATGGATATAAGTAGTGCAAAAGCATATGGTATGCTCACGGTGTAAATATATGATAGTAGATAAACTAATCCTTAATATTGAATAGTTCTCATATCATATGACAAAATGAGTGTTAGTGATATTATCCTCCTAAATTAGAAAATCGTATCAACACTGATCCAATACAATAATGGAAGAAAACATATATAGTTCAAAATATAAAATTGCAAACATCCATTTATTACTAAATATAAGAAAATCAACGCTCGAGCCGATCGTATTATTGGTTTAGCTTCCCTAATAAATTGGTTTTAGGTCAAGAGCGGTGGAGGGGCTTTGACAGGCAGTAGATGGTGGGTATATGGTAGAAAGGAGAGATCGAACCGCTGGGTGAGAACGCAGCCCTATGCAATGGTCACGTGGGTGTGGTAGCAACAAAGAAATGTGGATAGGACGTCGACTCGAGGAAGCAACAGAGAGGAAGAGTGAGGGCCACGTGGGAGCGAAGCAGATGTGAGGAAGGCTGGTTAGTTGAGGTGTGATGCGTCCTACATGGAGGGAACAACAAGCTAGGGTGAATAAGAATAGTATGTCGGAGCCTGCAGTGAGGAGGGATATGTGATGGAGGAAAAGATTGTGAAGGGATGAGCCGAGGGTACTGGCTCTGAAAGCTAGTAGGGTGAAGGTGGTAAGAGACTGAATGGCAAGGCCGTGAGGAGTTTGGCAGCTTGAGAGGTTGGAGAGTGGGATGAGTAACCACAGGATGCGTGGAGGGAGAAACGATTGGAGGTGTGGATGGCAGCGGGGTGGCCCACGGTGTTGGAGATGGCTCAGTCAATGGAGGGGTTGTAGCGTGCTGAGGTAGAGGTAAGGCATTTGCGAGACAACAAAGGGAGATGAGTAGCATGAGCTGCGAGCTAGCTGCACGGGTGTGGAACTAGTGCGAAGGGAGAAGGAAAATCGCATCGAATATGTGGAAAGTCCGGTATAATCCCAGCCTAAAGCTAACTTAAGAAGAACCGTAAGAAAACCCTAAACCAAATCAAAACCAACTCCTAAACTATTTTAAACTAACCTAGACTAATCTAGGACCAACTTTATATTAGGTTTTGTGAGAGAGACAAGTCATGTGAGGACCCAGGGAAGCCCTAGAAAAAGCCCTAGCTAGCCTATGTTTTATGAGGAGGAACACTAACCTAGTGAGAAAGGGTCCTAGGTTAAGAAACTAGCCTAGGAAAACTAAGGAGAAACCCTAAGGCACCCTCACTAGAAGACATGCCTTCGTTACTAAGGTGATAGGAAAGAAGGTCGTGACCTATCCTAGGGAAAAGTGTAGCTCTAAGACCACCACTATGACTTCATACATGCACATACACCAATATCCAACAAAAATGTAAGACTCCTGACCTCCTTGTGCTTGTGTTTATCCAACAAATCGAAGCATCACCAAAAGCAGAGACTCCCCCAAAGATTTATTAGAAAATAACTTGCATTAACTAGAAAACTTGCTCAGTAGGAGAACATCCATCCAAAGAAAACTTAAGTAGGGTAAAACAAGTGCATAATGATTTATCCCACAACTTTTGATTTAAAATGAAAGTGAGGAGATCTATTTATATGATCTCACACTCACTTATCCAGGATTACATGCCTTAAAACAGGTAAATTCATAATTATTAAATGTCAACTTAAAATTAGAAGAAGAAAATAACAAAATATAAACTATGGTAGGCTACCTGGGGGTATTTGCATCCACAGGTCCCAAAACATGCTCAAATGAGCAAATCGCTCTGAACAAAAGGCCGGAGCGAGCTATAGGGAGGGAGTTATGCCCCATATAACCCCTAGAATGCTGTAAAATCCCTGAACGCCCTCCTCAAATCATGGAAACGATATGGTATGGAGGATGCCTTCCTATGAGGAAAGAAGGCCAGGGAGAGAAAGGAACCACTGAATGAAGGGCTAGGAGGGTGTATGAAGTGGTCGTGACTAAAGACGGGTGTCTCATAGTTGAAGAAGAGGCCACTAGATCACTCAAGAATGTAATGGAGCCATGAGACCCAATGGTTAACCGTTAGGGACCCCAAACACCAACCCTGAGGTTAAAAACCTCTTTAACGGGAAGTCAAAAGTGCCATTAAGCCATAATAACCTTAAAGGAGGACCAAAGGGTCCAACGATGACCGCCATCGCTCCATAACACCCCTCTTGGTCAAAAAATTTGGCCTTCTCTCTCTAGGGTACACCTGAAGGTGCACTGGGTACAAGTGCAACGTAACACTACACCAAGGCATCTCGTTGGTGTTTATCGAGTTCAGTTCTCTTGCCGCAACATTGTTCATGGGCGTCGAGCAATTATCTTTATGGTGTCCCTCAGTTCTACATATGGTATACCATAGTTCTTCTTAGATCTATTTCCTTTCTTAATGTACTGGAGTTGCAGCGTAATATTGGCTAGCTACGACTAAATCTACATCATTCCTACACCAACATCTCTAATCGGCGAGGATTCTAGTTTTATTGCTATCTCTAGAGCTTGTTTCCATGACACAATCTTCTGTTGCATCAATGGGATTCAGATGTGTAGCAAAAACACGACAATGAACCATTTCTTATGTTGTACATTTGACATCTAAAATATTACTTTAACCATCAATGTATTAAATTTTTGGTGATCTCTTTAATTTCTATGATGCAAGAAGACTCATATTTCGGATTTCTAAATTTCTCTATCAGTCCGACTTAAAATTGGTATAGTGTTTTCTACACAACTGTCGCTGGAACTATAGAAAACTTCATATACCAGTCTAACGCACGACCTCTCAAGGTTGTTATCATCCACGGTTTCTTTATGTCTTCACTTTGGACCTATTGCACAGTCCATATAGATTCACATAGAAACCAGTGTTGATATGGGTCTTCTAACCCATTTCCATTAAATATAGGAAACTTAATATTGTTTCTAGCCATTATATTGGCTGCTGTTACACTTGGATTTTTTTTTTGACTAACCGGACTCCTTTGTATGCTATTCAAAGCATTAATATTACTTGTATTTACAAATTGACTAGGATATGAGTTTCTAGATCTTACCTCTAGCGATGTGCGTGGGGTTGTAGGTGTGTCATTCTCGTACTCTGGGTCTGGAGCTTCAACTTCTTTTTCTTCTCTTTCGGATATAGGCTGATATTCCTCTTCTTCGTCGTAAGAACCTTCGTCAAAGTGCGATGTTAACTCGTAGTCTTATCCTATGGTTGTACTACAAATTCCTCTTCTTGTCATAGTTTTTCTTCTCTTTCGTGATCGAAATATTCTTCCACTCCTTAAACGTCCACCTTTTAGTTGAATTTCAATATCAGTAGGGAACATCTAAGCTTAGTTTGCTCCATTTTTTGCGCACTTCTTTTGCGACATATCCCAAATTTGTGCTCATAATTCTTTTAATTGTCAAAATCCATTCTCAAGATTGTTTTTCGCATACAAGCATATTGTTGGCAAGGGGTTGAGGATCAGTTAGTTGCACAGCATCATGGATGTTGCATAATCTTAGAAGACACTGCGTAAGACAAAGATAGCACGCAAGGCGGAAGATATACTACTTTTGAATATTTTGTGTCACTTTTTGTACTTTTGACCACATTTTGTGGATATTGGTCATTAGTTGGTAGGATTAGTTAGGAATTAGTTAGAAATGGACCATGAATGTACAAGCGTAAGCCTATAAATAGAAGAAGAATTGTAAACGTGAAGGGGGATATATATCATCTTGGTAATCTTGACTATGATTCATGTTCATCATAGAGAATCCTAGACTGAGGATTGAATTGCTGTCTGTTTTGGATCTGTGATTTATTACGCAGAAGTAATATGAAAGGACGAGGGTTGATCTAAAATACTATTATCTTTTGTCTCTTTCTGTCTTTTATCTCTGTTTATGCAATTCAATGGTGAGTATGTGCGACATGGATCTATGATGCAATGCTTACTTCTTATGAATGGTGTTATTTTATTAGTTCTATTGTGTGATAATGATGGGTAGTTCTGTTATATGATGTGATTACTTCTGCTATGAATGAATGATGTGATCTATTCTATGAATGAGTAAAAAACTGGTCATATTTGATAAATGAGTTGATTAATTGTCGATGCACATAGCCCTCTTCTATTCTGCGAAAACTTGGTTTCGTCAGCCCTTCCTTGAACATCTTGGGTGAGACTTCATTCGCTTCGCGAGTATTGCCGGATGGGGTAAAACCTGTCTGGGCCGGTGCTTAGGGAGATCGTGGCGATTCGAATGTCGACAGAGTGGGAACCCATGTCGACTGGGTTTTGCACCAACAAATGGTTCCATTGCTGGGACCTTGTTGCAATTGAGAGGAAGATATGTGGCATTCGACGCGACCGAAAATTCAATATTGGTTTGATCGAAAGCTATGAGAATTTGTTGAAACAAAAAATCATAACCGTGGACTTATGATGGATAAGTGGTTGGAAAGATACATACACGACGGTCTTCACGAGTACATTTTCTGTGAGTTTCCCATTATACTATATGAGTGGTTGGCGCAGTTCACATACAAGAAGACAAATTTCCAAGAAGGAGAACCAACATCATGGACCCCTGAATTGATCTAGGAGCTGCAAGAAACTGGCAATAGAGCATCGCGAGCTGTGGAGGTCTGGATGGACAGTATTCTGGAAGGATATATCACTAAATTTGCAGGCGACACCTCCAAGTCTTACAACGGAGTAGAAAGGGAGTTTTTCAACGGACCCAGAGGCAGGTTCTTATTGTCTCTACAATTGTCAATTAAGATGATTGTCTATGAAAAAGGTATACTGAAGATGCACCTCGATTAGTAAACTTCAGTGTGTGGAGGTGGCGGATACCGTGACGAAAGGGGAGATATGAAGGGGAAGATAAGGGGTAGATGGGTGCAAGTTTTGATGAGACTCTAGGGGAAGCCGAGGAATAAAGTGGTCTTACGAGGGGAGGAGGAAGGTTTAGACAAGAGAAGAGGCAAATGATAGGGGAAGGTCATGCTGGGATTGAAACACAAGACCGCGAAGGAAGACTATAGTGGATGAAGCGACCCTACAGTGATGAAGAGGATGACCAGACCCAGACTATGCCCATAAAAACGGTAAGATCAAACCCCAAGAGCAATGTACCCATGGCTCCACGCACTACTCCGCATTCAGGTAGAAACATGAATTCCACGTCGACTTGCCCGACGTGCCAGCAACATTCTAGTAGTAGATCAACATATGTAGGAAGAAGGCCCAGGATGGCGGGCGACAAAATGAATTTACCTTTATTCCATGGAAACAGGACTAATGATCATGAGTAGTATTGGTTCTTATGTGAGGCAGTGTGGATTGTCAGACATGCCATAGATGAAGATGTCAAGAAAGACCAATTGGCGGCTACTCTTCGGGGTCGTGCATTGGATTGGTATATGAAGTTTATACGAGTTCCTACATATACTCCTGCAAAAACATTGGATGAAGTTAGGAGAGGACTAATTGAAGAATTCCAGAAACCAAAGTCTGAAGCACAGTATATTACTAAGCTAAAAGAAATTAAATAATTTTCTTATGAGACCGTTTGGGACTTCGATAAGATATTTAAGTCACTGACGGTGAGAGACAATTTTGATATGAGCGATGTTTAGCACAAATAATGGTTTATCACAGCTTTGGTATCTCATATCCGACAATCGCTGATGCAACAGAAGATTGTGACGTAGAGCATGGCTTTGGAGATCGCAATGAAGTTAGAATCTTCACCCATTGAAGAAAGCAAATGTATGAACCAAATTCAGGCACAGTTGGTGAACTTGACACTTTAGTTGCAAGACATTAAGAAGGGGAAAGAGAATCACAAAGATCTTTGGTGCACTTGTTGTCGCGCAAATGGACACACTAAGGATAATTTCCCTGAATTTAAGAATTATATCATATCTGGTGCACTGAACCCCAATAGAGGAATTTTTAGGTCTAAAATGGGCCTCCTAAGGAAAATAATAAAATAATAGTTAAAATAATAAAATAATATTTATTAATTTTGGAGGAAGAAAGAAAAAAACTACTTTTTGTGTTCGTATTTTCGACATATCTCTTTGTTTTTCTACTCAAATTTCGATCAGGAGAGCTCGTTGGATGCAAAATTTGATTTTGTATCCAACAAGTACCCACACTGCATAATTTTGATGGACCCCGCTACTCCAAAAACAAGAAATCCCTGAAAAAACATGATGATGACATCATCATCACGTTTTTTCAGGTATTTCTTGTTTTTGGAGTAGCGGGGTCCATCAAAAGTATGTAGTGTGGGTATTAATTGGATGGAGAATCTAATTCTGCATCCAACGAGCTCTCCCGATCGAAATTTGAGTAAAACCACACGGAGATATGTCGAAAATACGAACAAAAAATTAATTTTTTTTATGACAAATATGTCAATTCAACCATTATGGTTGACTCATTTTATTGAAATTCTATTGGTTCTTGAATTCCAACTCACAAGAACTTATTGTTGGCACGTTTTCTTATAAGGCCCATTTTAGACCCTAAATTTCCTCTGATGACTGATTGGAGTTGGTGTGTCGTGGTGTCGCATATGTCAAGTATATAGGCATCGACATGAAGAATGTAGCTACATGCAGAAGATAGTCATGAAGCCAACGAGCTTATACTGCACTTTTTGTTGCTCGGTTGGGAATGAAGATAAAGACTGTCGTTCTTATGACCTACTTCAAGAAAGGACATATGAATCATACTATGTGAAGGGTGAAGAGAACCATGCAGTATAGCCACATCCACCACGTCAAACGCAGTATACACCACCACCGCAAATGCAGTTCATACCGTCGCATCCGCAACCACAATTTACGCCACAGCCGCAATTTTCCCCTTGACCGCAATATAATTAGGTGTCGATGAATCAGACGCAGCCGCAGTATGTTCAAACAACAAACTATGTTCAACAGCAGTCGAATCCCTCGCCGCATCAAATAGCTCAACCTCAATACGAGCAGCAAAGGGGATTTCGTAGAGGATTCCGAGGGAGAGGAGGAGGAAGAGGTCATAGATTTATCCAATGCTACAATTGTGGGGTATTTGGACATTACCAACACGATTTCCCACATTTACAATGTTCATGTACATACTGTAACACAATTGATCATACTGTTGAGAACTTCCCACAATTAATCGCAAAATGACAGGCATGGAATGTTCCTCAGTTGCAGAATTAGAACCAGTTGCAAAACCACAATCAACTACAGAACTAGAACCAGTTGCAGAACCAATCCCTGAATCAAGATCCACTTAAGACTCAGACTGTGAATCAATTGATGAATCCTCCAGCGAACCAGAATCCACCGCTGAACCAGAACCTATCGATGAACCAAAACCAAGGGTTGACGATTGCTACGATCTCAGCAGAAGTTAGAATAGAGGATACTGACATTGTCGTTGTCAAACGTGCAGGAGCCATAACAGGAGAGGACGGTCCCCATCGATAAGTATGATTAGTTGGGAAGAAGAAGGCACCATTTGACATTGCGACTGAAAAAGAGACATTCTTTGAAACCTGGAACGTGATTAGAAGAAATCTTGGTAAGTCACCTGTTTATGAAATGCCTTCTACTTTTGATTCTTCATTAGAGGCAGGACCATCGCGGCAGCATGGTACCTTGCGGCACTTCTTCGAGAGTTTCCTGTCGTTGGAAAGAGATCCCGATGCTTTGGCCGAGATTGAAAATTTGTTGCACCTCCTGGGTAAAGAGCGACATGACTCTGCAGTAAACTCTTTACACAAGAAGAAGACGGGAAAAGAGATGCGCATGAAAATTCAGATTGTGGACTACGAAGTAGATTCAGTCATCCTAGATCTAGGCTCCGATGTGAATATTTTGACAAAGCAGACATGGAGAAAATGGGGAGACCGACAATGGGTTGGTCCCCTATACAACTGAGATTGGATAATCAGGACAAGGTACAACCTATTTCCCAAGTATCGAACCTGGTCGTAGACGTTGAAGGCATGAAAAATTATGCCGAATTCAATGTGATCGAAGTTGTCAATGGTGGGGGCTCCTACCTCGCATTTCTAGGGATTGGATGGGCCAATGATAGTATGGTAGTGATTAATTTCAGGAAGTGGATGATGACATTTGAAAATCAAGACATCAGAGTCATCGCTCCTATGGATTCGACAAAAGGACAGAGATATATTGAACCTGTAAAAGATGAAGTTGTCAAAGGATGTGTTGATGCCTTGGTTGTGCAGGTGCTGGAATGGTGTCCAAGACAAACAACAGGGGATGAAAACCCAACCAAAGGCTTTAGATAATCCTACATAAGTATTACCTTATCTTCAAGTTGTTTGGTGTGGTTAACACCCACAGATATTCGGCCTTCGCTGGCACTCTTTGAGTTGGTGAGTTTTGATCTTGAAAGGACTTGTCTTTGTATGGAGGAAAACAAAGTGTCTTAAATCTAAAACAATCTACCTAGAAAGGAAGTTACCTAAACTAAGTTAGACCTACCTTAAAATGATGTCTTTTTAATGTGTAGATTAACTTGATATGAAAACATATAAGCATGTTCATCAATTTAACATAAATGTGAAAGATGTTTAATTATTTATCTTCAACTCTCATCATGAATTTGACAAGTGTTATAACGTAACACACAGCTCTTTGGTAGTCTTTGATTATCAATAAAACAAATGTGCCAACAGTTTTCATGAATTAACCATGAACTACCATGATTTCGGATTCCAACAACGCCTTAGTCTATGCAGTTTAATTACTGTAATTACTGCGTTGCAAGAATGTCTCTAATGAAGATTTTGCAAAAGAAACTCAACATAGAGGTTAAAATTTAATTATAGGAGTTAGGGAAAACTTTAAATAAATATCTTGAAGACTATAAAATGAAATGAAATACTTTAATAAGCCATTTTTGCAACTCAACATAGAAGTTAAAATTTAATTATAGGAGTTAGGGAAAACTTTAAATACGTATTTTGAAGACAATAGAATGGAATGAAATACTTTAATAAGCAATTAAATGTAATTTAATTATAGGAGTTAGAGAAAACTTTAAATAAGTATTTTGAAGACAATAGAATGGAATGAAATACTTTAATAAGCAATTAAATGTAGAGGGAAAATAAAATAAAATAAAATGAAATAACATTCATAACATATAAAATAAAAAGAAAATGAAAACTATTCAATTTAAAATAAAACAAAATAGAAGTAGAAATGAATGAAAAATTGAGAAAAAAAATCAAATAGGGATTAAGTACAATTCCAATGTTAACACTACCAATCAATTAAAATTGGCTGATGATTTAGAAACATTCAAGATTAACCTCGCTATTGAAAAATTAACATAAATTATTCAAGATTAACGTGCCTATTGAAAAATTAACATAAATTATTATTGTGTGTGAACCATTTGAAATAGATAAAAGTTTTAATTGAATAAACTCTTTTAAAACTTTAATTGTACATGATCATGATCAAAGAGAAATCAAAGCTGTAGATAAATGTACTTATGAATTGCAAAAGATTAGCAGTGTTTGATAAGCAATTTGAAGTAAAAAAAATCAATATTAATAAGGAAACTTGATAATATAAACAAAACCGGATCTAAGAAAATATCTTCACTGTATTACTGAAAGTCTGTAAAGAATTACAAGCACTGCATTAACCAGAGTTTCTCCAGTCTTCTTGGCTGATTTTCTCCTCCAAAAAGAAAAAATATTTTCAGTACTGGGCAGTGTTTCCACTGCATAGTGCCTCCTTTCCTTCTTATAAACATCCAGATTCCAAGTAGAAACCGAAGAACATAAGTTCCTTCTCTTATGCGGAGATCCCCAATGCGCGATTCCTACCAGCTGGAAGATCCAACTTTCTCCGTCTTGTTCGTTTGGGTTGATGCGCTCCACTCCTCCTGGTACCTCCTATGCTTATCATTCGTTGAGCCAATTGATTAGATCCAAAAAAAATCCCGTGAGCACGCATGCACACGACGTGAAATCATCCTTCTAATTCGCTCTGTCTATTAAATTGGTTCAAGACATCTCTATTGTGTTCATCAGTAAACCTGCACCTGCAATAAAAACGAAAAGAAAGAAATAAGAGAGCTATCCCCAAAGATTTATGATGAATAAAGTAAATAAACAAATGGTTTCTACTTTTGTAAAGTTACAACATATTGTAATTAGCTTCAGTAAACTAGAATTTCTACAGTCTTATTGTTTTACTGAGCCTTTTGTTATGCTCATAGTTTTTTTTTAGCACCAAATATAATATCTCTTAATGTGGCATAATTTTAGAGCAATCACAACTGTAAAACCCTAGCTCGTCGTGCCAGAAAAATAATTATGATTTCCTTTTCATAAATCCTACAGATCTGGCATGCAATTTATACGATCTGTTTATAGATGAAATGATTTGGTGAAGCAACCAATTTACAGTATGTTGGTAGATGGCATGTATTTTGGCTGCTAATTAAATTTAAGACCAAATAGTAGCTGGATAGTTCATGAAAGTTGCGATTTTTGAAGATTGATGATGTGCCACTTCCACGCTATCCTCCAGACCTGGTAAGCTGTTGAAACCGACTGAACAACTTTCTCCCATTCTTTTTGTTTTCTTTTCGCCGCCTTAACCAACTTCACAATTTTCTGTTAATAATTTTGGGAAATAAATCTAATGAGCTTGCATTAAAATTGTTCATTTTTAGCAGCGTTCTCATTTCATTATCCAAGATCTTTTATATGTTAATGTCCACGGTTCATTTATTATGTTGTCAACTTACCTTGACAATGCTTCAAACTCATCACCATACGAACTTATTTGCGAATATATGATCATATGTACCAATTGTAAGTGCATAAATTGATTTTTATAATAGTTTCAAAATATAATTAAAATGGAACTTTAATAAAACCAAAGTTTGATTTTTTTTTTCATTTATTTTAAAAAATGTGGGCACTTTTCAAATAATGGCGTCTCTCTTAAATTTCTTCCCAAAAGATGGTATGGTTCTTCCTTTGGAACAACCCAAGTCTGACTGAGTCGTCTATGATGCTGTTTGATGAGCACCATAGGTGAAACATCATTATGTGGTTTTGGGGCATTCCCCTTCCTTCCTTTCAAATTATGTGGT
>LPNX010601547.1:27500-290991 GCA_001517045.1 Pseudotsuga menziesii | reverse complement strand
GGAATGTGATGGCCCTGTGTGACTAGGGGCACCTGCGACTGACCTCCCACGATGGGGATAGCCGACACAGTCGTGGAAGGGCCACTGCCCTCGAGTACGGAAAATGGGACAGAGGGTATGGTCGATATAGGTGTGGGTCTGCTACTATTGGGTAGCTGACTTATAATGGTTTGCGCAGCTGTGTTGGGACCACCAATAGGGATGTTGGTGACTATTTGAGGTATGGACATTGGTCCACTGCCAATCAACCCTTCGGAGAAGGGATCCGGGTTTGCACCGGCCATGGGGCTAGATGGTGCAGTGTGCAGGTGTGGCTCAGATTGGTATGAATCCGAGTCAGATTCAGACGCTGTATGGCCTTCTGACGATGAGCACCATAGGTGAAACATCATTATGTGGTTTTGGGGCATTCCCCTTCCTTCCTTTCAAACTTTGGAATATCTGATGGGAGTTTGGTTGGCATGAGAGGCCAATGGGCTTGATGACAGATTGAGTCGTTGGTTAACCTGGCTAAGTCAGGCAAGTTAAGGCGAGCCATGAAAGGGAGTTTAGACCCAAAGTTAGTGAAGGGGGAACTGAAAATGGCGCCAGGGTTTACAGGAATGTGATGGCCCTGTGTGACTAGGGGCACCTGCGACTGACCTCCCACGATGGGGATAGCCGACACAGTCGTGGAAGGGCCACTGCCCTCGAGTACGGCAAATGGGACAGAGGGTATGGTCGATATAGGTGTGGGTCTGCTACTATTGGGTAGCTGACTTATAATGGTTTGCGCAGCTGTGTTGGGACCACCAATAGGGATGTTGGTGACTATTTGAGGTATGGACATTGGTCCACTGCCAATCAACCCTTCGGAGAAGGGATCCGGGTTTGCACCGGCCATGGGGCTAGATGGTGCAGTGTGCAGGTGTGGCTCAGATTGGTATGAATCCGAGTCAGATTCAGACGCTGTATGGCCTTCTGATGATGAAGAAGGCTGTCGAGAATGGTCTCGACGGTGCTGGTTTAACAGTCCAAACCGAGGGGAATCCCCGCTTAGGAGAAATGAGGAATGTGGTGGATCAATGGTGTTTGTTTGGTGGATCAAATAATGCAACTGAAAGTGAAGATATAGACCCCGGTTTAATGGCTTCCTAGTGGCTTGCAGGTGGTCGCTCGACCACCAAGACTGCCAGAAGACATCGCTTGGATTTTTCCTCACAGGATTTACTAGTCAATCAGAAGGGGTCGTTGGCCCGTTTCGCTTGAAAATTTCCTCTCGTTGGCCAGCTATTTTGGGGTTCCTGTGGTACTCCTCATAATATTTTTTAGGGCATAAACCAAGCACTTCCCACAGCTTACGGCAATCACGGACTTATGTCCTCAGATTGCAAATTTTGACTTAGAGTAAATTGACTGATTTTAAGAGGTTTGCTCAGGGTCATGAATCGAGTTTGGTTGGCTTAAGTGGTGTGTTTGTGTGCATTTAAGTGTATGCGTACTGTTCATTTAACATTATTTTCTGCAATTATGTGTTTTAGCATATGTTTTTGGTTTTTTGTGTAGATTGAACAATGGGCAACATGTAATATATGGAAAAACCAGTGAAACTAAACAGAACTGAAAATGCAACTATGAACTAACAACCATGTAAATTTGTCCACTGACTACCCTATCCTTGTATCCCTCCTAGGCCAAGAAATGGTGTTGAGCTCTCATCAAAGTGGGAACAAGCCCACCCGTAGATCCACAGGTCACCCTTCAAGTGCAAGGTTGGTCAATAGGGAGGACACGAACGCCGTGAGACCCCCAATGGTGTCCACCCCCTCTACCTTCCAAGTCACTTGTTTTTAATGGCTTAAAGCAATAACAATGACAGGTTCCTATTACTATACTTTCTCAACCCTCCGTCTTATCTCAAAATACCACGGAGGGTGATGACTGAGTAGAGGAGGAAGGGCTGTGCAAGGGGGTTTATTTCCATTCATTTTTTAAAACTGAAAAAATAACTGTGCATAAATAAAACTAAGCATTTAGGTAGATTTGTATTTGTCAATGGTTAACCACATACCCAGCCGAACTGAAAAAATTACTTACAGGAAAAGACAGGCTGTTGGACAGTGGCAAAAGATCCGCATTGATAGTCTGAACAGCCGAAACATACAACCCGAGATCCAGATCGCTCTTTTCGGGGACAATGTGGCAAGGGGGTCGCCTCTTTCAGCCCGTAATAGGTGAGGGGGTCGCACTGTTGAGCCCGAAACAGGTGACTCAACCTACAGAGGCAGGTCACTCCTGTCGAGGGAAATGTGGCGAGGGGGTCGTTCTTATAGGCTCAATTTGAGCGATGGGGTCTCCCTTTCAGGCCCGAAAGCAACGACCTTGCCTAAAAACGGAAAAATTTAAAAATCAGAATTGAGAACGACCTACAGTAACTGGTATTGTGGCCGAACGGGCTCGGGTCAGCCTCAAGGGGGCTCCACCAGTAACAGAAATGGAAAGAAATTGAAGGAAACTTCTTAAACAACTACTTAACAATCTACAAAACTAATCAAATCCAAGGATCGTGTGGGATCAACCTAGTATGGTCACCAAAATATAGCCAAGGAAAAACCCTGGCTACGTGCAGAAGCACCTTCCCTTCCGTTTATAGGACAAAAGGGTAGAGTCTTTGTGAATCAAACAAAATAAAACCTTGCAACACACTGTTAGAAATGAACATAAGTAACCCTACAACAAACCATTGGAGATAAACTAAGCATGGGCATCTACATATTGCAAAATAAATAAGCAGAACACAAAACAATATACCTATCTATCTAGTTTGAAAGAGGGACACCATGCCCTAACTCTGAAGCTGCCTCTCCACAGGCTGGAAATGGGTGGAGCTTTGGCTCAACACACCAAGGGAATGAGAATGAGTATGGAGGAATGGAGCTTATGAGGGATGAATATCTTGAGAGAGAAAGGGCTCTCAAGGTACTCATGTGGGCATTATAACAACAGGGAGAAATGGGAGTGTGTGATGGTGACCCCCACCCCTCCTTTTATAGCTTTTTTCTCTACTTAGGGATTTTGGCCACTAATGAGGGTTTTGGGCCCTACCTAGGGTTTTAAGCCATTTTTATGATTTCGTAGCTCCTTTTGGGGAATTTAAGCCCTTTTAGGGATTTTAGCCCCTTTTTGGGCCTTTAAGCCACTTTGTGAGCCTTTTGGCTCCTTGGTGAGCTATTTTGGCTCTTTTGGGGTTTTTTAACCGTTTTTTAATTATTTTTGAGCATTTTGGAGAAAAAATAGCCTAATTATGGTCGTGGGGGTCAAATGGGTTAGGAGATGGATGTATGCAAATGGTGTAGGTTAGACGGAGCATGGTGCGCAAGGTTTTACATTAACAATGCCCAAGAGAATAAATACTCTTTGTGGAAGCATGTGACAAGGATATCAGAGCCTGGGGAAAATCTTGGAGGGGGAGGGAATGTGATTTGGACTTTCCATTTCTACAAGAATGAGTTTAAGAGCACCTATTATCGGGTTAAGGGCCATTTGTCAGGCCTTTCTTGTTGTCTTTCTCCATGTAATGCAATGAGTGTCACCCAACAAAGGGAAATGGAAAGAGAGGATCATGTTGGATTGGGGAAGGTGGAAACAACAAGTAAGAAATAAAAAAATGAGGATCCTATTCCTTTCTTGAGGAAACCCTTTAGAAGTCGGCCTCTAGTTAACACATATGGGAGTGAGGTTGATATTCATCCAACAAGGAAGATGCTAATTCCCAGTGGTACATCGGACATGATTTTCCAACAAGAGGTGAGAGATGAGGTGAACCTTACCATTGCATTTTGTTTCTATCTCAACTTCATTTGATCCAATGTTTGGCGGTCACCATAGTTTATAGAGATGTGTCGAGGTGTAGTTGAACGATCTATAACTAGTTATGTGCCTCCTGGTTTAGAGAAGGTTGGAACCCCATTGTTGGTTAAGGTAAGGAAGGAGGTGGATAAAATCACATACTAATTTTCATCCTTCAGTCTCATGATATTTATTGTTTATCTTTCCATTTGAAGCATGAAGGTATGGATTATATTGCTGACAATTTCAAAATTTCAAGGATTATTGAGGTTACTAACATGATTGTGGAAAAGGTAAGAAATATACATGTACGTACAAATAAAATATTGAGTAAATACAGAGACAGGTTGTGGCTCACTGTGTGAATATTTGCAAAGTCAAACTCCATGGATAGTCCCCCAAGTTCAGGATTCATGGGCGAGTTTCAGGACAAAAATTTCTGAAGATATGTATGATGGAGGTATCCGATACATAAGCCCGCTGGAAGAATGGATAGACAAAGCTTGTCGAAGTGATGCTTCTCCATGGCACCAGTTTCAAATTTTCCAAGTTCTTAAGAAGTTCTGGTTTCTTGCACTCAACAAGATAAAGATCCTATCACAAACTCAACGTATCATCAATGAGGTATTGTCTTGGATTACGCTAAAGGATAAAGGTAAGATGGAAGGTATGAATTTCTTACTTAAATGGTTACATTGGTGGTATGATTTCACTTAACTTGTTTTGATTACCATGTTTAGAGTAGGTAGGTTTAGTTGCAATGGGCATATTTCTCTGCGTTGCATTTTATGTCTTTTCATCATTTAGTTAGTTTTTATTGTTCTTAGTTTGTTTCCCTCATTTAGTGAACAAGGCAAGAAAAACGTGTCTGCCCTTATATGCTTTTAATCTCTCAGACATTTGATAGGTGTGTAGGTCTACAGGCACCAGTATATTCATAGGATCTCTAGCACTCCCGGGAAGAGCACTCATCCCTTAGTTGGAGCCAGTGTTGCACTGCACTTGTACCCAACGCATCTTTAGGTGTACCCCAGGGAGAGAGGGCCATTTTTTTCGACCAAGAGGGGTTTTATGGAGCGATGGTGGTCACTATTGGACCCTTTGGTGCTCATTTAAGGGTACTATGGATTAATGGCACTGCTGACTACCCGTTAAAGAGGTTTTTAACCTTAGGGTTAGTGTCTAGGGCCCCTAACGGTTGACCACTAGGTCTTATGGCTCTATTTCCTTCTTGTGTGCTCTGGTGGCCTCTGCTTCATCTATGAGACACTTGTCTTTAGTCTCGACCACTTCATATAACCTCCTATCCCTTTAGTTAGTGGGTCCTTGCTTTCTCAAACCTTCTTTCCTCAGAGGAAGACATCCTCCATACCATGTCGTTTCCATGCTTTGAGGAGGGTGTTGAGGGATTTTACACCATTCTAGGGGTTAGATGGGGCATAATTCCCTACCTCCATCCCACTTTGTCCTTTCATTCAAAGCGATTTTCTCATTTGAGAATTTTCTGGCACCTGGGGATGCAAATACCCTCAGGTAGCCCACCATACTTTATATTTTATTATTATTTTCTTCTAATTTTAAGTTGACAATTAATCATTATGAATTTACTTGTTTTAAGGCATGTAATCCTAGATAAGTGAGTGTGAGATCATATAAATATATCTCCTCACTTTCATTTTAAATCATAGCTTACAAGATAAATCATTATGCACTTGTTTTACCCTACATAGGGTTTCTCTGGATGGATGTGCTCCTGGTGAGGAAGTTTTCTGGTTAATGAAAGTTGTTTTTTGCTAGTTCTTTGCCAGAGTATTTGCTTTTTGTGATGCTTCGATTTGTTGGATAAACACAAGCACAAGGAGGTCAAGCTTCTTACCTTTTCGTTGGATATTGGTGGATGTGCATGTATGAAGTCTCAGTGGTGGTCGTAGAGCTGCACTTTTCCCTAGGATAGGTCATTTCCTTCTTTCCTATCACCTTAGTAATGACGACATGTCTTCTAGCGAGGGTGCCTTAGGGTTTCTCCTTAGTTTTCCTAGCCTAGTTGCTTAACCTAGGACCCTTTCTCACTAGGTTAGAGTTTCTCCTAAGAAACCCTAGGCTAGGTAGGGCTTGTGCTAGGGTTTCCCTAGGTCCCCACACAACTTCTCTCTCTCACAAAACCTAGTCTAGAGTTGGTCCTAGATTAGTCTAGGTTAGTTTAAAATAGTTTAGGAGTTAGTTTTGATTTGGTTTAGGGTTTTCTTAGGGTTTGTTCTTAAATTAGCTTTAGGTTGGGATTAGACCGGCCTTTCCACATCTTCAATGTGCTTTTCCTTATCCCTTCGCACTGGATCCACACCCATGCACCTAGCTCGCAACTCACATTGCTCCTCTCCCTTGATGGTCTGGAAAAGGCACGCCCTCCACCTTCGCATGCTATAACCCCTCTTTAATCACACAATGATTTTCTTCCATGTAGAATCTAATGATTGTTTGTCCAATGCTCATCAGATTGTATTTCAGACCTTCGAGATAATAGACATCATGCATAGTCATTTTCTCCCCCTATTTGGTTAGAATAACAATACCTTTTCCCAAAACACTGACTTGGATATTATTCCCAAGTGTGACATTAGTTTGAACTAATTTATCTAAACTGGAAAACAAATTTAAATTTCCAGTCATACGATTTCCACAACATGAATCTAAATATCATATCACACATGGAATTTCTTGGACAACATGCATTCAATTCAGGATGCACATGCCAAGAACATTGTGCTAGTCGAAGTGCTGGTTTTGGTCGACTGGATTTGACCTTGATTCCCTTGGTCATACTGCTTCTTCCTACATTCATATGCAAAATGTCCAAATTTCTTGCAATAATGACATTCTATTTTTAACTTATCAAACCTGTGACTAGTTGGATGACCGGGGTTCCGATTTTGTCCTCTACCAATGACATTTGCAGGGGTGCTGCTACATCCTCCTTTGGAAAAACTTCTTCCTCTACCTCTAGAATTATATCTCTCCCTGCCTCTTCGACAACTTATGGATAACTGTGTTGTGAATGCACCTTCTAATGATGTGTTTGATCTACAGATTCTATGTTCATGATTGATGAGTAATGCTTTTAACTCATCAATGGAAAACTAGGATGAGTCTTTGTTTTCTTCCGGGGTCACAACCAAGGATTTAAATTTTTGGGGAAGACTTCTAAGAACATTTTCAACAAATATCATTCTGTCTTCTATATTTTCTCCATGATATTTCAGTTGATATATCATACCAATTAGAGGAAATTTGGGGTCTAAAATGGGCCTCCTAAGGAAAAAAAAAGCCACATCACACTACAAATATGCCATGTCAGATTAAATCTAATGAAAATATAATGAAAGTCAACCTAAGTCATCTCATTAATGGTAGTTGACAACCATATTGAGTTAATGTAAAGTTAAAAGATATTGCTTAAAATATTAATGAAATATTTAGATTCTTATGCACACATAATAAATGATATAAAACTTTTGAATTTTATATTATTAGTTTTTTAAATGAATAGACCACTAATTTTTATATATTTAATAAATGTAAAACTCAAATATATTCATTTATAATGAAAAATATAATTATAATAGTATTAAAAAAATCACTATTATTTTTAAATATAAATTTTATATTAATTCATATAAAAAATATTACATCACATAAAATAAAAAAACAATAAACTATGTATATTCATATTATTTTTTATATTAATATAAAAAAAATTGTGATTTAATGGGTAGTTAGGTAAGAGAGAAAAAAAGTAAAATCAAATTTTATTATAATTTTAGTTACATTAAAAAGAGTTTTTATTTTTTATTTTGTTAGTATTTAAATGTTTTATTTATTTTTGGATGTAGTAATTAAATATATTTATTTTTTTAATATTATTTAATAATATTGAAAATACTAAATATCTTTTATTTAGTATTTCAAGATAAGTGTATTTAAAATTAAATATTATTTATTTTTCTTTTTAAAAAATTGATTAATAAATGTTTTTAGTATTTTAAAATGCTTCCACTACAATTTTAATTAATGCGAAGGTTATGTTTTAGAGGAGTTGGAAGTAGTGATCAAATAAAATATTCTATATTTATTAGTTAAAGTTTATTTATCTTATTTTGAGGTGATCTTTTCAAGAACTTAACCAAGGTGAGGTTGATATGGAGTCCACTATTGTCAAATAAAAATATGACACATAAGCATTATGTGTCCAACTCAACCATAATGGTTGACCAAAGATATTGAAATTCTATTGGTTTAAAAATTCAACTCAATCCAGCTCATCCATGGCACAATTTTTTATAAGGCCCATTTTAGACCCCAAATTTCCTCTAATATGATGACTCTAGTGTAAAATAATTCCACTGACTATGTATCTTTCATTGACATAGATTCAAATTCTCTTCTAAGAATCTGCAACTTAGAAGTCTTTACCTTGTCCAAGCCTTGATAGGAGTTTTCCAATGTATCCCATGCATCTTTAGTTGTCTTTGTTGTTGCTAGTCTTGGGAGTGTGCTTTCATGCATGACTTGATGCATGTAGAACATAGCCTTTCCATCTTTCTTCCTATGTTCCCTCAAGGCATCCTTCTCAACTTATGTGAGATTATTATATGTCGCTTGATCTGTTGGTTATGCATAGCCATTTTGGACTATTTCCCATACATCTTGAACTCTAAACAAGAACTTCATTGTTAGAGACCAATACTCACAATTCTTTCTCGAGAAAATTGGAGTTTGTAAGCTTGACATATGTGCACTAGAAATGGAAGCCATTTTTAATTTTTATTTTCCGTAGAAAATTGCTTTTTTCTTTTTTAAGACAAGGTTTATTTCCTAAACCTGCTTTGATACTAGATCTTGGGTGAGGAGGAAAGAGCTGCCACAATTCACTTGAGTTACTGCGCAATAAGTTTTTTTTTTCTTTTCTTTCCTTGTGGGGCTGCCACACACTACCTTTAGGAAACCCCACCTTTTTTATTTGACGAGTTCACTTTGACCAAAATGCTTGCAACATGATTTTATTGTGACAAAAATTTACTGCGGCATACTTCTTTGCGATGGATAAGTCTGTGACAGACCTCACTGCGACATGACTCAACTTTCACTTTTCGTCTACACACTTTTAACATAGTTTTAACCTGAAACACTTTTACCTCAAGAGACACCCACTTCGACAAGATTTTACCGTGACACACTTTTGGTTGCGATCAACTCCCACTTCTTCAGGGCCACTTTTAATAGATTATTGCGACATAACGAAAGAACTACGACCGCATTTACATACTTGTAAATTTACTTGGATGTTTCACCTTTTAGAGAGCTTGGGCTCTCAACACATTTCAAAAACACACAAGAACTTCTCGTGGAAGCTACCTACCAACATTAAAGACTGTAATAAATTTCTACCTAAAAACTTAACTCCAGAAATACAATTTGGCTACTTAAATATGGTTAAACGTGAACTCCATGTCTCGATAGACAGATTGACAAAAGTTATGCTTCTACAGACTCTGACTGTAGATCTGCTTGTAATTAATATTTCCAACAATATACAGATTTCTAACATAGTGATACATATTAATTTGCAAACATGATATATATATATATATATATATATATATAAAATCATTTTTTTTATATACATTTGTCTAGATAGTATATTTTTCTTGCTTTATAGTTTGATGAATTTTAGTTTCAAGTTTTTTTTAAGATAGGAGTACCTTTTACAATTTTTATATTAAGTTAAAATTATGATATAGTTTTTTATATTATTATTATTTTATATTGTTGTTGTTTTAAAATATTTTTTTTTATATTTATTATTCTAAATTTAATTTTTTAATTATTTAAAAATATATATATATTTTTTATTTTTTATTTTAAGTTTAAAAGTAAATAAATTATTATTACTTATTTATAAAGAAGATCAGAAAAACTAACTTATTATTACTTATTATTACTTATTTTTAAAGAAGATCAGAAAAACTAACTTATTATTACTTATTTATAAAGATGACGGGAGAAACTCAGATTTTTTTTGTTTGTGTGAAGGAAGCTATTTTTAAACTAAAATCAAAAGCAATTAATATATTTATTATATTGATTATATAATATAAAAAGTTTGAAAATTAAATTATAGCCTTTTTTATTATTATTATAACTTAACAGATTGTAAATGGTGTTTAAATGATAAATATTTTTAAATTAATATTCAATATTTATGTACGTAATACATTGTAAAAAGAAACTATACAATAGCACATATTATGGAGAATGTCATTTGGTTATTAAAATACTAGGATGGAGAATGTCATTTGGTTATTAAAATGCTAGGTGATACTTCTCAGCATTTTACATATTATGAGAATGTCATTTGGTTATTAAAATGCTAAATGATACTTATAGACATATTCCATCCACTAATACTGTATAACACCACATGTATAAGATATATCTGAGATACTCAAAAGTAGTCATTGGTGAGAATAGGGAATGCCTAGCTTTTTAATTATTAGTTTGATTAGATATACAATGATTAAGACATTTTTGAAAAATTTATATATTTAATTTATATAAATTATATGTATTTATATTTAATTTGATGTACATTTTTTAATGAAATTTTAATAAATAATTACAATTTTAGAATATATTAAATCTTTTAATTAATTATATTATAGGTTAATTAAAGATTTTTTTACCAAAATTTGATTACAACATAATAGTGTAGTTTGAAAAGTTAACTATGTGGGGTTGGAATAGGCATATTTCTTTGGCAATATTTTGAAAAAGTTTGGTTGTAATTTTTAAAATTCCAAATTACAACACACTTCTAGATTTTTTGGGTTCCCTAGGGTATTGTGAGGAACTTAAATCTATTTCTGTCATCAAAATCACAATTAAAACACAATTAAATTCAGATTTTGGAAAAAAAAATCTGAAATTTAAGTAAAAAATGGTCGCCATGTCCAAATTGTCGAATTTTAAGACATTACATAATATAATAATGCAACACAGAGTGATGGTTAGCGGCCTATATACAAGCACTAATGAGTTTTTTTTTTCATCTAAAAAATTATGCAACAAACTTGGAGTTAAGCCTACAATTTTGGTTGGCCTAGTATCAACCAAAAGAAAGAAGTGGGAATTCTTTGTTTTCTTATTTTGCTGTAGATTTTTACAATCTTTCCTAGTGACTTAACCATTAGTCTTTTTGGTGAGGGTTTATTGGATTCAATAGTTTTTTTTTTCCGGTTCTTGTGGGGTTTTTCTTTATCCTCCCTAAACCTTTTATAAGATTTGGATTGGTTTTTTTGGGGCACCAAATTTTTCTGCTAATATGCATATTTTGAATTTTCCAGAGGTGTATGGGATTGATACTCGTCGATTTATGATTGAGTAATTTCATGTGATTCTTCTGTCGCGGAGACTCCTTAGAGTAGGGTTTTCAGCACTCATTCTTTGAATGGACAATTCTGATTCTTTGCATGATACTCGTGGATTTTTTACAGAACATTGGTGTGAATGGAGGGTTTCCATCTAGTTTGAAGGAAGGTTTTAGGGAAAATACACTCTCTGGTGAGCGTGCTCATGTGAGGCGACAATCCCTCACAATCCAAGGCATATAAAATACATGAGGGTTTTGAGCAACAGGTTTTGGGTAGTGATATGAATATGGACAGAGTGGGAGTGTTTTCTTGGTGTGTTGGTAGTGGGTTGTATTGAATATTCTAAGGTAAATTGGATTGAACTAGTGCAACGGTAGACTAGATCTTGGATATGTGCCTAGGGTTAGTATGTTGACAAATGGCTAGTACAGTTTCCTCTTGCAAATAGATGATGATGTACCAAGAATTATGGACAAATTTTGGCATAGATCCTTTCATTTGGAAAAGGAACGGATGAGTAAATGACATCTCTGGGTGTACGATGGCATAGTTCCTTTGATCTGGAAAAGGAACATAGGAGTAAATGACATCTTTGGGTGTACAATTGCATAGATCCTTTGATCTGGAAAAGGAACGGATGAGTAAATGAAATCTCCAGGTGTTATTTCTAGGGTTCCCTATCAAACTTTGGACCAAAAAATGTATTTAAAGGTTTAGTAAATTTCATTGGAAAATATATTAAAACAAAAAAATAACATGTTGTGCATGGTACATGGAAAACTGTTACTTTACTTTGACATATTTTATTCCGACGAGTTTACCCCGACCAATTAACTCGATCAATTTTTCTCGACTAAGTTTACTCCGACAAGTTTACCTTGACAAGTCTACTTCGACTAAATAATCTTGGATGAAGCTTCGACCGGTTTTTACTTAGACAAGACTTTCTTTGACAGGTTTAACTCAACTAAATTAACTCGATGCTTTTTACTTCGACCAGTTCTACTTTGACGAGTTTTACCTCGACTAAATTAACTCCACGACTTCTACTCAACAACTTTAACTAGATCAAATTAACTCGATGGATTTTACTCCGACGAGTTTACCTTGAGAGATCTTTTACATGCTACTACTCTGACAATTTTTTACTTCGACAAAATTTTGACTCTGACCAATTCTCACTTCGACAACTTTATATATATAAAGGTTATATTGGTATAACATTCACTTCAACATGAAAGACACATTTTTACCACACGACTGAGATAATTATAGAGAATATGTGTGACATGCAATATTCAACATTCTTGAGAATGAAAACATAAAAACTATAGGATTATATATTACCGACTAAATAGGCAAACGACGATCGCATACATATACTTGAAAATTTACTTGGATTTTTCACCATTTACAGAGATTGGGATCTAAATATATTCTAATACCACGAGCTTGAGCTCTTGGCCACTTCCCGAAATTTTCCTTCTTCTCCTTTCTTTCTTACTCTATTCTTCTCCCCAAGCTATGTTTTTCATTCTTCTTCAACTATTTATACAAAGACTTGAATTATGCTTCTCTTGGAAGCTACCGAGTAGCATTAAAGAATGTAATTTAATTCATGATTGTAACTTCACTAAATAGATTGATTTGCTGAACAAAAACATGGTTGAATAAATATGGTGAGACGTGAACTCCATACTTTGACAGAGTGACTGACAAAACAACATTTCAACAGATTCTGATAGAGCCAACTGGGATTTGATAGACATATGTAAGTAATTAATTTATCCAACACTCCCCGTTAATTATGAGTAGATGGGGATCATTAAAAAAAATCATAAAATGTTTCGGAGGTGGAATTTTCTTTGTGCATGATAGAATTCACTATGCAGAATTTGTCACTCCTAAATAGCTTCGTAGATATTGGAATGTGTCCATTGGAAATGGTTTTGTAAATCTTTTGGCTAATTGATCTTTAGACTTGCAAAATTATAAAAAAATTTCTTTGTTATATACCATTTCTCTTATGAAATGATACCTTGTGCCAACGTGTTTGGTTATATTGTGGAACACATGATTTTTTGACTGTGTAATGGTTGAACTGCTATCGGAATAAATAGTTTTTGGTTCTTGCTGGTTCTACAAAATCTCTCTTAACATCCTCCGCATCCAAACAGCTTGACATGTAGTGCTTGTAGATGCAACATAACCTGCTTCTGCTAAAGACATAGTCATAATGGGTTGTTTCTTTGAATCCCATAACACAACACCTATACCAAAATGAAATGTGTACCCAAATGTTCTTTTCCTATCATCTATGTTTCCTTTATTGTCACTGTTAATGTATCCAATAAGTTATAATTTTCTGAGGTTGAATACAAAATGCCAAAGTCCTTTGTGCCACTTACATACTTCATGATTCTTTTATCTGCTTGTGAATGAGAGTCTCTTGGTAACTCCATAAATCTTGAGATCAGAATTACTCCATACATTATGTCTGTCCTTGTTGTAGTTAGATACATAAGGATGCCAACCATCCTTTTAAACATCGTAGGATCTACATTTGGTCCATCATCATCCTTGCTCAATTTTAATCATGTTATCACTAGTATTGGGGATTCCTTGCAATTATCCATATTAAATCTTTTCAAAATTGTGTTTGCATACTTCAACATTGATATAAATAGACCACTTTCAGATTGTTGAACTAGAATTCCCATAAAATATTTCATAAGCCCCGAACAATCATTTCAAGTTCACTTTCCATGACTGATATAAAATATTCTATGCCAAAATCATCAGTAGAAATTAAATTATAGATACATAAAAGAAGGAAATTAGCATGTTACCTTGCTCATTAACTTTTTTGTGCAGTGTCGGTTCACTTTCACTTCTACAAAATCCATTTTTGGTGGGGTGGGAATCAATTCGACTGTACCAAGCTCTAGGATCTTGCTTCAAACCATAGAGTGCCTTTTTCATCCTGTATACTTTTTGTTATTGTCATGGAACTTCATAGAATTGTGGGTGTTCCACATGTGCTTCCTCCTCCAGATAGACATTCAAAAATTCAGATTTAACATCCATTTGATAAACATGCCATTTGTTTGCAGCAATGGCCAAAAATGTTCTAACTGTGTCCATTCATGCAACATGTGCAAAAGTTTCATTGAACTCTATACCAAGATGTTGTGTGAACCCTCTTGCAACCAACCTTTCCTTGTGCTTCTACACATTCCCATCAACATGTTGCTTGGTCTTATAAATCCATTTGACACGGATTACATCATTATCTCGTAGTACATCTACCATCTCCCATGTTTGGTATTTCTCAATGCATTCTATTTCTTCATTCATCGCGTGTGCCTATACTTCATCTTTGACAACTTACTCAAATGTTAGAGGATCATCCATTTGAGAAATTAAAGCAAATATTGAAAATCAATTTGGTGTACCGACCCCATATATCTCATGCAGACTTCTTGTCTTTATGGGACTTGTTGATGTTGACCTCCTTAAAGTTGTTGACGTCGATAGAGTTTGTTGAGCTCTTGGTGTGCTTGTTAGTGCAGCTTGAGCTCCAAATTGTGTTGAAGTTCCTTGTACTTGAATATGTTTGGTTTTCCTGGGAATGGTCGAGGCTCTGAAATTTTGAATTTCATGTGGTATTTGAACCATTTCGTCGACCATATCATTGTGTTCAACCATCAAAACAATCTTTACATTATTCTCAATGGTTTTATCCCATGCTTCATTCTTGACAAATTGAACATCTCAACTGATAATTAATTTTCTTGTGACAAGGCCATATAATTTATAGATTTTGTGTCTTCTGAATAACCGACAAAAATACCTTTCTGCACTTTATTGTCTAATTTCCTGCTGAGCTCATTTGGAACATGAGCATATGTGACAACCAAAAACGTTTAAATGAGAAACCCTATGTTTCATGCATGTCTAGGCTTCTTGAGGGACTTTGTTCTTCATGCTCTTTGTCAAACATCGGTTCATGATGTATACAACAGGTTCCACTACCTTAGCCCAATGTTCATTTGGAAAATTCTTGGCTACCATCATTATGCATGCCATTTCCATAATGGTTATGTTCGTCCTTTATGCAACACCATTATGCCGAGGTGTATACCATGCAGTGAATTTCTCCTGTATACCATGGGTCTTACAAAAAATTATAAATTCATTTGAGACATATTCACTACCTCTATCAACCCTTAAAATATTGATGTTGTATCCACTTTGCTTCTCGACAAGTGTCTTAAAATGCTGAAAGTATTCAAATGCATCATATTTATGTTTTAAGAAATATACCCATGTTTTTCTTGTGAAGTCATCAACAATGTAAGAAAATAATTGCATCCTCCTATTGATTGTGTCTACATTGGCTCAAAAATATCATAGTGCACAATTTCAAGTGGCATGTTTGCTCTATGTGACTTTCCAACTGGAAAAGTCTCTCTATGCTGCTTTCCAAAATTGCATCCTTCACAAATTCTCTTTGGTTTTTCAATCAATGGAAATAATTTTAGCATATTCTTCATATGCAGTAGCTTCAACCCACCAAAATTAAGATGTCTAAATATGAAATGCCACAACCAAAATTCATCCTAGATCTCTGATTGAAATGCTACTAGTATTTCTACATTGTTTGTTTCTTCTTTGATGATAGAGCTTTTCTGCTTTGCATTCTACCTTAAATGGAGCTCCTGAATTTGTGTTTCTTTTCGTGGCTAGACTTATCCTTAAGGGAAACAAGTGATTTATTTTCAATGGTACTTTTTCTATTAGTTGGTTTCTTAGACGTATGTCTTCAATCACAAATAGGTTATCCTCCATATAGACTTTGTAATATTTCTGTAACAGTTGTCCAATGCTCATTGAATTATGTTTTAAACCTTTGACATAATAAACATCAATTAGTATTTTTATCCCCTTGTTTGGTTAGGATACCAACAGTTCCTTTTCCTAGAACAATGAGCTGGATATTTCTTATCAGCCAAAATGACACAGTTTCTCCGTTCGAGTACTGGCATTCACTATGTCGGGACACAAAAGGACAAGCAATATTGAAGTGGACAAAACACTATAGATGTGCATGACCATTGATACATAAACACCTGACTAGCTTAATATATTTTCATCTGAAGATCAGGGATGCACACGTGAGTATTTGTATTATAACTCATGTGTCACACACGAGTATTTGCATTACAACCTGCGTGTACCCTGAACACGCGAGTTGCCTTAAAGCGAGGAGCGTGTCACACGTGAATTTCCTATACACATACTCGTGTGTACCTTAATTCAATGTTAAAAAATATAAATCATGATTAGTCAAGATCAATTGAGCCTTAATCAATAACCATATCAAATGTCTCAACCATCCTAACCTTCGAAACCACTCTATTTTCCCATGTATAAATAGAGGCCTTGGGATGGGGGTAATCAACCAATTCTGAAGAGAGAAAAGTTATGCTGGTGGTATGACTTTAGGCATCTTGGAGCAGCAAAACTTAGTGTCCTCAGTTTGCATAGGAGTCCTTGTTTCAGAAGCTGGGTTGTAATCTCACCATTCTTTGTTTGTCAATAAAGAAAGTTATTCTTCCAATCTTTGTATTGTTGCATTCTTGTATATGATGGATCATGAATTGTTAATCATTTTATTCAGAACATGTATTTCACTAACCACTAATATATATACAAGATATTGCTTGAGGAATTTGTTCTTTGTAGGTGGAGGAGAGAAGCCCTGGAAGCTTTGGAAGAGATCGAAAGAGGAGAATACCAAGCTTGGATCAACTGTCATAAACCATGTTTTCCAAGTTCCTTCCTTATTCCTATTTCTATTTCTACATAAGTTGATTGTCTGCACGTGTCTTACTAAGTTGGTAACCCTAGAGACCCTAGGTTACAAGGGTGCATTGTCCTGAACAACAGAACTGGCGAATCTGCTGGGGAGTCCATCCTACTGTGGGTCCATTCTTTAGGTCCCCTTACTAGCCTTTTCTTCTTTTGATTATGGGTGTGATGTACTTGTTTTTTGCCTTTGATTTTTAGTTTGGATTGTTCACAACCTTATTGCTAGCCATTTTTCTTTGAATTTTTTTTAGCAGCACAGACGGGTTGTCTATATAGACAGACACATGTTTCACTATGCACATGCAGGTTTCCTTCTGGATAGTCACAGGTCATACGTGGGTTGTCTGCATAGACAGTCGCGTGTTTCCTGTAGTAGTATTTGGGTTTGGTAGGGTTTTCTTGTCCTTGTCTTTTGGCCTTTTGGTTGCTTTAGAGGGTTCTGTTTATGACTTGACTCTGTGAGTCTGAGGTCTGTACGTCACATTGTTCACTTGATTTCTTCAAGTCCTTGAGCTTTGGTATTTTTTTTCTTTCATTGATGAGTGTTGGTGATCGTCCTGCTTGGTTTGTAGGGTTGGGTGCTTGTGTTCTAGGTCAGTGATCAAGTCCTTTGAATGCTTTATGCCTGGTACTGTTGTTTGTAGTTTGAGTTGTCACTTTGCCTTTTGTTGATATAGTAAGCTTTGTTTGATAGTTCCTCCAAGTTAAGTTTTGTTCCATTTTCTTCCTTTTGGTTGGATTGGGTTAATGTGGGATCTTTTTCCTCATTTCATTTATGTACGCTTAGATTAGCCATTTTTTCTCAAGTTTGCATTAGTATGCATTATAATTTTTGAAATTGTTTGAAAATAAAAGAGAAAAATATCTTGCATTAGGTTGCATGTAGTATTTCTTTTCGCTATTTTTCAAAGAAAATTCAAAAATTCTTAAAAATTCTTAAAAATTCTTGTAGTTTCTCATGCTTAGTTTTTAAGTTCCTTAGCTTATATTTTCAAGAAAAGAAAAAGTTGTCTTAGTAGTTGTCATTTGCTTTGAAAATTTACTTTTATGCATAATTTTTGCTTTCTTTATTGAGTCTATGACACCACATAAGTTTCACGCCATTGCCTCTTGACTAATAAAATCCTATTAAAAATAATGACATAATTAAAAATTATTAGTAAGTTTCTCTTTTTTAGGTTCATTCACCAACTGGCTTAGGCTGGACTTGTGGAATAGGGAGTTTAACTGTCCATAAGTGTTTAAATTCAGACGTAGTAGGCCAATCACTAGGTAAATCCTCCTCTATATTGAGTGCATATGGAAGCTCCTCTCACATAGGAGTTAAGCACGAGGCCACATGAGAACTTGGACTGAGGGGATAACCCTTCGATTCCTTGTTTAAGCTTATAGCAGGATTTTTACGCACTTGGGGACTTCTGTCAATACCACCTATTGGGCCCCATGAAGTGTCAATGTTGATAGGGTTTCAAACTTTGCTACCCTGCCCATGCGTAGGAATCAGGCTTGCGACTGTCCCCCAAGACTCTCAGTGTAGTTGCGGTAGCCTTTAGTCTCTTTGACATCAGGGTTCATACACAGGTATACCAGAAGGCTATTTCTGGTCTACCTTGGATGGGATTGGAAGGTAACCTCGGTAGAAGCTGTGGGAGGCCAGTTGGGTTATTCCTCCGCTTGTTCCTAAGAACATCTATAGGGACTCCAAGTAACCATCTATCAGCTTTCTTTTGGGAAGCGTATATTATACCTATTTGTTTGTTGGTATTTAGGAAAATTGTAAGTGAGTGCTATGTGGTTTTTCTGTATTTTAGTCTTCCTTTAGGTGTTTGAGAGTCAAATATTTAGCCTTCGAGGACCAACCTCTCCAAAGGTCAAGAAGGTTTCAAAGCCTTCCTCCACTAGATACAGTGGAGCCTCCACCGCCTCCTCAAAGGTGAAGATTAGATATCGACGGTTCATTTGAACCGGTTGGAGTAAGAGAAGTTCCAGGTGAGCCAAAACTTAGGACTAGTCAGGTTGATATAACAGCAGTAGAGATCGAAGATTTGCAGGATGACGAGTTTGAAAGAAACTTTAACCCACCTCCTACTGATTTAAGCGATCCAGTGATCGTCCAGGTTATTCCATTTACTTCACCAGTTGTTGGTGTTCCTATGAGAGGAACTATGACTAGTTCTAGAGAAGATATGTCCACCCCCATTTCATCCATTTTGGCTAGAGGAGTGCCACCTCCCCTGGTTGGTGCTCCTAGACCTAGTGCATGTACTGTATCTTTAACACCAAGTAGTCGAGTGGTTCAACCACCGGCTTCCTCCCTGGAAGTAGGTCCTTCTATTGGGATAGTCACTGGGATTCCTAGTGTACCTTTTCCTTCATCCTCTTTTATGCATACTTCTTAAAGTGGTCCTATTAGATCCTCTTTGTTTTTCCATGGATTCCCGTGGAATGGGGGGCACATTCCCCCATCCACTCCTTATGTGGGCCCTACACCCGCATATGTTGGTGTGCATTTCAGAAGCATAAACACTTTCGGTCAGGATTTCTAAACCCTGGTTTCAGATCCGTTCACGAGATCTCCCTTTTCACTTTTTAGCGGAGGGATACTTGCTCTGGTCTTTCAGATTCCAGTCTCATCTGGAGCGGCTCAAACCACATATACTACAACACACATAGGAAATCCACTGGCTTATGGGTGGAATTCGTTTCAAATTAGTCCAACTACTTCACAACCGGTGGATGGGGGAAACCCCACCTTTACATTTGGGAACCAGGGGGCAGGTCCCTCTACTTCTCAAAATCATGCTTATCAAGCTCTGGTTAGGCCCAAAATTCCTTTCCTGACAACTTTAAACTTGCCAAATTTGTCCAAGTTAATGAATGGCCCAATGTGGCATAATGCCACTTGGCCACCTGTCAAATCAAGTTATCCTCATACATTCCCAAGTTTGAGGGAAAGACTGGTGAATATCTAGGTTCCTGTATCACCACTTTTCACTTATGGTGCTCTTCTAACTCAATGAATGATGACACCATTCATTTGAGGCTGTTCCAAAGAATGTTTACTAGTGTCGCAACAAAGTGGTATATTGAACTACCCTTTGTTGCTTTTGATAGGTTTTGGGACTTAGAAAATGTGTTTCTTAATCACTTCCAGCTTCCTGTCCGATATGATGCCGATACATAATTATTGTCTACCTTTTGGTAGGACAAAGCCACACACATCTCAGATCACATCCAAGAGTGGCAAAGATGAAAGAGGATTATTAAAGCCACTACCCCCCCTGAGTTTTTGTTGGAGTGGTTCCTGAAATACTTATTGCCATATATATCTAAGGATGTATCCACCTCGGGGGTAACCACAGAAGAAGAGGCCATCCTTAGGGCCCAACATATGGATTTGATATATGCTCGGTCTGGGATTTTATATGAAATCATACCTGAGGCACCACGGTATTCTCATCGCGTCGAGAAACCTAAGCCTGGACCCCATGCTGATGGTGTGGTTGGTTCAGTTAATTTTCCCACTATAGAATCACTTCCAAACAACTCCATGAGTTGTCAGTGAAGCAGTCTACAATGAAGGCAACAAAGGCTGCCCCCTCCCCTCAGAATGCAAATGTTTTTGCACAATCTTCTTAAAAGGACAATCAGCAATCCGGTGGGAAAAATAAGAAACGGAAGAAAGGTGAGGGAAATCAAAACAAGCCTAAACCCACTAACAATGCTGATGGGGGTAAGAAAGACAAGAAGAAGGTGAAATTTCCCTGTAAGTTGTGCCAAGGAGATCACTTGACTCATCAATGCCATCTTATTGACCAAGCTCAAAAGATGCTCAAGAACCAATAACCAGCAGTCCTCAAGGATCCATTTCCCCAAGGGAAGAACACAACTTCTGTTTCTAACGTAGCTGGGGGCAACGCTAATACTCCCCTTAACAAAAATTATATCAAAATGGTACGATCTAGTACCCTGCTCCAGACAAGAAAAAAAAACAATGAGACAGAGACTTTAGAGAGAGGTAATTTTGTTGGTGAAACTTCTAATCCTCTCACGATCGAAAAAACGGTGGATTCAATGCCTAAAATACCAAAAGGTGTCTTTATAAAGGAATTTCACAACCCATACTCTAGGGCTGCTGCTAACTATTTCGTAGTAGAATATTTAGCCCAAACTTCTTGTGCAATGTCTACATTGGAAGTGCTACAGAGTTGTCCTGCTCAGTGGGATGCCCTCTTAGTAGCTTTAGGCACCATGGATTCCTCGAACTTGTTGGAAAATTTCAATCTTTTGGATGTTAAGATGCACCTGCCATATCATGTGGTCTTTTTTGTAGATGTCATTGATGACAGTAAAACCATTGGACGAACAGTTGTGGATGAAGGTGCTTCCACATGCGTTATGTCTCTTTCTTGCTAGAAGGATTTGGGTTCTCCTGAGCTAGTTCCATCAAACACCTTGCTTACTGATTTTGACGGGAGGTCTTTCCACCCACATGGTATCCTACCAGCTTTTGAGATTAAGTTGGTAGGGAAAGTGGTGTCTGTTGAAGTGGAGGTGATTGATTCTCCTTTGGACTATAAATTTCTCTTAGGGAGGAGTTGGACTTACACGATGTGCATGATTGCCTCGACGGTTCTTCAAGTTGTGGTACTTCCACATGAAGGGAAGTTAGCCACTATTGACCAACTTAATTTCACTCAAAGAGGCCGTTTTGAAACAAATGAGTCGACGGTACCATTAGTTGATCAGGTCAAACCGACTATGGAGATCTTGGGGTCTGGAATGTATTCATCATTAATGGGCACATTTGATATCCCAACCCCAATAAATTATCTAGGTTCTACCTTTGTAGGAAAGTCTGCTGCGACGATTTATTGATAGAACTGATCCTTGGGTCTTTCCCTCACGTTACAAACCTAAAGTGCCCTTATATGTAGTGGAAGTGGCTTATCAATCTATTGTAAAATCCACTGTTGATTCTGTTACAACTACTTTTACAGTCTCAGAGGAGTTGGAAGAAGCCTACCTGTCTACTTGGGAAGAAAAATATTTGTATTCTAATGACTGCTTGGACATGGTTTTTCCTTCAGATGAAGCCATTTTGGAAGCTATGAGTGGGAGAGATAAGATTTGCAAAGATCTTCACCATAAATCCTACTTTCTTCTAGATCTAAGTAGAATAAAAAACTTAGAGTTTCATGAGAGACTAGCAGAAGATGTCGATATACCGATCAATCCTTTTCCTAAGGAAGGAATTTTTTCCAAGGGGAATATGGAAAATATTTATGCTATTGTCCCTATCAACATCTCTCTGAACTCAGATGTCATAAAAAATGAGCATATTAGTGCAAACTGCTCTCCGAAAGAGATTGCTATATATATAGCCTTATTTAAGGAGTTTCACGACGTGTTTTCCTGGTCATATGAGGAGATGTTAGGAATTGATCCATTGATTATAGAACATGAAATATGAACTTATCATGATGCTAAACTGGTGTGACCAAATCTTAGACCTATCAATCCACGTAAAGAAACAACTATTGAAGTTGAGGTGGAAAAATTGTTGAAATTCGGGTTTATATACCTGATTGCTCTAACGAAATGGGTATCCAATCCTGTTCTTGTGGATAAAAACAAGGGACAATATATGTGTGCACAAAATTCCGTGACTTGAACAAGTCATGTCCCAAGGATAATTACCCCACACCTTTCATAGATCAAATCGTTGATGCTTGTGTGGGAAGTGAATTCTTTTCATTTACGGATGGATTTTTCGGGTACAATCAGATTCAAATCAAGTCGAAAGACCAACACAAAACAAGTTTTATTTGTCCATGGGGTACTTTTGCATACGAGAAAATGTCCTTTGGTCTGAAAAATGCAGGGGCTACCTTTCAGTGGGCAATGAATTTTTCCTTCCATGATATTAAGAACATTGTCAAACCATACATGGATGATCTACCTGCTCATTCTCACAAGAGGATTGACCATCCATATCACCTACGCTTAATTTTTGAATGACGCAAACATTATAAAATATGCTTGAATCCCCACAAGTTTGTTTTTTGTGTTGAGTTAGGAAGATTACTCGGGTTCATAGTTTCAAACAAAGGTAGTCAGGTGGATCCTTTGAAAGTTGAGGCCATTGTAAATCTACCTCCTCCTCATTCTATTAGGAAACTTCAAAGCCTACAGGGAAAATCCAATTTCCTTTGACGTTTTATTGTTAATTATGCCAAGATCATGAAAGGTTTCATGTGCCTACTAAAACAAGGCACTCCATTTGTATGGGATAAAACTGCACAACTTGCTTTCGAGGCATTGAAAAAATCCTTGTTGTCAGCTCCTTTGTTACATCCTCCGGATTACTCTAGGGATTTTATATTGTATCTAGCAGCATCAGAGTCGACCATTGGATTTGTATTGGTTTAGGAAGATGACAAGCTCCAGGAGCATGTTTTCTATTATTTAAGTTGTGCGTTAGATGGCCCTGAACTTCGATACTCTCACGTCGAGAAGTTGGCTTTAGTAGCTGTTTATGTTGTGTAGAGGTTACGTCACTACATTCTGCCGAGGACCAATAAAATAGCGACATATATCAATCCCTTTCAGTATGTTTTGTCCCGACGCATAATTGGGGGAAAATTCAATAAATAGATAGTCATTCTCCAAGAGTTTGACTTGGATTTTCAATCTACCAAATCGAAAAAATCCTTAGTTTTTGTAGAACTTATTGCAGAATTTACTTCGAAGGGGAATGTAGTGGTTGAAGAAGACTCATTCCCAAATGAGTACATTTTCCTAATTTTCACCTTTGATCCTTGGTACATAGATATACTTATCTATCTCTAGACTTTGAAGTGTCTTGCATCCTCCTCGAGGGAAGAGCAATGTAAACTACGCTTACATGCAGAAAAATACCTTGTCACCGAGGATACCTTGTACGGTAGAGGGGTAGATTCTATTTTGTGTCGGTGAATCACCCACAAGGAGGCAGAGCATGTCCTAAATGATTCCCATAGTGGAGCATGCGGGGGTCATTTATCTAGGTTAGCAACGGCCCAGAAGATTTTACGTGCCGGTTATTTCTGGCCCATGATCTTTAAATATTGTGTGGAAGCCATGAGGCATTGTCATCCTTGTCAGCTTTACATCGAGAAAATGCAGTCACATCCTACTCCTCTTTTTCCCCTCATCACTATAAGACCCTTCACTAAGTGGGGGGTGGATTATGTGACGTGCAACCCAGTCTCGGCTGGGGGGCACAAATATATCATTGTCGTTGTTGATTACTTCATCAAGTGGGCAGAAGCAATGCCTACCTTTAAGGATGACGAAGAAACTGCAGCTTTCTTTGTATTCAATCATATTATTACTCATTTTAGAATGACCATGGTAGTCACTATCAGAATAACATGATGACCAAGTTGGCTACTATGCTAAGGTTTAAGCAAGACCATTCATCTTCCTTCTACTTGCAAGCAAATGGTCAAGTAGACGCAGTCAATAAGACCTTGAAAACCATTCTTAAGCGTACTAACAACACAACCCAGTCAAATTGGCACATTATGCTATATCTTGCACTTTGGGTATACCAAAATAATGTTAAGACTACCACATGGTTTTCACCTTTCCAACTCGTTCACGGGGTTGAAGCAGTCACTATGATTGAATGTGAGATTCCATCACTTAAAATTTCCATTCATCTACTTCCTTACACGATAGAGTTGGAAGAACGTTTTCTACATTTAGAAAATCTAGATGACCGACGTAGAGATGTGTTAACAACAAACGAAGCTCATAAAAATAGGGTTAAAAACTAGTATGATAAAGCTGTCAAACTTAGGAGTTTTTCTGAGGGGGAACTTGTCTTACTCTGGGATCAAGACAAAGAACCCCTGGGGGCAGGAAAGTTTAAATCTATGTGGCTAGGTCCCTATATCATGTCAAAGTTTTTAAATAAAGGAGCATATGAATTAACATATTTTGATGGAAATAAGGTGTCTCAGCCTAGGAATGGGCTCTTCCTGAAGAAGTACTATGCCTAGGATTAGTGTTTTTTCTTGTATGTATTTTATGTACAATAGTTTGCTGGTTAGTGTTATTATACAATCTGGTGGTTGTTACAGATGTCATGTGAGTGGTTCGTAGGTTTGTGGATGGCGCTAGTCATCATACTCGTAACCTGGCTTCAGCTGCATGGGTCATCTATTCACCCTCAAGATAGCTAGTTACCTTTGGAGGTGCTTTCTTAGGTCCTACTACCAATAATGTGGCTGAATACAAGGCTGTTATTGAGTTATTATGGGATTCCTTGTCATGTGGCATCACCCAGTTGGAAGTCAGACTTGATTCTCAATTGGTGGTTTCCCAGCTCAATGGAGCTTATCAGGTGCGAAACCGTACCTTGTTACATCAGTTTTTGTAGGTTATATTACTTGAAATAAATTTCGATTATATTTCATTTAACCACATTCCATGAAATGGAAATTCATTAATTGATGTATATGTGAATTACATTTTAGATTAACACTTAACACATATTTTGTAAAATACACACATATACATTTAGAACACATGTAAATAACCAAGCAATATATATATATATATATATATATATATGTAAAAAATCTATCCATAGATAGGTCAAGTTTTGATCCTAAGATCCAGTCACAACTATATAAATATACAAAATTTGGATCATAGTCCAATGAAATGCCTATGTATCTAGGCCTGATCACCACCATCATCGACATCATCAGCGTCATTGACCTCATCAGCCTCTTCGGCTTCCCTGTAGAATAAGATGGCTCTGGATACCCTCCTCATGAGGCGTATCCAGATAGGTGGAATCCCTACCACGAACTCCTGCATAACAATAGGAATTTTCTCAATCCATATAGTTGGCACACTTTGGGTGAGCCTGACCATCTTTCCCTTGAGTACTCTTAGCATACCCCGATCTTTTCCTGGTACAGGTTGTACATACATCTTGGGGTGCCCATTAGGGAGGATAGATCCAATATCTGCATTTCAAAAACATTAAAATGCATTAAAAAATCTTATACATATGTATATAACCTTATGATAAAAATTCATAAAAATTTGAAAACATAAAAAGAAAAATACCTAGCTCTCCCCATATGGCTCCGAGTGGGAAGACGAGATCATTGTCTCCTCGAAAATCTAAACCTGAGTAGGGAAATTGCTCAAGTGCTGGTAACTGTCGTTCCCACCATATGTAGAAATCATCGTCGTACACGCCCTGAACTGATCCTCCACCACCTTGGCGAAGGAAGACTTCTCCCCACCTAGTTAGTCTAGGATGATAGGGAGAGAAAGGTAGGAGTAGTACCGCAGGGATGATAGAGGAACTCTCTCAAATAAGAATGCTACCAATATACTCAAATAGCCAAAATTCTTATGGCGTCCTCTCTTACAGTCAGAGAGTTGTCTTCTCATGATCAGGATTATACCCAAGCAACAATCAAACACAGTTCCTTATATGCACTCTATAGAAATCCTCATTTGGTTCCGAGTGGCGAGATGAAGAGAAGAAGATCCTGCAACCTGTACTAGTGTGCTCACCATCACCTATAACGGGAAGTTGGAAATATGAACAATCGGGACACATGATCCATTTTTTTGACTACCGGGTGTGCAGTAGGTGTCCACATAGTCTTGGACACTCAAGGGGTCACCTCTCCTGCCAGCACCTTCGAGATTCACAGGAATACCCCTGTGAGACAATCCTGTGATGAAATACATGTCTTCCACAGCTATATCCAAGATCTCACCTTGAATATCGAAAGCGACAAGGTCATGATCCCAATAGCTAATTAACTTTTGAAGCAAGCGGACATTGGCCTACATTGGAGAAGTGCAAAATAACTTCAATAACCCACTTTTCCGTAACACTTGCATAGTGGGGGAATCATAGAGAGAATCCTGGTCCATATCATCATGCTCCTGTTCCCTCCATTCTAAACCCATGATTAAACCTTCCCATTTGACCACCATTGAATATTAGAAACTATCAATTTCTTTTAATTTTGGTCAAAACTTAACATTTCCTATGTTGCTTAGCACACACGACTATCTTTTAAACCGTTCATGTGTCACACGCAAGTTTCCTTTGGGAAGGTCGCATGTATAACGCGTGTATGCGACTGTATAAGTCACCTTCCTGCGTGTATTGTGCAACCTCCCTAGGGTAGGCCCAAACCATTAAAATTTTGTATAACATTAAAAATTAGAATGGATGGAATGCAAGAGAAGGGAAAGTTAGCCAACCTGACACTTGCGGATTGGAAGATCGTCCACTGGTTTGTCCACACCGAGCAAATCAAGTCAGAGGTAAAATATTTCTAATTTGGGAAAAAATATGAAAATGGTATGTTTTAATTCTATTTTTGAACTATATATAGAATTTTTTTCAATTTTTGGGTTTCTGGACTATAGTTTGAAAATTATTTTATGAATGAACTAATACCATATTATTGTCTCAATGAAAACAGGCTCAAAGTCATTAAAAGGTCGATATCCAATCATATAGGGTAGGATTTGAGTCTTTCACATGCACTTTTGCATCTATACTTTATCCGTTTTTAACCCCAGGATTATCTTTTTTACCATAGCTATGGTGTTTAACCATTTTTACCTCGTCTACATCATTTTTCTTCCGTGGATAGGGCCTCCTTTCCATGAGTACCCTAGTTTAGAACACTCTGTTGTCTTTTGGTACTCATGTCGCATTTTTCATAGGTTTGTGGGAGCCTTCTTAGCTATTTTTCAACACAAATTGAACGTCATTATAGGTCTCTTCTTACAAGCTATCCCATTTTTATAAGGCTCCCCGCTTTCATGGAGTTTCTTTAGGCCCAGGTTCGACTCCTCAAAATAGACTTGATTGTCGCTTAAACTTGTCCATTCAGGCTTGTTAAGAATATGTGGATGGGACCCACATTGGTGGTAGGTTATCGCTTTCTTGGACCATGTGGAATAATACGAGAAAGGAACTCTCTCTTTTCTTCAGAATTGAGAAGAGTATTCTCAGGCATAGGTTTATCACTTTTCCGGACCTGAGGGACTAAATGTATGGAAAAGGAACGCTTGATATGAGGTTAGTTTTCTCTTTTTCGTGCTCTGGACCTAAACATGAAAAATATTTAGAGTGTACTTTATGTCTTTGTCATGCTCGTTAAACCCTAAAGAAAAAATCATCAATTTTACTGTTGTAAACCCCATTTCTCGTAATCAAATGGATCTTTTCGAGTGATCTTGCCTTCCTTCACACTTGTAAAAATCAGGCTATATGCTACTTTTGAAGGACCGTTGGGTAGGTGGTAATTTAACCTTTTTCGGACCTTCCCGACTAAGTACAAAAAATGTGCGCTTTACATCTTTGGAAGCTAAGAGAGTTCTTCTGTGGATTGTTTTATACTTTTCTAGCCTTAGGAGACTAAATTGTACGAAAAAGGACCCCCCTGGAGTCTTCTTCAGAGTTTTCAGACTCTCAAAATATGAAAACACTAATGAGCATGTACTAGTTTGGGCTCGTAAAATCCATGAATAAGTAACCTTATCAAGCATTATTCTCTCCCCTCTTCAAGCTTGTAAAAAATGAAGAGTGACCTGAGTTGACTTTCCTGGACTTGTTAAAATTTAATAGGAAAGGTAAGGAAGAAGTACTCTCTTTGGGTTATAAACAATGGCAGTATGTCATCCTTGAACTTAGCACTTTCTGAACTTTCCAATACTCATGTTTCAGTTTACACTTTCAGCTCAGCTATTACTCTGAGTTTTTTACTCCTCCACTTGTCATTTTTACATGGGGAATCTGATCATGTCACCTACATGACAGATAGGTCTAGTTGTCCTATCTGCAAGTTAAAAGCTGCCTTGGGTCATTTCTGTGTCGTGCTCACTGTTCAAGGATCTATCGCTTCATCTGATTTTTATTCTGATTCCATCATTATCCTATATGATATCACTTCTGTCTACCTTCCCATATCCAGTTCCTAGTCACTCTTGTGATCTGTTGGAGGATCCATTGCCTTCCTCATCACAACATGGCTTCTCATCAATACTTCCTGAATATGAAGACCTAGAGTTGTCATGATGGTACCCTAGGATTCATTACCATCATTGATGAATTCCTTTGCTTCAGTTTTTAGTTTCACTCATTGACTGACATTCCGTTGAGTTTCTTCCATGTTCGACTTTAGCACATCCATTCACATCGTAGAAATTGTACTGGTTCTTTTGGATTTTGACGAAGACCTTAGGTTCACATCTATAGCCTAAGTTGTGCAAGATTATGTTATGTTCAGCTACACAGTTTCCATATTTTGAAGACTCATCATTGTATATTGTGGCTTTGATCCACCTTTGTAATATACATGGTCTTGTACTCGTATCATATGATGTAATCAAATATTTTAAAGGAGCTAGTGTTCCAGTAACTTGAACATGGCATCCTCAGATACGATTTTGTATATGACATTGATATGTATTAGTTTTAGATACTTCCTCTGTTTCCTTGGACACTTGAGTTCTCCAAGATTAAAAGATTTTAATGTATTTTGGCCATCGTTTCCCTCTGACCTCACACATTAGGGACGTCTGTTATCAGCCAAAATGGAACTTCTTCGTATGAGTACTAAAATTCACTATGTCAGGACACAAAAGAAGAAACAATATTGAAGTGGCCAAAACACTATAGATGTGCATGACCATTGATACATAAACACCTGACCAGGTTAATATATTTTCATTTGAATATTAGGGATGCACACACGAGTATTTGCATTGTAACTCACGTGTCACACATGAGTATTTGCATTGCAACCTGTGTGTACCTTGAACACATGATTTGCCTTAAAGCAAGGAGCATGTCACACACACATTTCCTATATACATACTTGCGTGTACCTTAATTAAATGTTAAAAAATATAAATCACGATTAGTCGAGATCAGTTGAGCCTTAATTAATAACTATCTCAACTGTCTCGAACATCCTAACCTTCGAAACCACTCTATTTTCCCATGTATAAATATAGGCCTTGGGCTGGGGCTAATCAATTAATTTTTAAGAGAGCGAAGTTATGTTGGTGGTACGCCTTTAGGCACCTTGGAGTAGTAGAACTCAGTTTCCTTGGTTTCCAGAGGAGTCCATATTTCATAAGCTGGGTTGTAATCTCACCATTCTCTATTTGTCAACAAATACAGTTCTTCTTCCAATCTTTGTATTGTTGCATTCTTGTATATGATGGATCATGGATTGTTAATCATTTTATTATGAACATGTATTTCACTAACCACTAATATATATACAAGATATTGCTTGAGGAATTTGTTCTTTGCAGGTGGAGGAGAGAAGCCCTGGAAGATTTGTGTAAATTTGAGCATATAGACCTGTAGACAAATACACAACTCACAAAGAATTCACAATATAGACAAAATATGTTGCTGCAATCTTCATCTCTGTGAGGTAGTGAAGCAGCATGCATGGTGTGCTGTGCACAGGTATTCTGGGGCCTGGCATGTATACTTCTCCTTCTTCTCCAAAAATGATGATGGGAGGAAGGAGGAATGTAACCTTTGTCTCTTGCTGAATGAAGAGGTGTATGATCGTATCCATTCTTCTGAATGTAGTAAGACTGAGCCCTTGCCATATTGCATCTTACAGGAAGTCTATTGCATCTCTCTGAAGGAGGTAAAACAATATGACATAGTGCAAGAGTCTTTTCTTTCTGAGTGTCAGGAGAGTTTCTATTCATCTTCCTAGCTTCCAGTTTGGAAGTAGGGACTGAATCTAGATTTGAGTCACCCTGAATCTTAATGTCATAAACTGATATAGATGGACCTGCAATACTAGTAGAAGCTATAAAAGAAGTAGATGCAATGATTTTACCTTCCCTTGTAGGTGGCTGCTGAGAGTGCACTGGTTTTGAAGGAGGCATGAAATGTGAGAAATCATATGCTTTTGAAGCATGATTCGCAATACCCTTTGCTATGATGCTCCCAGTAGAGATATCTGTGATCTCCACTGAGTCAGGACCAAATATCACTCACTTTGGAGATCCAGTATGGGTCATCTGATAGATAGATAACAGGTTTGAAGCCAGGGAGGGAACAAACAACACATCTTTGAACCTTCCATGTTCAAGTTAGATAGAGCCCTTCCCTTTGGTTTGGACTTTACTGTTATTGCCCATCTGAATACTAGGACCATCAAAAGACTGAAAAGAAGAGAATGATTCTTTGGATGCAGCCATATGGTTGGAAGCTCTAGAATCAATGAGGAAGGCAGGTGTTGATGTGCAGCAAGCCTTCAGTGCATGTCATTTCCTTTGGTATTCTTCTTCTTCTTCTTCAGAGTCTTCCTTCCTTGTGCTAGCAGGTACATAAATTTTGTGCTTTTTCAAAAGAAGAGCCATTTCATCAAGTTGTCTTCTCATACAGGAGCTTTCTGAATGGAAGCCCCTTCCACAGTAAGAGCAGAGGACCTTGCCTTTGCCATTCTTCTTGCTTCTCTTCGAACCTGAAGGTTATTTTGACTGCTCAGACTCATCTCTTTGCTTCCCTTTGTCATTCGCTACCTTATCTCCTCTTGCAACAAGAGCTAGATCTTTGGGAGATCGAATGATCCCCATTTGGATCAATTTATCATTCTCAGAAATAAGAGATTGGATGAAAGCATTAAGAGTGGGCATCTTCCAATTTGGAGTAGTGAGCCTTACTGTTTGGAAGGTGGATACAAAGATTGAGTAGTCTGAATTGAGCTTTGTGAGAATAGCAAGGATGAGCTGATCTTCATCCTTCTCCACTTTGCATTACTTCAACAGATATATTAGGTTCTTGAACTTGGTGAAGAATGCATTTAGAGATTCTAAATTTGATGGATTGAGAGTAATCAGATCATTTTCTAGCTGATGGATCCTCATATCATCATGCTTATCAAATAGGGAGGCAATCTTGTCCCAAACCAGCTTGGGAGTCTTCAATTCTAGAATGTGGAACCAAAGATCTTTAGAGACTGAGAAGAGCAAGTGTCCATGGGCTTCATCAAGCCTGTTCATGTACTTTGCTTTGTCTTTATCTGAATCTAGCTCTTCCTCTGCTTCTTCTATGAGTCTGAAGAGTCCTTTGGTGCGGAGCATTACCACCATGTCTTCCTTCCACTGATGATAGTTGAAGGGAGTGAGAAGCACTATTTGATGAGCCATTTTGAATGTAATAGGAAGAACTAAGTTACTGTAGCGAATGCAATGAGAAGAAAGGGCTGCTTGTAGCGAATGCTGTAAGAGAAGCTAATAACCTGTCACACAATCAAACATACAAAGTAAGGTCGACAGTCTGCACTTTTGGAATTTCCTTCACACCCAGCTTAGTTAATCAAGCAAGCTTGATCAACAATTCCTTTGCTTGGGGTATTAAGTGGTAAATTCTCCGCTTCTGGTGCAGTGCTGGAAGGAGCAATTTTGCTCAAAAAATGATCCGGTTGGAGATCTGAGAAGGAGAGGAGTCTTGTCCACTGAGGCTCTGATACCATGTAAATTTGAGCATATAGATCTGTAGACAAATACACAACTCACAAAGAAGATCTCACAATTTACTTAGCAATTGAAGAATGAAACTGTGCAAAAGGCTTGCAGCTGTGAATGCTTTCATTAATAGAAAAGTAATCCAGATGATAATTACAATGAAGTAAAATGGATTTAAAAGCCACAAGTAATTCGAATCCACATGAGGAATTTCGAATTGATTAGACTCTACTTGACTGTAGGTAACCAAGACCTTGTCTAAATCATTATCGGAGGGCTTAGTGGTTAACTGACCTTGTCTAAACCATAACTGGAGTTCATCGGAGCTCTAAAACACAACTCAAGTGTAACATTCAGTGTTGACAAATGGTTAACTGACTGTGGTAGGTGAGAAAAGTGCCCCACATGTGTGCAGTCAAGTAAACCTAGCGCTAACTGAATGCGGAGGACTTGAACTGAATGTAACTGACTCCTAACTTAGCTTGACTAGTCATTAACTGAAGTGAACTGACCTTGGTTAGTTTTGGCACTCCCAGTGGCTTCCTAAATTGTAGGGATTGGTCTAGGAGGCTCCTAAACTTATGCAATCAAGTGCAATAAGTAGCAGTGAGACTCAATTAGTGTTCCCCACACTTTAGTAACTGAAACATGTGCCCCAATTAGGTCAAGTGGACCCAATGGTGTTAATGAATATAAATAGACTGGATGGACTCCCACATTAGACATATGACCAAATTTGGACAAGGGAGGATTAATACCTTGAGAAGTGCCTTGTCAATAAATAAAGTTCTTCTTCCAATATTTGTATTGTTGCATTCTTGTATATGATGGATCATGGATCGTTAATCATTTTATTATGAACATGTATTTCACTAACCACTAATATATATACAAGATATTTCTTGAGGAATTTGTTCTTTGTAGGTGGAGGAGAGAAGTCCTGGAAGATCTGGAAGAGATCGAAAGAGGAGAAGACCAAGCTTGGATCAACCGTCATAAGCTAGGTTTTCCAAGTTCCTTCCTTATTCCTATTTCTATTTCTACATAAGCTGATTGTCTACAAGTGTCTTAGTAAGTTGGTAACCCTAGAGACCCTAGGTTACAAGGGTGCATTGTCATGAAAAACAATATTACTTTCAAGTTTGACATCAGTTTGAATTGATTTTCCTAGACTGGAAAACAAATTTGAATTACCAGCCATATGATTGCTACAATCTTAATCTAAATAACATTTCTCACATTGAATATCTTGGACATAATTGCATTCAATTGGAGATGCACATGCCAAAAACATTATGCTGGTCGAAGTGCTGGTTTTGACGTTGATTTCCTTTGTCATATTGTTTCTTATTGCATTCATATGAAAAAAGTTCAAAATTCTTGCAATAATGACATTGAATTTTTTATTTATCAAACTTGTGAGCAGTTGGATGACTAGGGTTACGATCTTGACCTCTACCAACAAAATTTGCAGGACTACTGCTACGTCCTCCTCTAGAAAAAATTCTTCCTCTGCCTCTAGAATTATATCTCCCCTTGCCTATTCCATGGCTTTTGGATGACTGTGCTGCAAATTCACTCTCTAATGATGTGTTTGATCCACTGATTCTATGTTCATGATTGATGAGTGATTCTTGCAACTCATTAATGGTAAACTTGGAAAATTATTTGTTTTCTTCTAAGGTCATAGCTAGTGATTCAAATTTTGGGGGAATACTTCTAAGAAATTTTTCAACAACCCTTATGTATTCTATATTTTATCCATGATATTTCAATTGATTTATCAGAGCAATAACATGAGTATAAAATGATTCCACTGACTTTGTATCTTTCATTTATAGATATTCAAAATCTCTTATAAGAATATGCAATTTAGTGGTCTTTACCTTGTCCAAACCTTTATAGGTAGTTTACAGTGTATCCCATGCCTCCTTGGTGGTATTTTCTACTACTACTCTTGGGAGTTTGTTTTCATGTATTGCTTGATGTATGTAGAACAAATCATTTCCACCTTTCTTCCTATGTTCCCTCAATACATCCTTCTCATCTTGTGTGAGATTATTATATGCTGTCTAATCAACTAGATTTCCGTAACTATTTGGGACTATCTCCCATACATATTAACCTTTGAACATAGCCTTCATTGTTAGAGACCAATATTCATATTTTTTCTTGAAAAAATTGGTGTTTGTAGACTTGACATTTGTATACCAGAAGTGGAATCCATTTTTTAATTTTAATTTTTTTAAAATTACTTTTCCCTTTTTAAGAAAAAGTTTATATTATTCTTAAACCCGCTCTAATACTATATCTAGGGAAAACTATGACAATAAATAACTGTGCAGTTAAAAATTTTAATTTTATTTTCCTTAAGTTCCGACTTCGACAGGTTTACTTACTTTGAATTTTATTCCGACGGCTTTAACCCGATCAATTAACTCGACCAAATTTGTTCGAATGATTTTACTCTGAAAATTTTACCTTGGAAATTCTATTTCAACCAAATAATATTTAACGGATTAACTTCAACAAGTTTACCTTCGACCGTTTTTCACTTCGACTTGTTTATATCAACTAAATTAACTTGACGATTTTTACTTCGACGAGTTTTACCTTGACTAAATTAAATCAATGACTTCTACTTTGACAAATTTTTATCTTGACAAATTTAACTAGACCAAATTAACTCGACAGATCTTACTCCGATGAGTTTACCTCAAGAGACCTTTTACACACTATTACTTCGACAAACTTTTGACTATGACCAATTCTCACTTCGACAACTTTATAATATAAAAAGGTTATATTGGTATAACATTCACTTAGACATGAGAGGCACCTTTTTACCACAGGATTAGTCGATATAAATTAGACTAACTCCACTTTGACTATGACAAGCCAGCTATACCAAAATATTAAATAAAAATTGTGTGAAAATTACTCTCTAGTTAAAACCTTTAACACCATGAAGTATGGGATATTATTGATTTCTTTTACAAGCTGTAAATGTTAATTTATTTCACATAAGTAATTATCAAGAATATGTGCAACATGCAATATTCAACATTATTGAGAATGAACACATAAAAACTATAGAATTATATATTACCGAAAAAATAGGCAAACAACGATCGCATACACAGTCTTGGAAATTTACTTGTATTTTTCACCATTTACAAGGCTTGGGATATTAATACATTCTAATACCATGAGCTTGAGTTCTCGACCAAATCTCACTGTTTTTTGTCTTCTCCTTTATCTCTTACTCTGTTCTTCTCCTCGAGCTCCATTTTTCATTCTTCTTCAACTATTAATACAAAGACTCAAGAATTCTTCTTTTCTTGGAAGCTACCAACTAACATTAAAGATTGTAATTTAATTCATGATTGTAAAATCACCAAACATCTTGACTTGTAGAACATAAACATGGATAAATAAATATGGTGAGACATGAACTCCATACCTTGACAGAGTGACCGATGAAAAAATATTTCTACGAACTCTGGCAAATCATACTGGGATTTGATAGACATCTGCAAGTAATTAATTTTTCTGACACATGAAGCAGGAAATTGAATTGTACTAATGATAGTGGAAATTGATATTCAAAGTATTTGTTAGTAGAAATTGATATAATTTGGGGTGATAGGGTTATTAAGTAGAAACTCGACTACTTGAGCATCCGTTTTCGATGCCATTACTTTAGAGAAGCGGGTCATTTGAAAGCTAAGTTCCCAGGATTGTTATATGGTGAGGATAACTGGGATTCTATGGAAGATAGGATAGAAGTGTAAGGCGATCCCTCTTTTCCTTGATCGTAAAATGGTTGTTCTCTTCAACGTCATGCATCACCTATGCCCTACAGAATATCAAAAAATTATCAAGTTATGAATCTTGAGGACTCCCCTACTGATTACAAAGGAGCAACTGAGCAGGAATTAAAATTTTATATATATGTTGAAAAAGAATATGACTATAAATCTATTTACGAGGAGTCTTTAAACATAAATTTTAGAGTAGATGCTTTGTTTTTTCGAATGAATTGCTTATTGGTGAAGATTCTTTTAATTATATTAGATTGTGAAAATCCTCCTTTCTCAATGTTTTAGAGAACCCTACTTCCGATGCAAAAATTAACTCAAAAACTCTTGCATCTATGATTCTTCCTGTGAATTTATCTCCAAATATTATTAAAGCATACTATTTTAGATATCTCTCTCAAAACCCTTATATTGTTGATATACCTTATCATAGCCTTTGATAGAATATTGACTTTCCGATAAACCCTGATAGGGTGTTGCTTTAATGTACATGGTGCCTAAGCCTTCAGGCTTGAATACACAACCGTCTCTAACTTCTAATGATATTCTAATCAAAACTACCCTTTAAATATATGCATTGAAAGGTTCAAATAACTACTTGGAAATCCATATGGATTCGACCAGACATCCTAATGTCACTTTAAGGAATAAGAGTAAGAAGCATAAAATGCAGATGAGAAATTTTGATCATGATTCACCTCCTTTCAAGAATAGATTAGATGAGTCCTCAAACTTGAATTTGTCAATTGATTAGGCACTTAGATCTAGTCATCCCAAGAGATTAATGTTGATATTATCCTTTAATGTGTGAGGGGAGGGATACTAATACTAAGGCTCTTTGATTCTTATTTCTACTACTAGTATGTATATGGTTATGTTGCAAGAACCTATTTGTGGGGGTGATGTTGCAGTTGAGAGTTGAACCAAAATCCCCCTTTGTTGGGAAAAATATGATGTGGCTTCAAATAAGATTTCTAGAGGACTGATAGCTGCATGTTACCCTTTGAATGTTGATTTTAGGTCATATGGTACTTTGGTAGGTATCCTTTTGGAAGAAAAAATTAAGGGATATCATCAAGAGTTCTCTATAGTGACTTGTTGTGGTCCATATAAAGATAGAGAATTATTTTTGAATAGTTTGGTGAATATTGGTATTCTATGTAATCCTAATCTTATTATTCTTGGGGACATGAAATTTATTGTATCTCCATCTATCGAACATATACAAATCATGAACCATTAACTCAAATATATCTCTCATGCATATTGAATAGATATAGATCCTGGACAATGAACTCAAATATATCTGACCACCTTCATATTTTCCTTCAATTGCATGGGATGAACAATAAATGCAATTATCCTTTCAAATTCAACCATATGTGGTTAGATTATGTGGATTTATGTTAAATGGTTACAGATAGTTGGGTCTCCTTCTATGTTCCTGATGAACTTACTGCTAAGGGTAGGATGATTTTTAAGTTGGGGAGACTAAAGAGAAAGGTATTGGATTGGGTGAAAATGAAATAGAAGAATTCATATCAAGAACTTGTAGACATTGAAGGATTCATTGATAATATGTTTGTAAATAGTATTTATGGTATTGTTACTGATGATGAAAATAAGGAACTATATGAGATGGAAGCAAAGAAAGCCTCACTTTTGAAAAAATAGGAAATGACTTGGAGGCTCAAATTAGAGATATTTAGATAGCCCAGGAAGATAATAGTACACCATTTTTTCATCAATTTACAAATTATAGAAGGAATATGAATTATGTCTAGGATTTGGAGGATGGTCCGGGGGTCATATATTCTCAAACAAATCTAGAAAAAGCATCATATAATCATTTTTGTCACCATTTAATGATCTTGGATCAAATAATATTGAATCCCAACTCAAGATTATTAGTCATTATCCCTCTTTCTATTTTGCAGAAGAGGGTCTTAAGACCGGGGATCTTGTTTCTCTTGCAGACATTGAAGATGTATTCATACATTTTTCCAAGGAGAAGATCCATGGGATATATGGTTTCCAATTTGATCTATTCATATTTTGTTTTGACATCATAGTTCCATATTTGTTGGATATGGTGTAGAAGTCTAGACTTGAAGGTTTTGTATCTAGTTCATTAAACACATTATTCGTAACTTTGATTCCAAAGTGCGACAAACCAAAAACAATTATCTGACTTCATGCCCATTTGACTATGTAATCTCATCTACAAAGTAAACAAATATATTATTTCCAACAGATTAAATCCAAAGTTAGTGGAAGTTATGAAAAAATAACAATTTGGCGTTCTAGACATTTGATAAATCCTCAATGCTATGGGGTTTTTTTGAGAGGATATACATTCTATAAAGATAAAAAAATGTGGATGCATTAAAATACTGAAGATGGATTTAGTCAAGGAATATGATAAAGTTGACTAGGTATTATTCATATTAATCCTTCCTCATACTGGCCTCCCAATGCTAGTGGTTAAATGGATAATGGCTTTTGTATCTTTGGAAGTTTTTGTTATTCCTATCAATGGCTACCCAACCAATTTGTTTAACAGCTCCGGTGATTAAGACATGGATGGCCTCTTTCTCCCCATATTTTACTACTACTTATTGAAGGTTTGATTAGATTAATTAGATGTGTAAAAGTGGAAGGAAAATTTTATAGTATCAAAATCCCATCTACTCTTTATCTTACTCATTTACTCTTTGTAGATGATGTTATTTTGTTTGGAACAGGTACTTTAGAGGAATGGTATCTCTTTGATAAGACCATTTCCTTATTTTTTTCTGCATCAGGTATGGACATAATTCATTCTAAATATGGATTTATCAGGTATGGAACAAATTACAACTTTTTTTCCACATCAGATGATTGAATTAAATAATGGTATGAAGTCTTTAGGGTGCTTCTTGAATCCAAATAATTACAGAGTCAAGGAATTTCTTTGGTTAGTTAAGAAGGTTGCGAAAAGAAGCCTCAATCCATTATTCACATGATTAGAAAATCTATGTTTAATTTCCCGTGTTCTGGTGCAATGGTTGGGACAAAATTCACTTAGGTGGGAGCAACTTGCAAAGCCAAAAAAAATTGGGGGATATGATTTCAAGAATCTTCATTTGTTTAGTATGGCACCAAGATGACGAGTCTCTGGAGGGGTATTTTCATATTTGGTATTTGGTGAGATGCATTAAAAAAAAATACCTTAAAGGAAATCCCGTGGGATGGATTGGAAGCTCTATCAAACAAATCCACAATGTATCTAACTTTTGGAATGGTTTTGTCATAACTTTTTCATGGTTGTTGGGAATGGTTCACAAGTTCTGGTTGGAATTGACCCAATTATTGGGATTGGAGACAAATTTATCCTTTCTTCCTTTATTTTTAATTATTTGGCAGTAGTGGGTTTCGTTACTCTAGAACATATAAAGAGATCTCAATGGATGTATCACTCTGACTCATATGGGATGATTGCAAAACATTTGGTGTTGGGTAGTAGATGGACTATTGAATGGAAATAGTATATCTCCTCTTTGAACAATGCTAGGATAAGACTCAGTAGTGAAGCTAATGTTATGGTTTGGTCACATGATGAAGGATCTCATGCAATGACATATAAATCTACATATGATGATATTAGTAAGAATTCTCAAACAATACCACAAAATGACGGTACTCAGAGATTTGGAAGTGGCGTATCCCACTCAAACTTAAGTGTTTCATTTGGTTGGTTTGTGAAAATAGTATATTGAGTTGGGACAACTTTATGAGGAGAGGATGGGTTGGTCCTAGTTGGTGCTCCTTATGTTAAATTCACTCTTAATTTGTTGAGAATATTTTTGTGTGTTTTCCTTTTAGTAGGAATGTTTTGAAAGTCGTTACTTTTGAATTGGGGTTGAAATGGGAGTGGGACAATATGACCATTGAAGAAAATCTAGAAGTTTGGGTTAAAAAGTTATTTAGACACAGATATATTCTTGTTTTTATATGTTGGGAATTATGGAAAACTAGGAACTATCATATTCTTGAGAATGGAGAAGTGCATGTATATGTTTGTAGCCTAAATATCATCATAATGTACATGAATGATATGAAACTACAAATATAAAGAATAAGGTCAGAATTGTTCCTAATCCTCCTGCAACTAATTATGTTACTATTTATTTTTATGTGGCCTCAAAGAACAACTCTTGTGGTGTTTTGGAATGCTCCTTTTACTTAATCCTAATCATATGTTCAAATTGAATATGAACTATGGATTTGGTTCCAACAAAAAACCTAAGTTACTTGATTTGTGGTCCTTATTATAATTTGCAAATTTAAGTTGGGAATTAACCAAATTTAGATCGTGGATTATTCCTTAGTTATTGTTAATTGGGTGAAGAAGAAGTATGAGCTGCAAATTATTTATTTGCCTCACTAGTGCTCCAGTGTTATCTAAATTTTGATCTCCTTTACTGGATACACTATTGAGAAAAATTGCAGAGAACATAATGTTGAAGCCGATAGACTATCAAAGGATTCCTTATGGGGTGCTGAAGGGGTCATTCACATCAAGGAAATTTTGGAAGGTGTTTGCACTTTTGTATACTTGGTCGATTTCCTCGATTAGTTTTTGTTGATACTTATATTTTGTTGGTATATCATTCTAATGGGAGGATCAAGCAAACCCAGTTCTGGAGTATTTGGTATTTATTCTCTGAACTGTATCTGTCTATGTTTTCTTTGGTTTTATGATTACCAACCATGTGGGTTTTTGGGATTATGTATCAGACATATATTTTAATCTGTCTAACATTTTTTGGTGGATGGTATGGTTTTGGTTATTACATGGTGATGCCGACATTAGTAAGGAAATCAAATGGGAATTTTATATGTACTCTTTGATTCTATGAATAGAAAGAGGCATTTTTTTTCTTGTGCGAAAAAAAAATAGTTCAACTAAATTTTTAATATTATTATATAAATATGGGACATATATAAAACAAAAAGGACATATATAAAACATGGTATTATAAATTTAAAAAGAAGGGGATAACTGCTTCTAAACTATGGTTGTAATTAGTTTTAAATCAATAAAATAAATGATTTTAGGATGGAATTATTTAATACATACTCGGTGTGTGCAGGAAGATGAGGGACCTTTTAGATGCAATCCTACTTTTAGGAAACTCGTTGATGATACATAAAATTACAACGCAATCATGTTATGTAATTCTTGGTTTCGTTAAGCTCGAGCCAGACATGTCATATGACATGTAGGTTAGGCTAAGAAAATTGTGCATGTGTTATATAGTTACAAAATTTGCATGCATTATGGAGAAGTAAAATGTGCATGCATTTTGTAGAAGCAAAATGTGCACGCGTTATGGAGAGCCACAAAAAATGGTTTTGGTGCATGGCTAGGGAAATGAATAAAAAAATAGTTTGTGCCATCAAGACTTAGGACCTATAGTAATATTTTAGTATCATCAAGAGCAACATCTCAAACAACCATGCCTAAGCTCCCAAGTGCATAATTTTTATTTGTGTTGTAATATGGACACCATTAGGAGGCTTTAGAACTAAGTATGGGTCATAGTCTATTGACCATGCTTGGGAGAGGAAACTAAAGACTTATTCCCTAAGGATAGTTTTTAAGGCTCAAGGTCCTTGAACAAGGCATTGAACCCGCACATAGGACCTCCGTGTGTGATATTTTTCATCTAAGAGAGAATATGCGGTGAGTTAGAATTCTCTTAGCACTAGGAACATATCTGTAGACATGGTTGAGGGAGGAAACCTAATACTTAGGCCCTAAAGGAATCCTATAGATATATAGGGTCAAGAAAAACACCTCAAACAAACATACATGATCTCTTAAGGGTGTTACAACTAATTTTACCATGCATGGTGGATCACACCTTTATGGCCTTCCCTGTCCCTTTGTAGACCCTTTGGACCCCATGGACCATTTTTGTACCTTTGATGTTTCCAAGATCATCCCTAAAAACATGCATTATTTGCTATACGTGACTTTAAAACCTATTCTCATGTATATACATGGATATGACCCTCAAACCCGCGTACATCGGGATGTGTGCAAAAGGCCAAATAGTTTTGGAGTTTTCCTTGATGTGGATCCGAGTCACTTGTCTCTTGGCCTTCCATATTCCTTGAGATCTCTCAGATTTGAACTTCCATTACCCCATTGAAGCACTATATAAGGAACCATTTGGATACATTGAAAGGAGAGGAATTGAAGAGAAAGAAAACTTAGTCCATTGTTGTTGGAGCTTATACTTGAGTTTGCATCCCTTTGTCCCTTGGAGCACTTTGTGTTCTTCCCAATATTGCCTTTGCTTGTGAGCTTGATATCAAGGGATGGAGGATTGAAGTGGTGGAGGCCCAGGTGGAGGACTCAGTTTCTCTGGTTCGCAGGCGTGCCGACAGAGGTTGTCACTATTGTAATCTATGATTTATATTAATAGAATTTTCTTTTCCTGTCCAATAATGTGTATTTAAATGAGTATTGAATCCATGGATGCTTTTAAATGCTTATATGTTATTTATTATATATGCTAGAGTAGGTCTAACACCATTATATATCATGCTTATTTTGTTTGCTGAATGTTGAGAGATCAAATTACTAATACAACCGAGAGTGGAAAAGCTCAACGGGGATCTACATCAACCATCCAAAATAGGGTATGTTTCAAGATCCTTTAGTGTTATATGTTTTGTTTCTCTTGCATATGGGAAAGGATTGATTTCTGCGGTTACTCTGTCTGTTGTGGTACCCCAAGCCATAGGAAGTTTTCTCCGTAACAAAGGGTATCCTCAACCTTTAAGTTTGGATATGGCTATGATTAGGATTTTTTTAGCACTAGATATGGATGATAAGGTGTTAATCATGGTTGGTACATAAAGCTTTAATTTTAGGTCGTAAACCAACGTTTAGGGCTTAAGGTCCATGAAAAACACTTTGAATCACCACAAATGACCTCTTAAGTTGATAGTTTTTATTTGAATGGGGACATGGTAACCATTAGGGGTTTTTAAGTACTATGTATATGTATTGGGACCTTAGACATATTAAGGGGAGGAAACCTAGGCCTTAGCCCCTATAAGATGCTTTTATCCATCTAGACCTAAGAATGATGTGTTGAAAACCCTCAATAGATCCTTCCATGGTATCATTTACCTTGAAATGGGGATACTAGTGCCATTAGAAAAAATTTAGCACTAAGTACATATATTAGTACCCATGACATGGGTGAGGGGAAACACTTGGTCCTTAGGCATTAAAGGAATTTTTTAACCATTTAGGGTCAAAATTGATGCCTCCAATCACGACACATGACATTGAAAGTGAATCCTTAGAATCTTAATGGGGATATGCATGCCATCATCAATTGTTGAGAACTAGGTATGCATCTCAAGGCCATGTTCATGGTTAGGGGAGGAAATGATTGCCTTAGGTCCTAACTAAAGCTTCTAGGAATCCAAAGATAGGAAGGATCCATGAAAAACTCACACATGGTATCTCATAGGTATATTTGGACTATGAATATGGATGCTAGTGGAATTAGGTGGTTTTGAGAAACATGTATGGGACCTCCGAGACATGATTGAGGGAATATTATCATGCCTTAGACCATAATGGAATATTTGAGGCACCCATGTTAATGAACAATTTCTTGAAGCACCACACATGACCTACTCAAGGTATGATTGGTGTCCAAGAAAATATTCACATGCCTTTAAGAGGTTTTGAGCATTGGATATGGGTATTAAGGCCTCAACATGGTTAAGGGAGGAAATCCAATACTCGATCCCTAAAGAATATTTTTATCATCTATGGATACACATGTACCTTACTCACTATCCCTACATGCGTTACTCATTGGCCTTCCCTTCCTTTGTATTTCCATCTCTCTCTATCTCTATGTTTGTGTGTGTGCCTTTTCCCCTCTCTCTCACAAACTCCCTCTCTATCTATCTCTATGTGTGTATGTGTCCCTCCCTCACTACCCATCTCTCATAAACTCTCTCCACCTTATTTATACCTCCCTCACTATCTCTCCCTACATCACTCTTGTTGACACTATTATGTCGACAGGAGTTCACTCCACGGATCTGTCCACACCCTTCGACGAAAACTACCTAAACATCATCTTGTGTATGTTTTACCCTATATATCAAAACCTACGAATTAGGTGTAGTATCACCCGAGATGTCTAAGGGAGGGTTGTAGGAACCAAGCTTTCGTAGGGGGAAGAGGACTTTCACACTATCTCTTATCACAACATCACTCAGAGATCAAGGGTCTAGGCATATGGTTCATCAAATATACTTAACATTAATCAAATCTACTTATTATCAACATTCAAAATCATTCTTATTCAAATTTACATTAACACAAACATTGCGACAACACAGTGCATATTAACTCATAATTGTATGAACAAAGACATCAACATGTATTTACTCAATGAAACCTATAATTCTTCACATCATTCAGATTCAAGAATATAAATTCATAGATTGCATCTTCATATAGTTCGAAAGATTCATAGAAATATGGGCAGAAAACAAAAATGCATCTTCAACATAAAACACATCGCAAACGACCAAAATCCCTTGGTCGATTAGCTTGAGAACATAAATATATCTATCGACTGATTAATTCATTTACAACAAAACCGATCGAATGATATACCAAGCATATCCTCCTAAGTGATGATTCTATTTACAATTCTAATTCTATTTATAGGCTTGCTAAGCCCTTACAAAATGGTTCACATAACCAAATTCCTACCTAACTCGACCAAAATTACCAAACTTGTTGGTATCTTCTTTCACCACATTTGAATTTTCCTTCACTTTTTGACGTCGTGTTTTCCTTTGCATTTGTCGATGCCTATACTTCGTGCCTTCGAAACCCTTTCCAAAGGGACCCCAAAAAAAACTTGTGGTTCACCCTCCAGCCACCTTAGCTGGATGCAGATGGTGCGTTCAACATGGCCTTGAACTTATCATGCTCTGTTTGTACTTGTTCAACAACTTCCTTGACCTTTGAACTGAGTGATACAAACTCCTCCACCTCGTACTCTATTGGGTGCTCATCATATACTTGCAGCACTTTAGCTCATGCTTCCTTGGTGTTTGCAAGTCCCTCCATAGCTTTGAGCGCTAGATGCTTTGTAGTCTCTTGGAATTCATCCAACTATGGAGTCCTCTACTGGTGTTGTTCTCATGCCTTGTTGACACATTGTTGCAATGCTTTCATCTCAGTTGCCTTGGTCACCTGCATAATTGGGGTCATCATCTTAGCGCTGTTGGTTGTGCTTTCGCCTCACTAAGCTATGCACCCAATCATTGAAGTTGTTCATTCTATGCCACACTCATCCAATATTGTGTTGTTTCCTCTGCAATTGATTGGAAAGATTTCTCCATCTCTTCTATCTCTGCTATTGCATATTCAATTTCACTCCTTCACTCTGCTAGTTGCTCCAGTGGTGTTCTTGGTACCACTCTAACCCACAACTCCCCATTCTCCTTTCCTAGCTCTACTGCAATGTTCCCTAGTCGCAACACTTTTTCCTCAGCAAACATCTCTGTAGTGATATTCATTATTTCTTTGCATGCCAGCATGAATACTCTCTCTAGCCGCTGCTTGTTGTTAAATTCCTTCTTCCTTTCTTCTATCACGACCTCTTTTTATTCCTTTATTCGTTACAGTTCTATTGTTATGCTCTCTGCCTCCTGCCTCAACTGGACCATATGATCATGCACTGTCGCCTCCCAGTCTCTAATCTCCCAACTCGCTTTGCGTTAAATCCGTTGCAACATATGCATCACAATTTCATTGAGGTCAACACCAACCAAGTTGAATCCTCTCAGTGTTGCATCTACATCCTTGTTCCTGGTTTTAATTGCTCATGACAGTATCTGTACTGACCATACTTTCATTCAAATCTCCACCTTGATCATTCTTTGCATCGTTCCATCCTGTGGTACCTTCTCCTCCAATAATGTGTTGGTGAATGTTTGCAACAAGATGGTAAATTGATGGAAGTACCTTGTAGCATATTGTGTTATCTTTTCTTGAATCTCACTCATTGTCGTAATAATCGTAGTTAGTAACTTTTGCATATGTTTCTCAGAAATAACTATGGTATTGCTTGATGTCCTTTGCTCGAAGCGATGCTTCATTCTTGTTGCTTCTCCAACTCCAGTTTTGTTGAAGTTGTGGACAAAGCTTCATCTTGTGAATGTTCTTCTTCTTTAGACTTGTTTGGAAATTTTGGTTCTTTTGGGACATTTGCTGGTGGTCCATCTCTTGGATCCGACATTCCCTCATCATTCACTACAAATTTCCACTCTTCTCTCCAATATGCTGCAATGGCATCTAATTCTTCATTAGTGCGCTTATACTGGGTCATAATCCATTTCTTTTCTGGGTCTCACTGTGCCTATATTTGTATCGCATGCGGTCCCATCGCTAACCTTGCTATCTTTTGGTATTTCTCCATGGATGCATCTATGAGCCATGGTACCTTCATTGTTTCATCCCTTAACGCATCTAAGTACAGGTAGAACTACACATTGTTGTCGATCTGTTGTTGTTTTTCTTTGAGAACCCATAAGTTCTTATGTCTTGGGCCTCGACATACATTGACCACCTCAGCTTCCATCCCTGGATAATGATTTGGTTCCATCCATCTAACTAGTGCGATGAGTAAAAGCATCCAATAGTAGGTGAATGGATTCCCTACCTCTTGCATCAATCTGACATCTTCCATCAACTTGTTTAACAAAAAAACAGACCAGTTCATCTATATAGATGTTGCACACTATTCTGCTGATGCAATCACTCCCGATGTACAATGATTTGGGTGGTTCTTTCATACTATCTTCACTGCCAACAACTTTGCTACAACAAAAATGGCCTCGTCGTTAATATTTTCGATCAAATATGCCCATTTGTCTTTCACCAAATCATATTTATTTCGTAGTCTCACTTCCAATTTCTTGCCATTATCCTTCCCGTGGAAATATTGCGATGAATCAACCCCTGCCTTGGGGAGGTGGGTGATGCAAGAAATCAAATCAACAGTGATATGTACCTTTGTCCCAAACCATAAATACCCTCCACAAAAACACACCAACAACTGCTTCACACATGCATTGACTTCTGAAGAACTTTCGAAGTGTGGCATATGGATGATGGATAACAACCCATACTGTTGTAGTCCCAATGACCATTGCATCGGTTCTCTTCTGATTGGTCCCATGTCGCTCTTATCCATCTGCTCGTATGTCTCCTTTGTGCATTCTGAGCATGCAAGAATATCCTGGTCACTATACTGAATCTTTTGCAGCTTCGACATGATGTTCATCGTCACATGGACTCCTTCTGGTGTTGCCGCCATATTAAAGGTGTACTTCTCATTCTTATTTATTCATATCGATGACGTGCCTTTGTTTCTTGGTGGTACATACCCTGGGATGTCATCTATCGACGCTCCTTGAGGTTTACCCCTCACTACCATCTCTTTTGCCTCTGCTACCCCCTTCCTTGTCGTACTACGAGTGATTTTCATCCTATTTGAACACCAAAAGTGTTGACCTTGCTAAACACCTAAGGGTTGTAAGTGACATTAATTGATTAACCTAGAGAATTTTGCTAAAATTATTATGTAAAAGGCATGTACTTAGCTTTATTTATTGCCATTATTAATTAATTTGCAATTAAATATGTGGGAAATAAGTTTCCATGTCAGAAGGGTGCACTTGGGAAAGCCAAATTTCCTAGGAGGATAATTAGAAACTGTCAAGGGGATGACAAAAGAAAGCAGTCAAAAAAGAGGGAAAGTACCAAAATCCAAGAAAAACTGTCATAAGGAAAAGCAGGCAACTCTGGGCCAAAGGAGGGTGCAGTTCTCATTTAGAGGTTCAGTCACAAAAGCAGAAGTGTAGAAAATATGTCATAAGGAAAAGCAGATAACTCTAGGCCAAAGGAGGCCATAGTTTCCATATATAGGTTCAGTCACAAAAGCAAGCAGTGCAGAAAATTTGTCATAGGAAAAAGCAATAAACTTTGGGCCTAGGGAGGGCACAATTTCTTAATTGAATGAAGGTTAATTAAAAGGAAACATCTCTCTTGTCTCATACATGCCATTTTCTCACGGAGGTCACATCACGTGGCTAGGTTTAGGGTTTATCAAGAGGTAACTTTCTCAACAAGTCACCCAGGGTCTATTTAAAGACATTTCAAGCTCCATTTATGAGTTTGGTTGATGCTTATTTTGATTTTGATGAAGCGAAGTCTTCCTTAGTGAGTGATGAGCCTCCATATTGTTGGGTGATATTCCCTAAGTTTCCCATTCCCCTTCTCCTCTCTCCCGTTTCTATCTTATTGTGCATGACTTTGAGCTAAGGAGAAGCTCATCAAGTTCAGTTAGACTTCTGTAGCTTATATATACTCCTTCTGATCTGTATATGATAGTAAGGTTATGTACCATAGAGATTTCATGTTAAAATTCTCATGAGAAGAGATTTATGTGCCCATCTAGTGGGTTTTTTGACAGTTTAATGTAATAAGAATGAACTAATGTCCATGGAAGAAGTATTAGATGATCCGATGAACTTTGAGTGAGGAGTGCAAAAGGGTTCTTCCATTGAGAGACTTTTGTGAAACTCAGTATAGAGGGAAGCCAAGAGGAGTTCAAAGGATTCCATATCAGAGTTTTGATTTGAGGAATTCCATTGGAAGAATGACCTTACCTTACTTTGATGGCACTTCTAAGTGCACAAGGAGCTCTTAGATTCAGAAATTCGACACCTATTTCCAATTGAATCCTATAGTAGAGAAGGATGCCATCAAGTTGGCATCCTTACATATTAACGAGGAGGGTAATGATCAGTGGTTTCATGGAATGAAGACCTTGGGACATGGTTAAGTAGTTACCTATGAGGAATTCACCCAGATATTGGCAGAAATGTTTGATCAGAGAGATCCTGACATTTATTTCCATGAATTGGCACATATTAGACAAGTGGGAACTCCTGAAGCTTACATATCAGAATTCCAAAAGATGCCAGTGATGGTCACTGATTTATTAGAAGCTAGGATTATCCCTTTTTTATAGAAGGACTAGAATAACCTCTGAAAGGGCTGGTGAAAGCTTACCGACCCACAACTCTGCATGAAGTGGTGAGCAGAACTAGAGACCTACAAGATGCCATTCCTAGGACCAAGTATCCTCCCACACCCTCCATGCCTCTTAAATTTCAGAATAAAAGACCTCAGTGAGGAACTTTCCTACCCTTGGAAAGAAATATTATTCCTACAAGGATTGAGATGAGGGTAGGAGGAAAAAGCTTTGTTTTTACTGCCAAGAACCTTGGTTTTCGGGCCATAAGTGTGTCAAGGGGAAGGCACACTATATTGAAGTGTTCTCTAAAATTGATGAGGAGATGGTGGAAGAAGCTGAAGTGGCAGATGGAGAATATGAAATAGTTGAAGAAGAGGAGGAAATCCCTTAATCTAGCAACAAAACTACAGTACTCAATGGAGTACCCTAGTTCCATACTTTGAAGGGAGTACTGCAAGGACAAAGAATCATAGTCCTTGTTGGAGAACGATCCCGCAGCTACAGAAGAAGCTGCTAATTTTGGCGGAAAGAGAGAAGTTTGGCGGAAAAAGGACAGGGCAGAGCTACAACGGCGTAGTGCGTTTCCAGCTGGAGAGCAGAGCCGGAAACCATGACTTTTGGGATAGAAAAGTCAAGAAGGCAACGGTACCTGAGCGACCGAGAGAAGAAAGCTCAACCACTGCATTGAAGGCAGCGGCGGAAGACAGGAGGGCTCAGCGACCCTCATAAAGGAGAAGGAGCAATGAGGCTCAAGCATTGAAGACGAAGGACAGAAAGAGAAGCGGTGCATAGTACCCATGGTCAGTGCCGGGAAGCATGGAAGACTGCAGAGAGCTGCAGTGTGACGGGAAGCGGCTACCTCAAGGACAGAGAGGACCGACTGTCACTATTTAGGGTATGGGTTTACTGTTGGGACAGGCCCACAGTGTTGTAATGGCACGACCTTCGGGATGCCTATAAAAGCTTGCATTTTTGTATTGTAAAGGGTTAGCTAATCAGCCAGTTAGATAGTTGGTCAGTTGATAGTTTTGTAGACTCAGGAATCAGTCAGACAGACTGCGTTGTAACGATCCAGACACCTAGTTGTCTGTGAGTCATTTGAGTCTGTATGTAACCATTCACAAAGAAAGCAGAGAGGGAAGGATATATTGAAAGAAAGGCAACATAGAGATAGACTAGAGGCCTAGAAGAGACCTCGCGCTGCATACGTAGTGCAACAAACTGTGCTAACTTCCCTCAAGATATATAATAGAAGCACAGTTTGGTGGACGTAGCTCCCATCCCGAGGGTGAACCACGTTAAATCTGCGTGTTATGTGTTGTATGAATGTGATTGTATTTGTTTATGGTTACTGGTTATTATGCATGTAATGTTAGTTGCAGTAGGAGAATGTATGTGTTGATCAGCTCATGATAATACAAGAAGATAAATATAAGTTGAAGCATTTTAGTAGGCTGTTTAAAGGCTCCCTTTACGTCTGTATCTAATGACCAGTTACTCACAATATACTCCTGAGAAGTAGAGTTTCGCACTTCGGCACAGTCAACGTTAAGAGTGCAAAGTCGTAGTGGTAAGATATCGCAGAGGGGCGGTATTGCATTGGCAGAGGAGTTGCGGTGCGCGATACTGCGAGATGAGGGCTTAGCGTTGAGGAGAGGATGGGCGTGCCGCGGTGCGCAGAGATGCGGTAAGGTTGGGAATATTGTGAGTAAGTGGAAGTTGTGCGACACGAGAGGAAATCATGTGACTCGAGCGGGGTTAAGCATCGCACGGGTAAGAAGTCCCGTGAGCAGAAGGGAACATGCGATGCGCGGAGCTAGTTGATCTAGTGGAGCGTAAGAGCAAGGAAGAAGAAGTAGGATGCGCAGAACCTGGTCCAAGACACTTGAGTCTTGGCAAACCCATGAGATTCACTTCGGGTGAGACTTCAGATCGCTTCGCGGTCTGTCGCCGAAAGGGCCAGTGAGTTTTGGGTGTTGTTGATTAATTATAGTAAACCCGGGTCTGCCCATGCAATCAACAAATGGTTCCGTTGCCGGTTTAAACGACTGGGATTCAATGTTCTGTTGGCATCCTACGAGAGAAGAGTTTCACCAGTGGTTGGATTCAGACTTAAGGGAGTTCGCCAGGCAAGAGAATCGGAGTCCGAGACTAAGCACAGAGGCTTGGCTAGAGAAGCATATCGCTTCAGACACACACACTATATTTTTTGTAACCTACGGAAACGAGCTCTTTGATTGGCTATCCAAGTTGACAGATAGTAACACATTCAAGAAGAAAAGAAACATCATCTGGACACCGGAGCTGATTCAGACCGTACAGAACCTTGACAATCCGATTACGAGAGCAGTGGACTTTTGGCTTACTAGTGTGCTAGAAGGCTACGTTACAGAGTTTGCAGTTGACCAGAGAAAGAGCTTCAGCGCAGCTGAACGATACTTCTTCAAAGGATATCGCGGTAAGTACCTAAGATCTCTAAACTTGTCCCTTAAGATGCTGCTATATGAAAAAGGAACAATGGATCTAGTCTCAGATGAATAAGTAAAGCTAGTAATGTCACAAGAGTTTGAAAGTGATTTTGATGACATTGGACGAACACGGAGTGGAAAGAAGTATAAAGTAGCATTTAGTTCTCCTATATTTGAAGACAGTTCAAACAGTATTAGACAGCCGAGCCCTAGCACCACCGAAGAACCAGAGGGGGGTATCCCTTACCACCCCTATACTCCATAGAATCAGACAGGGACTCAGAATAATCCCGTAGGTACTCCATCTAGTAGTTCACAATCAATACCTACTCCCGTTACATCACCTTCACCTACACCGCTGAGTGGTAGTACTCTAGTCAGTCAGAACCCACCACAGAGAAATAGAATGGGAGACGACATGAAGCTACCTATCTTTAAAGGTACAGGAGCTGAAGATCTGGAACAACATTGGTTCCTATGCGAAGCTATGTGGACCATTAAAACAATCAACGATGATAACCTTAAACTTGTACAGTTGGTTACCACACTCAGAGACAGAGCCTTGACATGGTACATAAAGTATACTACATTACCCAAGACGCTCGCCCAGGTCAAGAATGCCATGATTAAAGAGTTCAAGAAACCTAAATCTGAGTCTCAGTGCATTACAGAGCTTAAGGATATTAAACAGCTACCCTCAGAGTCAGTATGGGAGTTTGACCAGAAATTCAAAGCTCTTATTGACCAAGTAAGTTTTGACTTTGCGCCGGAGCAGCATAAAGAATGGTTTATTGCAGCGCTGCTCCCTCATATCAGAATGCCACTAATGCAACAGAAACTCACTACTCAAGATGAAGCACTAGAGATGGAAATGAAACTAGAGGCTTCACCTTTAGCAGACACCAGTACAGGGATGACAACTCTACAGACCCAGTTGGCCAACCTCACCTTACAGATACACGAACTTAAAAAAGGGAAAGAGGATATGCAAGACATATGGTGCATAAAGTGCAGAGAACAGGGCCACAGTAAAGACAACTGTCCAGTCTTTGCAGAATACTTAGCGTCAGGGGCTCCTAACCCCTTACCACGAACACGAGGGCCATGGTGTGAAATATGTAGAACTCAAGGACATCCACCTCAGCAATGTCCTTTGATTCAAAAATATGTACAGACACCTAAAAATATCTATTGTATCTTCTGTAAATCCGTCGGGCATGATCCACAAGATTGCCGAGCTTATGATCTCCTGTCAGAAAGAACACAGGATGTGTACAGAGTCCAAGCAGACACACAGGGTCCAGCAACAGGAACACAGCCGGCTCAGCCGTATGGGGGCCGAGGAGGAGGATTCATAGGACGAGGCCGAGGAGGAGGCTTCGCAAGAGAAGGAGGTTTTGGTCAAGGTCATGGACCAGTCACCTCTTATAATTGTGGAATGGTCGGACACTATGCTAGGGACTGTCAGAACGCCACTACTACTTGTAATTACTGCAAATCTTACGATCATACCATAGAAGAGTGTCCCATATTGATAGCTAAGATCAGAGCTCCTAAACCCGTTGCACACCAGAACATTCAGCTTATCGCTGCCGAACCTAAGGAACTAGAACCAACAGTTAACATTGTGACTCGGAGCGGTGCTTCTACCAGTGGCACATCGCAGGAGACCGGACAGAACACAAGCCAGGGGTGGGTGCGCAGAGCTCCTACTAAAGCAACTGCACTCAACCTACAGAAGAATAAGGAGACCTTTCACGAAGCTAAGGCTTCCTTTGATGAACCTACACTAGCAGGACCACAGGTACCGCTGTCTAGGGGCGTACCGCAGCAAATACCTTGTAGCGATAACCCTGAGCAGGCACAGCAGGCTACCACATCCGGAAGATGTGACGAAGATGAATCGACAGGAAGTATACAAGCCTTCCTGCACAGCTGCTTGAAACTCCTGAGAAATGATAAAGCTGTTGGTGAGCTACAACGTATGATAGATCAGTGTCAGCAACCCTCTCTCTCGGACAGTGCACACCGCGCTGTCCACAATATTACAAGACATGCAAGGACAGGAAGAGAGATGAAATTCACAGCCCAGATCAGTGAATTTGAAATGGATGAGGTTGTCTTAGGCCTAGGATCATAGGTGAACGTTCTAACCAAGCAGACATGGGAACAGATGGGTAGTCCTCAGTTAGCCTTATCACCTATCCACCTGAGATTAGCTAATCAGCAGCGAGTATCGCCATTGGGTCGATTATCGCAGGTGCCAGTTGATATTGACGGAGTTTGTACTTTTGTGGACTTTGAGGTTATAGAAATCATTGGTGACAGTCGACCATACCTAGCACTACTGAGTATTGATTGGGCAATTGGCAGCAAAGCTGGCATTGACCTAAAGAAAAGACAAATGACCTTTGAGGATGCGCAGATCCGGGTCATCGCACCGCTGGACCCTTACCAAGGACCTAGATATATCGAACCTATCCGAGCAGAAGAAGAGGCACGTAATATGGAGAGTCTATACCAGATGACAACAAACCAGAATGACTACATCAATCCCACTGCAGAAGGGCATATTAGTTGGCAATGCGACAGCTCATGCGCATCGGATTCGAATGCTGGTCTAGAAAACTGGCAGAACAGACTGTACGAAGTATCATCGCACAGATGTGTGCTTATAAGTAAGTCACTGCGATGGATTGGTGCCGAGATCGCTGAGACCCCATCATATCATGGTCTGACAGACATCCAAGATTTCCTCGAACAATTTGAGCAACAAACTCCCCCTGAGCAGAGGATCGCAGCTATGGACCTTGCAGTTAGAGCCACACCTGCAAGATGGTGGTATGCGCATAAAAAAAATATCGCATCATGGGATAACATCAAAAGACTGATGGCGATCAGATTTTCCGATGAAAGAAGGTATGCTCAGCACAAGTACACAGGCAAAACTGACCCCAGGGTACACATTCAGTTATGTGAATAGAACTGGTCGGACATTCCAGAGGACGAATGGGTTCACAGATTCATTCACACATTGGACACAATTCCCAGGAATTGGTATTCAGAGACCGAGTTGCGCAAGGGAACCACCACATGGCTGCTTATGACAGACAGCTTCCTACTCACCTTTGCATTTGAATCAGAACATCCAAGTGTTGCCCAGGCCCTAGACATCATCAAGACTAAGATGTTTGAGGATCACACCATCTCAGTACCAGTCCAACCTGAGTGGACTATCCAGCTAGAAGAGGCGTTGGAATGCTATAATTTCACATCAGAATCAGAGGAAGCAGACGAGGATCCTCGCAATACCAACATCCCAGAATCAGAAGGCACTCGTGAAGTGGAGGGACCACAGCTAGAGATTCCAGCGATCACCGAGCCCATCAAGATTAAAAAGATCAATATTGGCACAAACGAAGAACCTAAGTTTGCCTCTATTGGAGACTACTGGAATGGTGCAACAGTTGGACAGATTGCAGATCTGCTACATGATTATCAAGACCTATTTCCCACCAAGTTCATAGAGATGAAGGGAATAGTTGGAGACTTGGGAGTCATGAGGATACCACTAAAGGAGGATGCTAGACCAGTTAAGCAGCGTCCATACAGATTGAACCCGCGATACAAAGAAAAGGTAAAGGACGAAATTGATAAAATGCTAACAGCAGGCATCATTGAACCAGTAGAGGAAAGCGAATGGGTTAGCCCTATGGTAGTACAAGAGAAGAAAACAAAAGGGGACATAAGGATCTGCGTTGACTTGCGAAAACTCAACGATGCCTCACTTCATGATCCATTTCCAACACCGTTCACTGATGAAGTATTAGACAACGTGGGAGGACAAGAGGTATACTCCTTCACTGATGGGTTTTCAGGTTACCACCAGATCAGAATACACCCAGAAGATCGATCCAAGACCACATTTGCAACAGAGTGGGGCTCATTCCAGTATACGGTAATGCCCTTTGGTCTTAAGAATGCACCAGCTATATTTTCTAGAGTAGTAGTTGCTGTATTTAAAGAATACATTCATAAATTCTTGGAAGTATATTTTGATGATTGGACTGTATTTGGGTTAATCGATAAGCACATAGGTGATATAAGACTGATGTTAGAAAAATGTAGGCAGTACCAGATCTCTCTAAACTTGAAAAAATGTATATTCTGTGCACCATTTGGTATCTTGTTGGGTCACATTGTCTGCAGACAAGGCTTGATGGTAGACCCCGCCAAGATCGCTATCATTGTAAACCTTCCAGTACCTAATTCAGTCAAGCAACTAAGGACAGTACTTGGTCATACCGGGTACTACAGAAAGTTCATCAAGGGCTACGCAAAGATTACAGCGCCGATGGAGAAACTGTTAAAAAAAGATGTAAAATTCCTATGGAACGAGGAATGCCAGCAGAGCCTAGATATACTTAAGGAGAAGATGGTTACAGCACCTATCCTAGTATTTCTGGATTGGACTAAGCCTTTCCATGTACATGTGGATGCATCCGGCATCGCATTAGGAGTCGTCTTAACCCAGCCAGGAGACAGGGATCTTGACCATCCCATCGCATATTCCAGCAGAAAGTTATCAACAGCAGAAAAGAACTACACCACAACAGAAAGGGAAGGTTTAGCTATGGTATATGCGTTGCAGAAGTTCAGGCACTATCTATTGGGTGCCTCGTTTAAAATGTTTACTGATCATTCCACATTGAAGTACCTAGTCAATAAACCAGTGTTAGGGGGGAGAATCTGCAGATGGTTACTCCTCTTCCAGGAGTACGATTTTGAGATCATTGTGAAACCAGGCAGACTGAATGCAGGACCAGATCATCTGTCGCGGCTAGACACAGGAGAAGAGCCCAGTAACCTAGAAGACAACCTGCCAGATGCGCCGTTGTTTTCCATACAGATTGCAGATGAATACTATGCCGAAATTATTCAATTCCTCACCACAGGAGTAGCACCTGATGACTTTACTAAACAGCAAAAGAAGCAGTTGGTTGTTAAGGCAGCAGACTTCACCCTCATTGCAGGATGTCTATACAAGTTAGGTCCGGATGAATTTTTGCACAGATGCGTGATGCCACACGAGAAAGACACTATTATCAAAGAGGCTCATTCAGGAACCACAGGAGGACATTTTGCAGGAAAACCAACTGCGCAGAAAATTCTAGACGCAGGCTTATGGTGGCCTACACTGCATAAAGACACAAAGGACTTCTGCAGATGCTGCGATATCTGCCAAAGGGTCGGAAAACCCTCGCGCCGCAATGAAATGCCACTGCGACCACAGGTCACGCTGCGCGCATTCGACAAATGGGCTATCGATTTTGTGGGTCCAATCAACCCACCCGGGAAGCGCACTGGTGCGAGATACATCATCACTGGAACAGAATACCTCACCAGATGGGCGGAGGCCAAGGCAGTAAGAAATTGTGATGCTGCTACAGCTGCACAGTTCCTTTTTGAAAACATAATCAGCAGGTTTGGATGCCCAGTAATTTTGATGAGTGATCAAGGCACACACTTCCTGAACAGCACTATTGAGGCATTGACAGAAGAATTCCAGATTCAGCACTATAAGAGCACTCCCTACCACCCACAAGCTAATGGTACGGTCGAGGCCTTCAATAATATTTTAGAAAATGCTCTCACCAAGATCTGTAATAGCCAGAGGAACGATTGGGACCTTCGAGTTAACGCTGTGCTGTGGGCATATAGAACCACATGCAAGAAACTTATAGGACACACACCTTTCAGCTTGGTATATGGACAGGAGGCTGTTATGCCTATGGAGTATATTCTTCCCAGCTTAAGAGTCACTCAGATTACTGGGATGACCGATATAACCACGGTCGAGGAACAGTTAACACAGCTGCTTACCCTGGAAGAAGACAGATTTATCGCCGGATTCCATCAGAAAGTGCAGAAGGCACGAGAAAAATCCTGGCATGATAGACACATTAAGAATAAGACTTTCCAGATCGGAGACCCAGTGCTTCTGTATGACAGCAAATTCCTGAAGTTTCCAGGGAAGTTCAAAACACATTGGTTGGGGCCATATCAGATACAGCAAGTCATAGAAGGAGGTGCTGTCCAACTCAGTCAGTTGAACGGGGAGCTTCTTCCCACATGGATTAATGGCAGTAGGCTTAAGCTCTACAGTGACACCCTTCCCACCTCTCCATCCTAGCATGAACAGTTTATAGAGGTGCAGATTCCCAGTGTAGTTGAAAGGAGGCATCGCACCGGGAACTAGTCTACACCGGCAGATAACCTAGTCAGGAGGAATCGCACCAGCGCGACAAAAAAATAAAAATAAAAAAAATTGACATCGTTTGGTTGCGCAGGTGACAAGGAGGCTACATCGTAGCAATGACACGTGTCACCGTGCCACGTGTCCAGTCTGGCAACTAACAGTGGACTGTCAAGTCACGGTCTGACAGGCAGTTAATGAGGAAATGATCGGTATCCCTTACCGTAGATTTGGTGGCAGGCCTCATTAAGTTTCTAGATTTGGAAAAATCTTTGACAAGACTGACACCTGAGCACGCACAATTCGAGTAGCACGTGAGCAGATTTCCGCATTAATTGAGGATCGGAATGGCGAGCATGGCATCATCCAGGCAATAATTAAGTCCGACGGGTTTTACCGGGATGATCGCTCCATCCGGGAGCGTTGACTCGTCATAAATATAGGAACTACCCAGGTACGAGAGTCACAATTGAAAACATCTGAGAGCCATATGGAGCAGTCCTGAGTATCCCCTGTGCAGTATTAGCCAATCCAGTTACAGAGTACAGTGACTTCCAGAGTTCGAAGCCACTGCACGCCCAGAGTATTGAGCCAAGCGGATTCTGACTAAAAGCTAACCTCTAGAAGGCATGGTGAGACGTTTTGACCCTGGTCCTGGTGACCATAGATCCGCCATGACGACGTCGCCCAGGGTTGTGAAACTAAGTACAGCACAAGTTAGACAGTCGCTAGGGGTGAAGAGTCAAGCGCCAGACGTAGAGGCTGTCACTAAAGGCTCCGTTAAGGAGAAGAAGAACGCCGAGCCGACCACTGAAGATAAGAAAGCAGAGCAGAAGACTGATGAAAAGAAATCTCCCACTACAAGGAAGGTAAAAATCAGAAAAAGAAAGCAACGGGAGAAGGTCGCCGACCCATCTGATCAGCTAACCGAAGAACAAAATATTTCTAAGGTAAAGAAACAACATATGGTTGTCATAGATCAGAGGCAGCGTGCATGCTTGGAGAGGGTTGCTGAGCAAGAAAAGGCAAAACAACACCCTGAGGATCCAAGGCAGCCTATGGACCTGGCCCACTTAGAAGAGAAGAGAAGTGGAAGAAGACTGCAAACCCAGTGGAGGGGAGACTTCCAGAACGAGGACAAAGGCTTGTCCTCGGAGCGGAGTTCATGGGTTGCTTCTTCTCCGTCCACGAGGCTCTAGATGGAAGGAAAGGTTTGAGGAGGCTGGAATATACAGACTTTCCTTGTGATAAAAGTTCTAACCCAGATAAAGAGGAAAGGATATCTGTGGAACACTTCTCAAACACTAGAGCGCTCATAAAGAAGAAAGAGCGAAGGGAGCGACATCATGACTATGGGTAGAAAGCATAAGAAATCCCACCGAGCTAAGTTACCGAAACTCCAGAAAGAGCGTGCCGAGGTAATGAAGAATGAAGTTGCAGAACTTCGGGGTAAGTTACAGAAAACTTCGCAGGAGGCGAAGGAGAAGCTACAACAGGAGACCCCTGCTGGTAGTGGCTCGGGGCGAGCCACAAGTAAGTGTTAGGGGACTGTTGGAGCAGGATCCCGCAGCTACAGAATAAGCTGCTAATTTTGGTGGAAAGAGAGAAGTTTGGCGGAAAAAGGACAGGGCAGAGCTACGACGGCGTAGCGCGTTTCCAGTTGGAGAGCAGAGCCAGAAACCATGACTTTTGGGATAGAAAAGTCAAGAAGGCAACAGTACCTGAGCGGCCGAGAGAAGAAAGCTCAACCACTGCATTGAAGGCAGCGGCGGAAGACAGGAGGGCTCAGCGACCCTCATAAAGGAGAAGGAGCAATGAGGCTCAAGCATTGAAGACGAAGGACAGAAAGAGAAGCGGTGCATAGTACCCATGGTCAGTGCCGGGAAGCATGGAAGACTGCAGAGAGCTGCAGTGTGACGGGAAGCGGCTACCTCAAGGACAGAGAGGACCGACTGTCACTATTTAGGGTATGGGTTTACTGTTGGGACAGGCCCACAGTGTTGTAATGGCACGACCTTCGGGATGCCTATAAAAGCTTGCATTTTTGTATTGTAAAGGGTTAGCTAATCAGCCAGTTAGATAGTTGGTCAGTTGATAGTTTTGTAGACTCAGGAATCAGTCAGACAGACTGCGTTGTAACGATCCAGACACCTAGTTGTCTGTGAGTCATTTGAGTCTGTATGTAACCATTCACAAAGAAAGCAGAGAGGGAAGGATATATTGAAAGAAAGGCAACATAGAGATAGACCAGAGGCCTAGAAGAGACCTCGCGCTGCATACGTAGTGCAACAAACTGTGCTAACTTCCCTCAAGATATATAAAAGAAGCACAGTTTGGTGGACGTAGCTCCCATCCCGGGGGTGAACCACGTTAAATCTGCGTGTTATGTGTTGTATGAATGTGATTGTATTTGTTTATGGTTACTGGTTATTATCCATGTAATGTTAGTTGCAGTAGGAGAATGTATGTGTTGATCAGCTCATGATAATACAAGAAGATAAAGATAAGTTGAAGCATTTTAGTAGGCTGTTTAAAGGCTTCCTTTACGTCTGTATCTAATGACCAGTTACTCACAATATACTCCTGAGAAGTAGAGTTTCGCACTTCGGCACAGTCAACGTTAAGAGCGCAAAGTTGTAGTGGTAAGATATCACAGAGGGGCGGTATCGCATTGGCAGAGGAGCTGCGGTGCGCGATACTGCGAGCTGAGGGCTTAGCGTTGAGGAGAGGATGGGCGTGCCGCGGTGCGCAGAGATGCGGTAAGGTTGGGAATATTGTGAGTAAGTGGAAGTTGTGCGACACGAGAGGAAATCGTGCGACTTGAGCGGGGTTAAGCATCGCACGGGTAAGAAGTCCTGTGAGCAGAAGGGAACGTGCGATGCGCGGAGCTAGTTGATCTAGTGGCGCGCAAGAGCAAGGAAGAAAAAGTAGGATGCGCAGAACCTGGTCCAAGACACTTGAGTCTTGGCCAACCCATGAGATTCACTTCGGGTGAGACTTCAGATCGCTTCGCGGTCTGTCGCCGAAAGGGCCAGTGAGTTTTGGGTGTTGTTGATTAATTATAGTAAACCCGGGTCTGCCCATGCAATCAACAGTCCTTATTAATGGGGGTGCCACCAAATTTTTTATTGATGCAACCCTAGTGGAGAAAATAAATCTTCTAACTGAGTCCTTTGAAGGATTCATTGTGGTCATCCCGGGGAACCATACCATGGAATGCAATCGATGGATTCCAAACCTGCAAGTGAAACTAGGAGACTACATAGTGAAATAAATTTTTTATGTTGTCAATGTGATAGACACCAACATGGTGTTGGGAGTTCAATGGTTGTACTCCATTGGAGAACATTCCCTAAAATAAAAAATACCCTAAATAATTTTGAAATATGATGAAGGGAAATCAATAAATTTGAAGGTTATGGATACTTACCCAAGCCAATTAATTTCTACCAACAGTATGAGATCCATTCTGAGGCATGGGGACATTGAATGGGTTGTTGAATGTTAGATTACTAATGAGGGAACTGCAGTCAAAGTTTCCTACTATCCCAAAGACATAAAAAGTTGTAGCACAAGCACGAGGGGGTTTTTGAAAACCTTCCACATGGCATGCCACCTAACCGTGGAATTAAACACAGAATTGAGTTGGAATTTGGTACACTTCCAATAAAAATCCACCCCTACAAGCATCCAAAGAATTTCAAGGATGAAATTGAGAAGGCCATCAAGGGGCTCCTTGAGTTGGGCCTCATTAGACCAAGATCCAGTCCTTTTTATTCTTCGGTGGTTCTGGTGAAGAAGAAGGATGGGACACTTAGGATGTGCACATACTATCGGGCCTTGACCCTAATAACCATAAAGAACCGGTACCCAATCCCCTAGATTGATGAATTGATGGATAAACTACATGGAGAAAAAATATTCTCCAAAATAGACCTCTGGTCAGGATACCACCAAATCAGAATGAGAGAGGAAGACATACAGAAGACAACCTTCCATTGTCATTTTGGTCATGCCATTTGGCTTGAATAATGCTCTGTCAACCTTCCAATCATGCATGAACAAGGTGTTCAGTGAGTAGCTTCGTAAGCATGACCTTGTCTTCTTTGATGATATTCTGATTTATAGTAGGACATGGGAGGAGCACCTGCTCCACTTAGATATGGTGCTCACTATACTTGTAGATCAATCCTTCTTTGCTAATATGTCCAGATGTGAGTTTGGCATGAACGAATTGCTCTATCTTGTCCATGTGGTCTTCCAAGAAGGGGTCAAAGTGCACCAAGAAAAAATAGAGGCCATATCGGGTTGGTCAATCCCAAGGAAACCCACCTAACTGAGAGGCTTCATTGGCCTTTGCAATTACTAGTATAAATTAATCAAAGGGTACTCCCAGTTCATTGTGCCTTTGAAATATTTGACTAAGAAGGGTGCATTCAGTTGGAATGGGGAGGATGAACAAAATTTCTAAAAGATGAAGGAGATAATGAGAAGTTGTTTGGTACTTGATTTACCTAATTTCTCCAAACCTTTTATGCTGGAATGTGATGCCTCTCGAGAAGGCATTAGATGTATTCTTGTGCAAGAGAGGCACCCTATTGCATTCGAGAGAAGAAAATTACAGCCTCATTAAAGAATTTATTCAATCTATGACAAAACGGTGTTGGCTGTTATGCATGCTTTGGCCAAGTTCCAACAATATTTAGTGGGAGGAAAATTCATAGTGAAGACTTATCACAATTAGACACTTCCTAACCCAAAAAGAGCTCAATGATAGTAAATAGAAATGGGTGAGAAAGGTCCAGTCATATGACTTTGATATTGCGTATAAAAAATGAAAGATGATTGTTTTGGCTGATGCACTTTCCCGCAAGCCCACACTCTCTCTGTTGTAGATGCTAACTGAGTAGAAGATATAGTTGGGCACTGGATATTCAAAGAATCATTTTTCTTGTGAATTTTTTGGATGGGGTAAGACAAAATGAATAATACAAGGTACATGATGACCTAATCTACTACAAAAATAGAATCTTCTTAGTGCCCAACTTTGCACTAAAGAGGAATATTTTGGAAGTTGCACATGATGCAATAGTGGATGGCCACCCTGGTTTTTGGAAGACTTACCAGAAGGAAAGACATAGATTTGCTTGGAACGGTCTCAAAGATGATGTTCTCATGCATGTAAGGGAATGTTTTGCATGCCACAAGAACAAAGTGCAACACACACACCCTGTAGGACTCCTCCAGCCTCTCCCTATTCTATAATATAAATGGGAGAGTGTATCCATGGACTTCATTACCGGGATGCAAAAGGCTCAAGGAAAATACAACATTTATGTGGTGGTTGACAGGTTAACCAAATCTGCACACTTCTTTGCAGTCACCTCCATTATTTCAAGTAGTGAGGTTGCTTCTTTATTTATCAAGGATGTTTTTAGGATGCATGGATTTCCCATAACCATAATTAGTAACCAAGACAACAATTTCACTAGTTCCTTTTGGAAGGTTCTGTTCAGGCTGGTGGGAGAAAAACTGAATATGAACACAAGCTATCACCCCCAGAAAGATGAACAAATTGAAAGGGCGGATCAATGTCTTGAAGGGTACCTTCCATAACTATGTCATGGGACAAAAAAGGGCTTGGGACACCTAGCTTGGTCCCTACAAGATTTTAATAAAAATTGGTGAAGTGGCCTATGAGTTGGCACTGCCATCAAAGAGCAAGATCCATAATGTTTTCCATGTATCCTATTTAAAGAAAGTAGTTGGCCAATAGATAGTGGCATCAGAAGAAGTTCCACCCCAGGATGATGAAGGCCATTTGGTATTAGTACCAGAGGAAGTGTTGCATATAAGAGAAAGGAAATCGAGGAACAAAACCATCAAAGAGTATATGATACAGTGGAAGGGGTTACCTAGTGAAGATGCCACTTGGGAGGGTGAGCAGATCTTGCAGCACTATGGTTTAATTCTGCTTGGGGACAAGCAGACTTGGGAGGGGATTAATGTCATGCCCCACCTTATTTAACATCAAAAGTGTTGACCTTTTTAAACACCCAATGGTTCTAAGTGACATTAATTCATTAACCTCGGGAATTTTTCTAAAATTATTATGTAGAAGGCATGTACCTAGTTTGATTTCTTTTCATTATTAATTAATGTGAAATTAAATATGTGGAAAATAAGTTTCCATGTCAAGAGGGTGCACTTGGGAAATCCAACTTGCCTAGGAGGATACTTAGAAAATGTGAAGGGAGTGACAAAAGGAATCAGTCAGAAAAGAGGGAAAGTACCAAAAGCCAAGAAAAGATGCCATAAGGAAAAGCATGCAAATCTGGGCCAAAGGAGGGTGCAGTTTCCATTTATAGGTTCAGTCACAAAAGCAGAAGTGTAGAAAAATGTCATAAAGAAAAGCAGACATCTCTCGGCTAAAGGAGGGCGCATTTTCCATTTAGAGGTTCAGTCACAAAAGCAGGCAGTGCATTGAAAGATGTCATAGGAAAAAGAAGGAAACTCTGTGCTTAAGGAGGGCACATTTTCTAAATTGAATGGAGGTTGATGACATGGAAACATATCTCTTGTCTTATACATGCTATTTTCTCAAGGAGGGCACACCATGTGGCTAGGGTTAGAGTTTAGCGAGTGGTAACTTGCTCAACAAGTCACCCGTGGTCTATTTAAAGATAATTCAAGCTCCATTTCTGAGTTTAGTTGATGATTATTTTTCTGTTTATGAAGCTAAGGTTTCATTACTGAGTGATGAGCCTCATTACTCTTGGGTGATGCACCCCAAGTTTCCCATTCCCCTTCTCCTCTCTCCCCTTTCTATGTTATTGCAGGTGACTTTGAGCCAAGAAGGATCTCATCAAGTTTATTTCAAATTATGTAGATGATATATACTCATTCAGATCTATATATGACAGTGAGGATCTTTCCTATAGCTCTTTCATTTTAAAATTCTCATGAGAAGAGATTTATGTGCCCATCTAGTGTGGTTTTTGATAGTTTAATGTAATAAGAATGAAATCATGTCCATGGAAGAAGTATTAGATGATATTATGTGTTAAAAATGATATATTAGTTTTTTTCATACTTCATTAGCAAGTCTTAATGGAATCTTGTTCGAAATTCATCAATTTATGCACACCCTTGCTAGTTGACAAGGAAAATTCTACTAGTTTTACAAATTTCTTCATTCTGGAAGTTTTATGCATCAAAATGTAATTTCCAAAGTTTATGTAGGAATTTAAATCACCCAAATACCTATCCTATCCCGCATACATTGATTTCATTGAGTTCGTACAACGTTTGGACAACCAACTTTGAGCATGGTCTCCCTGGGCCAAAATTGTTAGTTTTGCCCAAATTGTTCCAAACAACCCCAAATCACTCCAGATATATTCCTGACTTTTTGAAACCTCATTTGATGCTAAATAACTGTCTAATAACACCTCTGAACATTTCACATAACCCTGTTTGAATGGGTGTGAAAGTTCTTCTTAGTTGCATGGTTGGTTGACCCAGAAGCATGGGAGTAGGCTTCAATAGAGTTAATTCTGAACCTAAATGGTCCATGTATTACATGTTATAGGGAAGTTACTTTATCTGCCCCAAATTTTCCTAGGTATATTCCTTAACCCTCTTCAATATTACCATAATTGTATCAATAAATCACTTATTTTCCCTTGCATCTTAAGTGGTTAATGGTACTGCAAAACTCTGATTGCACACCTCAATTAATAAATACAAAAGAGTTAGTATTATAATCTGAATATTAGATCATGGATATTACACATGATTGCAGAATCTAAACATCCATAGTTATTTTGGACACCTTACATTGTTCATTCCTTGAATTTAGCACTCAAATCTATTGCTTCAGATGTTACATGGTTTGAAAACTTTATCGAGGATGCATGTCATATCTATAATTTTGTACAAAACCACTCCAGTTCCCTCACAATATACAAAGAGTACACACACCTTTGATTGTTGAAGATTGCAGATACTTGATTTGCTTCCTCATTCATCATACTTAAGAGGTTGAGGGAGGTCAAAACCGCCCTAGGGTACATGGTTTTTTCATTTTTTGGTCTTTTTGAAGAAATCGAGATCAAAATGCTTCAAAATAGGTAAAGGAAACCATGTTAGATGATGGTTTGTGGGAGTGGGTATATCTTACCATTAATATCATGGAACCAATAATTTCTTTATTGTGGTTTGTAGACACGAACTATCCCATCCTAGCATATGTTTATGAGGGGAATGATTCCATGATTGAGTCCATGAATACCATTGTGTCCCAAGTATGAAATATTAAAAAATAACTTATGGTACACTATACATGATATTATTATCTATAGGTGGGATTGGAATGTCACGCCTTTGCATTGCTTGGCCCACTCATTGAATCCCAAGTTCTACAGTGATGAAAGTCTCAAAGGTGGCCCCTCACACAGATTCCCTCCTCGCATGGATGGAGAGATTTCATAAGAAAGTAATATAGAATTTAGACAGTTATATCGGGATAGAGACTCACTTCATGAGGTTTGAGGAGGTCTTTGTAGAGTTTTCCAGTACCACTAGGAAATTTGGAGGCCATGATGTGGTCGAAGATAGGGGTTAGGAAACCCTATGCTTGGTGGGAAACTCTTGGGGCAACACAACTTATTCTATAGAAGTTGTATTTGACAATAACCTCTCAATATACTTCATCCTCTAGTTATTAGAGACATTAGAGCATGTATGGTAATTTGTATAGTTTGAAGAAGATCAACCTTGAGCATTCCAAGGCAGAGACAATGGTATATGTGCGCACCAACCTTCACCTGATTTATAGGTATAGGGAGGAGTGGGTGAAGGGAAATACAAAGGTGTGGGATGTGTTTCATCATGATATGGGCTTGGACAACAATACTGAGTTGGCATTAGCCAACATGGATCTTAATGGTCAAGTGCTAGATCCGGTCTCTTTTGATGATGGTTATCCTCTAGAGGGGTGATCGTCCACACTAGTAGATGTAGATCTTGAGATAGGAAGAGACATGGAGGAGGAGGATGAAGAAGATAGTAGTGATGAGTTTGTTGATTTGGGGATGGAGGAGGACTATTGGCATATGATATTCTTCCATCTTGATCTAGCCTTTTATTTATTTATTATTTTCTAGTAGAATTCTAACATCTATGTAATACATTTTGATTTTGAATACTTAATGAGAGATACATGATTCTCACATCTTGATCTATCATCAATGTGTCTCATTATGATTTGTGAATGTATAATTTGTATTGATTCTAATTTCTCTTGAATATTTGTAAATGTTCTAGTTTTAAAAAATATTGGATATATATATTTATATATACATAATGTGTTGTCTATGTCCTAATTCTCTGGGTTACTACTTAGTTCTGATTAGTTAGACCAAATCAATTTAAGTATGACTTACTATGACTTGCTTAATATATGAATGATCATGTGAATAATTTAATATATGTTATTTCTAGTTATATATATATATAATTTAAGCTTTATTAACAAGTTATAATTGGTGAACATATGGCTATCTAGTAAATCAAATAATAAATTGAAATTAGCTATAATATGATGTTTTATGTAAATTTTAATTAAATTATTTTCTTATAAATATTAAATCAATTATGATATCTTTTAAACAAATTTCAAATCAAATACATGTGGAAAATGGAAGTTTACAATAACAATATTTATGATGATGTTGGTTCTTTAATTTTATCAATATTTATGATGATGGTGGTTATTAATGTCTACCTGAGATCAACTTTGTTTTATCTAACTTTAAGAGAAGCATTCATAAATTATCATAGTTATGTGTTAAAATGTTAGGAAATGAATGTTATAGAAAATATTTTGAAATTGTGTTACGAGAAAGTGGTTCACTTCATAGTATCACAAATATGACAAGTTCTTTCATCTCAAGAAGTTTTAGGATCTAATGAGAGTTTGTTTTTATTTTGATCTTATAGATTATGGTTGATCACCTCTTTATAATACCTTAGTTTGATCGTATCTTCTGTTTTTTTTCTTTCTACAATGATTTAACCATAGCATGATCTTTGTATGCCAATGTTTTCACTAAAGTATGAAGCAATCTTAGGAAAGGTCTGGTTACCCATGTTGTTTATATTATTATTATATACATTATATACCTAATCATAACCATGCTTTCAATGGGGAGAGACTCACTTTTATAAGGAGGATATGATAGGGTGTTGGCCTGAATTTTAAGATTATATGGTATAAAGTGCTTTTGAATTTGTTCTATCCTTCTTCGTATTTTTTAAAAGTGGCTTAACCCAAGCTTTACATCCATATAAATAATATATATTATACTTAATTTATTTTTTAAACCTTTTTTTGTTAATAAGTATTTAATATTTTAATTAATTTTAATTTATCAAAATCTTCATTAATTTTAATTATATCAATGATTTTATTATTAATTTCAATATTTTTATATAATAATCAATTAACATTTTAACAATATAATTACAAAATGTTTCCTAATTTATATAAAAATGTTATTACACTTCAACAATATTAGATCTCTCTTAGTTCTTGAGAAATGTGATATAAATTAATCTATACTAATATACCTAAATATATCCACCATTTTGACAGTGCATATACAACTTATACAACTTGTACCTAAATATATCCACCATTTTGACAGTGCATATACAACTTATACAACATGCTATTTTTATCGTACCAAGTTAAAATTTTAATACAAATTACCCAATTGGCTAATGTACTGAAATTCCTCAACCAATTTATTGGAATTTAACACTAGCTAGATTCGTCGACCGTTTTAACGCTACACAGAGGTGTTACAGATCACTTTGTTATAATAGAAATGTGCGTTGTGAGTCGTGACTCGTGACCAAGTTAAGTATCGGCCCTGCGCCTACTCAACAATTGAAGTACAGTACAGCTAAGGCAATTAAACACATGAATCAATCAAGAAAACCAGTTACCATCAAAATCACCATTCACGTCAGAACAGAGAAGTATCAAAGAAAGATAATAAGTATACAAACATATGAGAGGGGCCGGGATGCCATTAGTGAGACACCAGTGTCACAAACGAATGAGAGTTGAGAGGGGGCCGGGGTGCCATTAGTGAGAAATGAACAACACATAAACAAACACAGATTTTCAAACTGGAAGGCATATTTCATTCAGATGTCTTTGGCTCTATTTATAGAGCTACATTGCAGAGAATATTTAGCTAGAAAGATCTGAGTCCATATCTTTCTTCCACCTACTTTCTTTCTCCCACCCGCTACCTATTATTGCGGACATTACAGAGTTGTGCACGTACTGTTTCAACTGTCGCTTTGCATCACTACGTCGCTTTGCATTTTTATTGAAGTTATTTGAAACGTTTCATCACCACGTCGCTTTGCATTTCTATTTCTTGTGATCTCTGTAAAGCAGGTGGTGGAATGGAGAGATGTTAGTGGGTGCTGCAAGAACAGGAAATTATAATATTGTTGCAGTGATTGCATGCAGGTACAGGATAAAGCAGGTGGTGGAATGGAGAGATGTTAGTGGGTGCTGCAAGAATGGGAAATTATAATATTGTTGCAGTGATTGCATGCAGTACAGGAAATGATAATATTATTGGAGTGATTAGTAAAAATTGCATTCAGCTATAAATTATTTTTGGTCTCTTGGTTTCAGCACGGGTAAAGCACGGGTAAATTTGAGGGGACTTTTGAACATGAGACCTTCTAATTACAACTAATTTCAACAATCCCACTTTACCACTTGTTCTGTCCCCATAGGTTAGTGATCTCGGTTGTGTTATTATCCCTGTCAGCAAGTTATTATGTAATCACTAAGTTGGTTATTATGTAATCACTAAGTTGTTGACTTTATATTAGTTAGTTTTGATTTTATATTAGTTAGCTTCTATTTAAATTATTTTTCACGTTTATTAATGTTAACTTTATAATTTTTTTTTTTTATATTTTCTTAAATTCATTTATCTAATTCAATTTTTATTTTACAATTATTACAATTCAATTGAAAATGATAATTTAATTGATTAATTTAATTTTTATATTTTTTAAAATTTATTTATTTAATGTATTATTAGTTCAATTTTTATTTTGTAATACAATTGAAAATGACAATTTAATGAATTAATGTACTAACACTATAAATTAACATATAACACTTGTCCAATTTTCTTGAAAATAAATTTAGTCTATTATGTCACTCTATGATGGTGACATATATGGATATGTTAGTTGTATTATTTTAAAAGTACAGTAAAAAATTTCAAAAAAATTCTAAAATTCTGCAATGTTTTAAAATTTTAATATTTAATATATTTAAAAAAATATATTTAATTAAATTTTAATATCCTAATTGTTTTTGTTGACGTAAGCCTCGAAATTTGGTCTCAAGAGTAGACGTCTGAGCGGACGTCATAAAATTCAAGTCATGCGCATGTCGACTACCACGCGGCCTTTGGCGGACCATTCTATGACGGCTGAGTGGACGTCATAAAATTCAAGTCATGCGCATGTAGACTACCACGCGGCCTTTGGCGGACCATTCTATGCCTGTGTCCGTATGCTAGGGATTGGCATGACGATGAAGTACTTATTGTTACCAGCTCTTGTTTCTCGCACACAATCTTCATTTTCTTATGTTATGCTGGCTTCGTTGTTTGGTTGCTTGCTTTTCACCTACAGACTTAGGACGAGGAATACCAGTTGCTTGCTTGCTCTTTACCTGCAGACTAAGAAGAGGGATGTATTGTTGAAGGGATGAACAATTATTTTCATGGATGTATTGTTGAAGTGATGACCAATTATATGCAGGTCTTCTTTATGAATTGCATGGGTATTGGATCTTAATTTATACAGATCTTCTTATGGGTTTTCTGACACACGCAAATCTGATGTGGTCTTGTTTGTTTGTTGTGGTTGCAGAATCGAGATGGATACCTCTGTGAACGAGGGACACCCAGACAAACTATGTGACCAAATCTCTGATGCAGTGTTGGATGTATGCCTCAGCCAGGACCCTGACAGCAACGTTGCCTGCGAGACTTGCACTAAAACAAACATGGTCATGGTTTTTGGTGAAATCACCACCAAGGCCAATGTTGATTATGAGCAGATAGTTCGCAAGACCTACAGGGAGATTGGTTTCATTTCTGACGATGTGGGTCTCGATGTTGATCACTGCAAAGTGCTCATTAATATTGAACAGCAGAGCCTTGACATTGCCCAGGGCGTTCATGGCCACTTTACCAAGAAGCCTGAGGAGATTGCAGCCGGTGACCAAGGCCACATGTTTGGCTATGCAATTGATGAAACCCATGAGCTGATGCCTCTCACCCATGTGCTCGCTACCAAGCTGGGATCAAAGCTTAGATAGGTTAGAAAGAATGGAACCTGCTCCTGGTTGAGGCATGATGGAAAAACCCAAGTGAATGTTGAGTACAGAAATGACGGTGGTGCCAGCGTTCACACAGTTCTCATCTCCACTCAGCATGATGAGATAGTGACCAAATACCAGTTGCTTGCTTGCTCTTTACCTGCAGACTAAGAAGAGGGAAGGAAGGCCAGTGAGTGAAGAAGTCAATCACTTCGTTTACTAGCACGATGGAAGAACCACAGGCGGCTTTGACAGGCGTCACTCATTTTCATGCCATTTCAGTTGGAAACCACCTTTGAACTCTGAATGTAAAGAATGTAAATAGAATATAACACTTGTTTTTACTTTCTTTGGTTGGGAGTACACTTTTAACCAGTTATCAGCCTTAATGACTCTCCCATCCTTGGTAATTAGCTTATATTTTTCTTGTTATGAGCATTGAATAATCTGGACAAAATTTGGGGTGGGGTGGGTTTAATAAGGCCTAATCCTAGAGGACTCAAGGCTCGAACCCGTGACCTCTCCCCGAACCGAGAGAGTGTGTGTGCGTCTTACCAATTGAGCTAACCCTTGGGGCTGTAGCTGGTATTAAGTTATAATTTGGACGTTTACTTAATTGGAAGCTATGCTTTAAAATATAAGGTCGCAGATAGTTTTTTCAGGTTTAGACTACTATACTTTTTTTTTCATAAAAGCAATGAATTTCAATAGCTGGTATTAAGTTATAATTTGGTTCATGAATTTAGTTATAATTTCCTTCACAAGTTTTGAAAGACTATTTAAGAAAAGTTTTCATAGTATAGAGAAAAAAAATAGTAAATTTAGGAGCAACAGGGAAGCCAGAAAAAAAACCAATAAATTTAACAACAATAAAGAAGCCATGACATGCTCAAGATAGAGACTAAAAAGAAAACTTACCACACTTAAACTTTGAAGCATGGCACCACTTATCTTGTTGTACAATGCTTTTCACAACATCCCTTGTATTTCATTGTGTCCATGACCTCCATCAAGGCCTTAGCTTCTTCTTTACCATCTTTAATTCGTCTCTTTATGTTGTTTGGACAGTTAATTTTCGCTGGAGTAGCCTCAATGATGGAAGGCACTTTGTCCTTGTACTTTGTTGCAGACCTAAAGGAGAAGAGTGCTTGTATGAACTATTTGATGAGTTGGTTTGACAAGGAATTGAAAATCTAGATCCTTGATCAACAAATACTATGCTTGATACTTGTTGAGAGAAGGCACGATCAATAACATTATCATCTCTATATTCCTCTTTATCTTTCATAAAATTCTGACTTGCTTTTATTTGGGTTTTCTCACCTTTTTCGAGTTTCCAAATTCAACGTCCAATAGAGGAGAATCCCAAACAACTCTCTTCACTAAAAATGAAACTTTTTTCAATAGATTCAAGGAGCCTGCGGGTTGCATGGAGCGAATCCTCATGAATTCTTGATCATACTTGTGAGAAATTCTAAGCTCTCTTGATAGACTTTTCTCTCCCGGAGATGCCCAAGAGAAGACCCGGTTTGGTCTTTTGGGATGGATTTATATTTACAAGTGCAAAGATTAAGTTCCAAACAATCCATCTGGCTGCTTTTCAAGGATATATAGTCTTCAGGAGATTTGAACTTAGAAAAACTGGAATTCTCCACAGGCACTGCATTTGACATATATGTGGCAGATATAAGGCAGTTTGCAAGCAAAGCATGAGCATAATTCCCATTTGGAAACCTAGAAGTTGAAGGCTTGTAGAAGGTGAAGGAAGGGCTATTTCGGAATTATTTATAATAATGAAGTCCAATCTCTGCACTTCTAGACCCCATCAAAACTGTGAATTGCATTGTCATGCCATTTGTTTTAATGTCATGCAGGTGTAACATTGGCATTGCTTGTAACTCCTTCACTTGCATTTTTTATTTTTCCAAATTGATTAGGTTATATTTTTTATATTTATTTATTTTTCTAAATTGATTAGGTTTTTTATTTTTCCAAATTGATTAGGTTGAGTGAGATGGGTCGACATTGGCATTGTTTACAACGCCTTCACTTATAGTTTTTTTTATTTTTCCAATGAGTGAGATGGGGTCGACAAGGCTTCTCTCCTAATAATTTGGTTTTTATTATATTTTTTATTTTTCCAATGAGTGAGATGGGGTCAACACGGCTTCTCTCCTAATAATTTGGTTTGGTTCGTGAATTCCAATAGCTGGTATTAAGTTATAATTTGGTTTCGTGAAACTTTTGTGTGAGAATTTTATACTGATTTTAACTCTATAATATAATGATTTTAACTTTAAACTTGGTGTTGGATTTTATTTTTAAAAGTTCAGTTCATTATACACCACCTATATGTTAACATATAGTTTGGTTCATTGAGTTTTTTAACATATAGTTTGGTTCATTCGTTCATTTACAAAGTATTTGCTTACATAGTATATAATTGTATTCGGAAAATATACGTTATTTTTTCAATAAGTAGGTGATTTATTTCTTATTTAGTTTTTCTTAGCATAGAAGATGTTTTTATTCAATTTTTGAGAAGTTTAGTTTATATTATGATAGCTATTAGTGAAATCCAATGGATTTAAATGGAATTCATAAATATTCGTTATTTTTCAATAAGTAGGTGATTTATTTCTTATTTAGTTTTTCTTAGCATAAAAGATGTTCTTATTCAATTTTTGAGAAATCTAGTTTATATTAAGATAGTTATGAGTGAAATCCAATGGATTTAAATGAAATTCATAGGAATTTCCCTTCATGTCTAATGTACATATGTTTTAAGAAAAATCATGGCTTGAAGGGCTATATTGCATTTGCATGTTTTAATTTGTTGTAGTTATTTTATGATTTTGGTTGAGTGGTCACCATGAAGGTTAGTTATTCTACATATTTCAACAAAGACATTTGTGTGTTTACGTGTATGCTACATCCTTCTCCAATTTTACATGGATGTATCCGTATTCAATATGCAATAAATTGGATCTTTGATCATGAATAAGAATGCTTAACACACATTTTGCATCTTTTCCAATTATCTGTGTTTCCTCAAAACATTGAGAAATCAATTGGATGGCTAAGTAGTGAAATCCATTTGATGGCTAAGTAATGACGGTGATGATGAGGAGGAGGAGGATGATGACCATGATGATGATGATGAGGATGAGGGTGATGATGATGGTGATGATGATGACGATGATGATGAACAATGATGGTGATGATGAGGAGGAGGAGGATGATGACTATGATGATGATGATGATGAGGATGATGATGACGATGATGATGATGATGATGATTATGATGATGATGAGGGTGGTGATGATGATTATGATGATGATGATGACGACAGCGACGATGATGATGAACAATGATGGTGATGATGATGAGGAGTAGGATGATGAATATGATGAGAATGATGAGGAGTAGGATGATGAATATGATGAGAATGATGAGGATGAGCGTGATGATGATGATGATGATGATGACCATGATGATGATGATGAGGATGAGTATGATGATGATGATGATGATGATGATGAGCATGAGGATGATGATGATGATGCCGCTGCTGCTGATGATGATGCTGATGAGGATGGTGATGATGATGATGACGATGAGGATGATGATGGTGATGATGATGATGACGACGACAACTATGATGACAATGACGATGAACAATGATGGTGATGAGGAGGAGGAGGAGGATGATGACCATGATGATGATGATGAGGATGACGGTGATGATGATGACGATGATAATGATGATGATGAACAATGATGGTGATAATGAGGAGGAGGAGGATGATGACCATGATGATGATGATGATGAGGATGAGGATGATGAGGATGATGATGACGACGATGATGATGAACAATGATGGTGATGATGAGGAGGAGGATGATGACTATGATGATGATGGTGAGAATGAGGGTAATGATGATGATGATGACCAAGATGATGATGACGAGGATGAGGGTGGTGGTGATGATGATGATGATGATGAACAATGATGGTGATGATGATGATGAGAAGGGTGATGACTGTGATGATGATGGTGAGGATGATGGTGGTGGTGGTGATGATGATGATGATGATGACCATGATGATGATGAGGATGATGATGGTGATGATGATGATGATGATGATGATGATGAGGATGATAATGACGACGACGATGATGAGGAACAATGATAATGATGATGAGAGGTTTAGTTGAAACTTTACTTTGATTTTATTTTCAAGCATTTACAATGGAATGGTGATGATGAACAATGATGACGATGAGGAGGAGGAGGATGATGACAATGATTATGATGAGGATGATGATGATGATGATGATGATGATGATGATGATGAGGACGATGATGATGAACAATGATGGTGATGATGATGATGATGATGATAATGACGATGATGATGACGATGATGATGATGATGATGATAATCATGATGACTATGGCTATGATGATGATTATGACAATGATGAAGATGATAGTAATGATATTTTTTCCTCTTACTATAAATACTAATTACTAAATCTTGAAAATAGTCGAAATATTTAATACACATATAAACACTCATTACACTGATGGCCACACACTTGTTTGAAGATTCTTGGTACCAGATGATTTGTTCTATTCTATGGACCGTGCATTTGCATACATCTGAATATTCAACCCCTCGTATCTATCCTATCCCCCCCATATATCTCCCATAACCATCCCTCCCTTCCCCTTATATTTATCCTCCCTTCATCCCCCCATATATGTCCCCTACCCATCCCTCCCTCCTATGATTCCCTCTACACCTTCTTGTCCCTCCTTTGACTCCCCCCCCTCTTAACCAATGTAATGTTGGGCCATGAGCCACCCCATAGACCGTCTGGATGGAATATTGGGAGTCTAAATGGTATTATAATGGGATAAGGATTCCATTACTCTTTTTTACTCTCATACCAAATTAGTTAAGCAAAAACGCATATGCAATATAACGGACATGCGTTATAGCTTATGCATCTCGCATGAGCAATATATCGCATGTGTGATATATCGCATGTGTGATATATCGCATGTGCGATATTAATAAGCTATAACACATATACGTTATAACGCATATGTGTTTTTTTTTAAATTAAAAAAATCTACATGAATAAGGTTTGGCATTATGTTCAGAAATAGATTCGGACTACCAAACCTATTGGCTAAGAAAAATAAACCAGGGCTATTGCTTGTCTTTTAGAACTCTATCAATATGCTTAGTTTAGATGGCGTGTTTTGCTATGACAGACACAATATTTTTTTATGAAAATTTAGAATATTTTAGAGTACGATCTTATGATTCTAAATATGTAAATTTTTCCTTCAAAACTACATTTTATTTATTTATTATTATTTTTCTAAATGACACACGTCAGTTTTAAAAAATAGATACATGGATTGTTTTTTATATAACTTTTGATTTCCATCACCATTTCCCAGGAAATATATACGGTGCACTAGACGAGAGCAAGCTCTACGATCTTATATATAGAAATCAAGGATTTCATTAAATTTTTCCCCTAAAGTGTTGCACTCGAACATAACGTTTTCATTTCAAGCTTTTGTTACTTCAATAATTAATAATAAAAAAATAATTCATGAAAAATTCTGAATAAATAGTGTTGCACTAGGCCCATATGTCCTTTATATGTCTGCAATATTTTATTCCAAATTGACATCATTTACCTCATATATTTCTGCACCCGCACAAACATATATGTTAAGATGTGGTGAAAATTTGAAAACCCAATTTCATGGAAACTAATTTTATAATGATTTACGCACATTTTGTCTGCATAAATGCTATATATTATGAAAGTTGATTCAATTACCTATCTTTTGTCTTTTTACTTCATCTTCAGATAAGTTAGGGAAGTACCCCTAATTGTCACCTAAAGTCAGAGTTTCCAGGTTTTTCCAGTATAATGTGGCATCTAAAGTGTCTTTAAAGGAGTCCATGATTGTGCATTAGCCCGTATGGCTTCCAAAATTTTGAACGGTTCAAAAAATTAAAAATCTAGGAAAAAGTTGAAAAACAGGGAAAATGTGAAAAACTTGTCGAACAATAAGTGGTAAATAGATACCATGAGCCCCTAAATAGTGTATTAATAAAAAGGTTACACTTCTCATTTATATCATCTCAGTCAAGTGAATGCATTCATTCTTATCCTAAGGGCACTTAATAATTCAGTCTACTTGTGGTATTTCACTCTATTTGTGTGGTTGATTGTTCTTGGTTATGGTTGATGTCTCTTGGAAAAAGATATGGTATGTGAACATATTCCTTGTGATCTATATTAAGTGTTGTTATTAATATGTAGGTTTTATGATTGGATTACGATTTGTTGAAATGATCAATGTAGATTTTTTGTCTTCGTTTGATCTCAACAAGGGGTTCATTTTCCAACGTATGGTCACAAGTTCAAATCACACATATAGGCACAATTATTTCCATAAGACATGTTAGCTTTGTTGCACCTAGATTATTTTGTTTTTTCTAGGTATTTATTTTTTCTATAAAAGTCAAGTTTTTCACCATACTTATTCGTATGTCGGATCCCATGGTGCCTTGATTGACTTGGTACGGACTATGCCCAGTTGACTAGTTTTGGGTTGAATTGGTTCAAGGAACCAGTTGGATTAGTTGAGGATAAACTAGATTGAGTCCAAGTACAAATTGACCATGATTCTTGGTTCAGTACCAAAATGATCACACAAACCAGTTCAAGGGTCGTTTTGATTTGATTGAGGGTCAACTCGAATGAATCCAAGACTAAGTTGATTGGTTTTTGAAACACAACTTTTGATATGTTTTCTCCTTGATTGATTGGGGTTCGTGAGGTACCAACAATCTAATACGCGGTTAAGTGCTTGAGGGTGGGACGAGATGTTTCCAAACATTTTTTAGATTCAAGGGTTAGCTGGAATAGGGTTTTTTATATGAATCTAATTTGAATTTTGAGAAATTCCCCTCAATCAAATTATTAGCATAATTTTCATACAGAAAGGTTGGTCTGATTTAGTGGAAGGAATTTTGGTACTTTGTGCAAAACTCACAAGCCACAATGATAATATGAGTCTAGTAAGCACAAAGTTTCATTTGATCATTTTGATATGCTTTCTATGTCTTTAAATTTTCCTCTTCTTTAAAATTTTCAATGGGAAATCTATTCCTTGGAATTTTTAGTTTTAGACGTTAATTTTTGGTCCATGGATGTAATTTATACAATTCCTTTAATGATCTCAAAAACAAAAATAGATTATCTTGCAGATATTTGACACTGGATTTATGGTAGGTTTGAAGTGTTATATGTTTAGTGTCAATTTTAGGGTTTCATTGTGCAAGTTGTTCAAAATTTTTGTTCCCAATTGGCTTAACAAAGTCTCATTAAATAACTGACACGGGACATGGAAACCTACCCGTTCACCTCATTTTTTATAATGGATTTATTGCTAGTTTGAATTTCTATATGTTTAATATTAAATTGAGGGTTTCATTGTTCAAGCTGTTCATAATTTGAGTCTCATAGCATAACATACATTAGACATGTTTAAACCATTGTAAATTATACCTATCCACCTCATTTCTAACATTTAAGCTTATTCATAAATCACTCTCGTACCAATTAGACCTAGCAGTTAAAAATAATGACGAAGAGATTTTAAAATGACCCCTTTTGACTCTCTTAAAAGTGAAACATGTCAACTGATATATATTATGTTACATCAAATTACAATTACCGTGGTAAACCATCCATTTTTAGTTAGCTTGAACAATGAAAAGTTCAAGTATTTGTCTACAACCTTAATTTTCCTAGCCACATGCTGGGAATCTCCTCACATTAGAAGGTGTAATATACAATCCAAATTTCATTGTCAACGAATTCAAATGCAAACATTAACTAGGACCATGTGATTAAGGTCATAGCAAAGTGACACTCCAAAAACATTGCATTTATTGTAACAGTAGTATAATTATTTTGTGTGGATTGATTGTTTTTTCACTTACTTAAATGATTCAAAGCGTAGTGAACTATGAGAAATCAATACTCATTTGTGCATTGCATTTTTGCATATAGTTTGGGTAAAACAATCCCCATTCTTTTACAAATTTTGTTATTGTGGCTCACTCTATACAATAAATAGTTTACTTACTATAGCATGAAGCACGCCCCATTCTTTTACATAGTTTGTTATTGTGGCTTACTATGTAATAGAATTGGTTAATTTATTTACTATGGGATGAAGCACTAAAAGTACTTATCAGATCCTGTAGAGGGGGCCACTTGACCTACTAAATGTCATCATATTTGTATAAGTATATAGTTAAAGAGATATTAACAAATGAGTGGTTGGAGCGGGTACAACAGCTCCAACCTCTCTCATAATGTATAAATAGTAATCAAATATAATACATCATCGGATTGGATGTCCCTTCCCAAAGTATTTATCTTTGATAGCTGTGTATGTGCTTTACTGTGTGCTTGCATGTGATGTGAAAGCCTAGCTTTCAACATCTGGGGCTGTTTCCCTTCTCTGTTTGGTCTGGGTGACACTAGCAACGAATGGAGACCGATTCGAACCTGGAATAGAATGTGAGGATGCTCATGAATGTTGCTTGGTTGTTGAAGCACTGTTGAACATTTGTAGGGTATAAGTATACTTGTGCGACTTCTCTACATAGAAAGATAATCTATATCGACTGATGAACTTTTGCTGCTATAGTGCTGCTATACTTGTGACTACTATTGATTTTCTCGGGGGTATCTTTCACACCGTCGACTGAACCAACTTGACATTCACCCGTTACATTGTTCACCAAATTATAACATAATTAATTGATCTTCAGTGTTATTCTATGGACTCTCAATTAGTTGCTATCAAAGTTTAGTGTTGAATATTGTTGATGACTAATGCATCCTCAATGACCTGTTAGAAATCGACTGAATAAATTTTTCATTCTAACATCGACTGCCCAAATTGCTTAAAGCCAGAAAGGTTCGACCGCTAGTTTGTATTGGTCTGTCGACAAGACTGTTCCTTGTACTGCACAGTTCATTTATCAGAAGTTTGTGGATTGAAGAAATGCATCTGGAAACTAATGCTTGCAAAGATGTTGTTAATATATTGTTCATCGACTACCATCGTCCGAGCTTCCTTTTCAGTACAAATGGACTGATTCCTTTGACTAAAAAAACATGAGAACGACCACATATGTCTTCTCATTGATATCAACCACATGAAATATTTTTAGAGACTAAGGTATCGAATCCCTAATCACGCCTCGCATTGAAGAAAAATAAACGTCTATGTGCAATGGCAGCGACAAGGCTGGCCAAGAGCAGTGCGATCTTCAGAATGAGGATCAATGAGAGAAACACCCCGCTATGTCTCACATTGCGTTTCTCTGTGTTGTTATCCTTGGTGAGTTTCGTCCACTTGGAGGGATTGAATCAGTTTTCCTGTTTGACACGAAGGAATTCCCTGTCTGTAAGCGGGCAGAGACTAAGAATGGGGGTGGCAGATGGGGAGTGGTAGCATGTGTAGAGGATTTAGAGGAGAGTTCAAACACTGGAAAATGATACCTGGGGTGTGTAAAATGTCTCTAGTGTTGGAAAATCAGTTTTCATTGGAATCTGACCATGGTGCTCCACCTCAACAAGCATGGAGACGAAGGCTTAACAAACATGCAAATATTTTGAAAGAGTTCAGTGTGACATTTATGGAGGCTTTGAAGATAGTTCGACTAGGGTTTCATCTTTGGACATATGTTAAAGAGAATGCTCGCATGAATGGAAAGCACCAATTGACCCATTTACACAAGAGCATAGTAAACCCTCAGCGTGTCAGGATGTGCCACTTGGTGGGATGGGGGGAGTATATGGGGAGGAGAATGGATCTTTAGCGAACGGAAGGACCCGGGTGATTGCCAAAGCTCATAACGGTGGAAGTGCATTGCATGGATTTGACAGAGATCCCACATGAGCGCCTTAGATTGTATGATCCCTTGCTTGACAAAGATGCTTGCGAAGTTGGCTTCGTTGCAGAGCTCTTAGGCAAGTCCAGTTGGAAAACTATTATGGATGCCATTGAAATGCTAAAACACATGTTGCAACATGGCGCTTTGTGGCTGCTTACTTTTTCCTTTTATGTAATTATGTTGATGACTTGTCTAAAATTGTAAAACGTTGGAAGAGCAATGTCATTGGCATGCATGCTGGTCTATGTGTTTAATATTGTTGAGGTTGATAGGGTTGATGAATCATATAATGTGGTTCAGTTCATTTTTGTAAATGGGTTGCAAAAAGTCAAGTAAAATCTTGGTCGATGGTCGACCCTATGGTAGATGGTAGGACCTTTATGGTTGAAATTACTTTTTAGGTGATGGTTATACAAATGGTAATATGATATTGAGTCAAGTATTTAAAGTTTATGAGTCCTTCTTTAGTCAAGTTGATTAAGTCACAAAATTTTATAAGTGTATGTCACTTTAAAATATTGAAGTTGAGGGGGTTAAACGTGAGTCTCTTTTGAGGTAGGTGATCCCCTCCATTTTATGTAAATCAAATTGGTATCTTGATGAATATTGTAAGTCGAGTCACAGTCGGTCATGAAAAAGATCATGCACATGAGCAGGCATCACATAATCCTGCAGGAATTCCAAAAGATGACAATCACATTCAAGAAGATATCATACATCGACATAGAAAAGCGCTCCAATGAGACATGATGACAATGTACCCCTCATCATCAAAATGTTGAAACTGTTCCTGGGTTGTGACCTCGGAAAGCCAGAAGACAGAGAAATGGCATAGAAAGTTGAATAGCCAAAAGGCTCCGCATTCTTGAACCAATGGATATGCCAGTCAGATGGCCAGGGTGAGGCTTTAAACCAAAAGACCTCGTTGCGGAAAAAGATAGCCTACTGCCATTGGGAGATGATGAGACTTCGATGGAATACTGCTAGAATGAATATGGAGGCTGAAGAGTAACTAGTCATAGTAGAGCCTTGTACACGTGTGTTTTCCTATCAAGATGGCGGTTGTTAAGCTAAGTTACCTATGCATATCGGTATGCATGGTTGATGCACAGTGAGGACTACTTCAGCAATAGCAGAGACCCAAGATGTTGATATGATATTTATTTGTTCTCTTCGGGACGAAGAAACGTTTTTTTTGTGGGGGAGATGTAGAGGGGGCCACTTGACCTCCTAAATGTCATCATATTTGTATAAGTATATAGTTAAAGAGATATTAACAAATGAGTAGTTTGAGTGGGTACAACCGCTCCATCCTCTCTCATAATGTATAAATAGTAATCAAATATAATACATCATCGGATTGGACGTCCCTTCCCAAATTATTTATCTTTGATAGCTATGTATGTGCTTTACTGTATGCTTGCATGTGATGTGAAATCCTAGCTTTCAACAGATCCCCGCACCCTAGGGATTGTATCCATATAGTTTTGGATCATATATGGATTTGCCCCAAAATTTTAGACATGGATAGAAGGTTCCAAATGTTTCGTAAGTGGTGGAACATTCCCAATGTTGTGAAGATGAAAAAGGTCATGAACCTTCCACAAATCATGACACACATTCCCTCTATTGTGAAAAAGAAACTTAACTAAGGCCATATATTTTGAAACTTGTCAGTATTGTAAAGAATACATACCTAAAAACCTTAGTAGAGCATGTGTGATCTGAAATCCTTTGTAGGGGATGTGTTAGTTGAAAGCCATAGGATTTAATGCTTTTCAGTATTTCTAAGGATGCATAACTCAAATCCATGCACTTTGATTCTTGAAAAAAAACTCGTTCTTCTTGTAAGAGAGGCAATAAAACCAAAGTAATCAAGATAAATCTCATTAGAGAGAAGCGGAGCTCAGGTTAGCTCTTCATTTAATAACTTATTGTGTTAAAGAATTAGTTTACTTACTATATGATGAAGCACTAAAAATATGTATTAGAGGATAACATTTTATTTTCCTCAACTGAATCAAGAGGAATACCATCTATCTTCTTAGAGTAGAACAAGGTTACTACCACACAACTTACCACACTACTTACCATCAATGTAATTGGAATTCTTGCAGTGGGCAGTGACTCCTTGAATGACACATTGTACATCCATCAACATCATACTCGTTTTAATCCTCACATAACTATAATATTAAGGAATCTTCTACCGCATAGAAGTACCACACTCAACACAAGGAGATTGTAAATACATGCCTAGTTTATTAGATTTTATAAATCCAAACAAAGACAACTTCAACTTGGTACAATTTTTGAGCAACTTAGGGTATCAATTGGACTTGGTAAAAAAAATCTCCATTGCAATAAGATATCCTGGAACATCATTTAGGGCTCTTACCAAGGGATTGGGAAACATGATGCAAGAAGATGTGAGGAGGTTCAAATGACACATATTACCCTCAGAAGTCTCAAAAAAAATTATAGCATTTATAAGGTCTGGCAATCCAGACACTTCCATTATCAATGTCGTCTACCCATAAAAGTGTCATGTTAATATGTGTCTCTAGTGTGCTTTCCAAACCTATCACCTATAATAATTTCAACTTAGTTTGACATACATTCTTATTTTATACAACCATTTCATGTTAGCTATGACATCAACAAGACTATAGATAATTTACCTAAATTAGATATGGATGGGTATAATCATATTTCTTACATTCAGAGCTAACTAAAGAGAGAGTAGTATGAACCTTAGACCATCCACATGGATGTTGACTTAAGAATTCACGCAAACTCTCATGGGACAATGTATTTATCCATAATACTTCCAATTTAGTTTGGAATACACGTTTATTTTATACAACCATCTCATGGCAACTATGGTATCAACAAGGATATCACTAATTACCTAAATTAGATATGGATGGGTATAATCCTATTTCTTACATGGAGAGCTAACTAAAGAGAGAGTAGTACAAACCTTAGAACATCCACATGGATGTTGACTTAAGATTTCATGCGAACTCTCTTAGGACAATTCCTATGACATTGGATTTATTGCCGGTTTGAATTGCTATGTGTTTAGTGTCAATTTGAGAGTTTCATTGTGCAAGTTGTTCATAATTGTTGTTGCCGACATAGTTTTCTCCAACAATTAAAAATGTAACAACTCATTAACATAGCAAATAGATACATGCATCCCTTTGCATGGATTCATGTGGAACAATTCTCATTTTTTATTTTTCCTCTTTGGATATATTACAAATTGTTCCGCATGAATGCTACTAAATATTTCATGTGAATTCTCTTAGAACAATTCCTATGATAGTGGGTTTATTGATGGTTTGAGTTGATATGTGTTTAGTGTCAATTTGAGAGTTTCATTGTTCAAGTGTGTTCATATTTGTTGTTTCCAACATATTTTTCTTTAACAATTAAATCTAGAACAACTCATTAACATAGCAAACAAATATACACATCCCTCTCCATGGATTCATGTGGGACAATTCTCGTTTTTTTATTTTTCCTCTTTGGATTTATTACAAACTATTCCACATCAATGTGTCAACTCATGTTGAAGGGTTTCTAAAGGTATTTTAATTTGAGTGAAGCTCCTTGCTCTCTAATTGAAGTTTTACACTAAGAGGACATCAAAGGAAAGTAAGAATTGCTTGGAGAAAACCATGAATGTTGACTTAGGACTTCATGCAAGCTCTCTTAGGACAATTCCTAGGACAATGGATTTATCCATAATACTTGCAATTTAGTTTGATATGCATGGTTATTTTATACAACCTTTTCATGGAAACTATGGTATGAAGAAGGATATAACTAGAGATTGACCTATTTTCCCGACCATTTGCACCGATCGGACGGCCGACAACGTCGGATGTGACTGCTCACGCGAGCTAGGTCGTCCGATCAGTGAAAATGGTCGGTTAAGTAGTTTACTCCTATAAATAATTTACCTAAATTAGATATGGATGGGTATAATCTTATTTATTACATTGATAAATAACTAAACAAAGAGTAATACAAACCTTAGAACATCCTCATGGATGTTGACTTAAAACTTCATTCAAACTCTCTTAGGACAATTCCTATGACAATGGATTTATTCCTGGTTTGAATTTATATGTGTTTAGTGTCAATTTGATATTTTCACTGTGCAAGTTGCTCATAATTGTTGTTTCCAACAGAGTTTTCTCCAACAATTAAAAATGGAACAACTGATTAACCTAGAAAACAAATACATGCATCCCTCTACATGTATTTCCCTCTACATGGATTCATGTGGAACAATTCTCATCTTTTATTTTTCCTCTTTGGATTTATTACAAACTATTCCACATGAATGCACGGGGGTGTCACTGATGGACCGATACCATATCATGTCCGTTCATATTGGGGGTTTAAGAATTAAAAAAATAAAATAGTTGGGTCATATTAATGGTTTAGGGTTTCATTTTATGCGCTAAAAATATATATATATAATATTTAGGGGTTTTTATTATAAAGGGGTGGAGGGAAATCAATGCGAGCCATGCATGATTGGGGTGTGGAGAAACAATGTGAGCGAGGGAGAATCACAGGAGCATTGGGGTTTGGTTTTTGAGACTACCCACAGACTACTGAACCACCCACATACTACCTCGTTCACTAGAAAGTCCCAGAGACTGCATGGATGGATAGATGAGGACTTGGCTAATTACAAACTCAATAGATTGAAACCTATCTCGTGATATTGAGGTGTTGAGAGGATCAACGTGAGCAGGGTGTGGAGTGGGTGTGGAGAAGCATAGGAGTAGTGTTGTTCAGGAAAACACATCCTTATAAATGAGGGTCTCTGAGGTTACCAAATTACTAGACTAAACTTGTAGACAATCAGCCATGTAGAAATTAAAATAGGAATAGGAAGAAAACTGAGCAAATCTGGTTTATGATGGTTGATCCTAGCTTTTCTTCTCCTCTTTCGGTTGCTTCCACATCTTCCAGGGTATCTCTAATCACCTGTAAGGAACAAGTTCTTCCTGCAAATATCTTATATATATATATATATATATATCAATGGTTAATGAAATAACATATTCATAATAAAAACTATACAATAATTCAGAAATCAACATATACAAGAGTGCAAAATATTGAAAGAAGAACTTTCTTTATTGATAAACAAGGATGGTGAGATTACAACCCAACGCCTAAAACAAGTGCTCCTCTGCTCTGCAAACCAAGGACACTGAGTTCTGCTACTCCAAGACATTTGAAGGCATACCACCAACATAACTTTGATATTCTAATAATGATTCATTAGCCCCAACCCATACCCTCTATTTATACATAAGGAAATAGAGAGGTTTCGAAGGTTGAGATGGTTGAGGAAGTTGAGATAGTTATGATTAAGGGCTCACCTATCCTCGAATAATCATGTTTTATATTTTTAACTTCAAATTAAGGTACACACGACTATTGATATAGGAAATTCGTGTATGATACATGCCTTTCTTTATGGAAACCCACGTGTGCAATGCATACGCGACTTGCAATACACATACTCGCATGTGACACGCTGGTTGCTATGAAAATAATTGTGTGTTCAAACCTAATGTCTAAACAAAAATATACTTAGCTGGTTAGGTGATGATGTATCAACAATCATGCCCATCTATAGTGTTTTAGCTACTTCAATCCAATTTTTCCTTTTGTGTTCCAACATATTGGAACGGAGAAGTGCCATTTTACATGATAATAGATGCACCCTAATATGTGAGGTCAGAGGGAAGCGATGGTCAAAATACATTATAGTATTTAATCTTGGAGAACTCAAGTGACTAAGGCAGCAGAGTAGGTACCTAAAACATATATATATCAAAGTCATATACAAAATCATATCTAATGATGCCATGTTCAATATAATGGAACACTAGCTCCTTTACAATATTTGATTACATCATATAATATGGGTAACGAGAGCACGTATATTACAAAGGTGGATCGAAGCCACAATATACAATGATGAGTCTTCAAAATATGGAACCTATGTAGCTGATCATAACACAATCTTGTGCAACTTAGGTTATAAAAGTGAATCTAGGGTATTCATCGAAATCCAAAGGAACCAGTACAATCCCTACCATGTGAATAAATGTGTTGAAGTCGAACATGGAAGGAACTCAACAGGATGTCAGACATTGAGTGAAATCGACAATTGAAGCAAAGGAGTTCACCAATAATGGTAGTGAATCCTAAGGTACCATCGTCAAAACTCTAGGTCTTCGTCTTCAAGAAGTGCTAATGAGAAACCATGTTGTGATGAGGAAGGTAATGAGTCCTCCAACAAATCACAAGAGTGACTAGGAACTGGATACGAGAAGGTAGACACAAGTAATACTCAGATAGGATAATGATGGGAATCAAGATAATAAGTAGATGAAGGGACAAATCCTTGAACAGTAAGCATGACAAAGAGATGACCCAAGGCAGCTTTTAACTTGCAGATAGAAAAACTAGACATATCTGGCATGTAGGAGACATGATCAGATTCCTCATGTATAAAGGACAAGTGGAGGAGTAAAAACTCGAAGTAATAGTTGAGTTGAAAGTGTAAACTGAGACATGAGTATCAGAAAGTTCATAGAGTTCTAGGTTCAAGGAGGACATGCTACCACTATTTATAACCCAAAGAGAGTAATTCTTCTTTATCTTTCTTGTTAAATTTTAACGAGTCTCGGAAAGTCAACTCGATTCTCTCTTCATTTTTGAAAAGCTTGAAGAGGGGAAAGAATAATGCTTGATAAGGTTACTAATTAATGGATTTTAAGAGCCCGAACTAGTACATGCTCATTGGTGTTTTCATATTTTGAGAGTCTTAAAAACTCCGAAGAAGACTCCAAGGGGGTGATTTTTCATATAATTTAGTCTCTCGAGGCCGTAAAAGTATAAAACAATCCACAGAAGAAATATCCTAGCTCCCAAAGGACTAAGGTATACCTTTTTCTTACTTGGTCGACAAGGTCCGAAAAAGAGGTAACTATCACCAGACCAATGCACCTTCAAGAGAGGAAAATAGTTCGAGTTTAACGAGTGTGAAGGAGGGCAAGATCACTCGGAGAGATCCATTTGATTACAAGAAATGGGGCTTACAATAGTAAAATCGATGCTTTGTTCTTTGGGTTTTAGTGAGCATGACAAAGACATAAAGTACGCTCAAAATATTTTTCATGTTTTGGTCCAGAGCACGAAAAAGAGAAAACTAAGCTCATACTGGGTGTTTCTTTTCTGTAAGTTTAGTCCCTCACATCTGGAAAAGTGATAAACCTATGCTTGAGAATACTCTTCTCAATTTTGAAGAAAAGAGAGTGCTCATTTTTCATAACTATTCCACATGGTCCGAAAAAGCGATAAACTACCACCAATGTGGATGCTCGTTCACTTATTCTTAACGAGTCTGAACGAACAAGTTTGCTCAGCAGTCAAGTCTATTTTGAAGAGTCAAACCTGATCCTAAAGAAAATCCATAAGGGCAGGGATCCTTATAAACAGGGATAGCTCGCAAAAAGATGCAAAATGAAGGCTCATTTTGTCATGAAAAAATTCTAAGAAGGCTCCCACAAACTTACCACAACTGTGGCATGGGTACCAAAAGATAGTAAAGTGTTCTAAAATAGGGTACCCATGAAAATGAGGCCCTATCCACAGAGGAACAATTATGCAGACGAGGTAAAAAATGGTTTAATACCATATTCCATGGTCAAAGAGGTAATACCAGGGTTAAAATTGGATAAGGTATAGATGAAAAAGTACACATGGAGGACCAAATCCTACCCTATATGAGTGGATAACAACTTCTTAAATATCTTGAACCTGTTGCACTTAGGAAAAAGTCATGGAATTCGTTCATTTATAATTTTTTTTTAAACTATAGACTATAGGTCCAAAAATTTGAAATTTCCTTATCAACCGTCCCAATTTGTCAATAATCTACTTGTCTAATATTAGTTTTTTTGAATTTTATCTATTGACCTTAACTTGATATTCATAATGTTGGGGAATAATATCTTGTTACTTTCAAAGGTTAGCACTTTATCAAATTTTATGTTTATGGTGGTTTAGTTATTTTCTCTTATTAGTTGGTGCTCTTTGCATTTGTGTCTGCTTAATCACTGTTATGTGCCTGGGATGTGAAGAAGTTAGAACTAGCTAAGGTGGTTTAATAAAATTACGTTTATTATACAGGTATGCTAGAGAAATATTTGTTGAAGCATGCTTAAAGTGTTTGAATGGAGTGCCAAATATTGTGGAGCATATGTTCAATCAAATATTACTGAATTTCCTTTCTTTGCCTCCAAGGTAAGCAATGATTTTTCCCACCCTCCCTCTTTGAAATTTAGGTTTCTTTTTCTTTTAGCATTTGTTGTATGCACTCTATTTGGTCTCTGTCTATTGTTGTTGTATGTTTCTACTATCTCGCTTGCTCATTTTTGAGTGTATAAATTTAGAATTGAGAAATCCTGCAATTTGTGAGTTAAGATTCTTTGTATCATGGTTTTAATTTTCAAAATATGTCTCATTTCACGTTGTGTTGCATTTCTTCTGTTAATATTCATATAGGTTTTCATATCGGATCATTGAATAAATTCTGACCAAAGAATGCTTTACCATCAATTTTGGTTTTTGAAGTTTATATTACAATGGTAATAGTTCTGATGTACTATCTTACACTGCAGCATACCCTATCTTGAGGCCTGTAATCTGATTTTATTTTCCATTCATTGAAAGCTTGTATATAATATACTAAATGGTTTGTCCCAGTGAGAGTTCTCGCTGCCCACATCCATCCTTTTCTTTAGTTATTCCTATTGATGACTAGAAGTTTACTTGTGCACACAGGTAATGTTATTAGAATGCCAATTCCTGTATGGCCTGATTGTTTGCTTCTCTCTAGCATGACTATATCTGCACTTCTTGAAACTAGAGCTATTTGACATGCTCTGCTTATGAAGAAGTATTTGTTAATGGATTTAATATTTATCAAGGAATCCAAATATCCTGGTCAAATCAGAGTTCCGTTTAGTGCTTCCTTTGCAAGTTTTCTTAAATTATATTTACTTTTATGATTTCTTGTTCATTTTCACAGACTTTCTAGAATCGGAAATTGATTAACTGTCTAAAAAATATTTTATTCTGGGTGCTCTACATATTGCCACGCTAGTAGAAACATTTGATCTTGCACCGTGAGGAAATAATCTTCATTTTGAAAATTTTGGTTCATTTTAAGCTTCAATCTCCATGTACCAGTGAAATCATTTTAGTTATTTTCTTTTATCATGTTCATTTATACAGACGAGTTTCCACTAGAATGCTAGTCACAATTTCAGTTACGTTTCCTTTTAACTCGATGTTTTAGTATTTTGTGGGTTACTTTGCGATGTATCATTGAATATCAAATTCATATTGTAACCATTGATTTCTTCTTTTTGGCTAGGGTATTGAATATTGATGTAGTGCACCAATAAACTGTGGCTGCAGGTGAGACTGGGTAAAAATGGCATTGAGGAGGTTCTTGATTCGGGCCCCATCTCTACTTTTGAGCAACAATGTTTGGAGGCAATGAAACTAGAACTGAAGTCTTCTCTTGAGTAAGAAGTGAAGTTTATTATTGAAAACTGAGTTAGGACCCTCCTTATTGGTATTTCAGTGTTTTGAATTTACATTGAAGGAAGATAATAGACTACCATTTTGTCATATTGGTTAAGCAGGCATCCTGTTGGGGAAATTTGAGTTTAAATACACTTGAGCCCCATCTCATGTAATGTCTGTTGAACATCGTGAAACACTCTAACATAGGTCTGTTTAAAGAAATGCAAGTTTTTGTGGTCTTAATAAAGTGGGGGAAACCCATGAATTCGGCTCTGCTTTTTGAAATGAGAAATAAGAGTTGCTTTCTTTGTTACTGCCTCTTATGTATACTCTTCATTCGATTGTTAGTAAAGCTTTGCAAGCCTATCACAGAAGTAGAATGAGAATGTTTTGGATCATACACGATTTTGGCAGTCATTTCACTCTTAAATAAAGAAATCGTGGTACTCTAGTCAATATAGTCAAATTATGTAAAAAATTTGTTGTTGGTTAATTTAGATAAACAATATGAAATATGCCAAGTCAATCTGGACTAAAATTTTTCCAACAGTCTTTAGTTAGGCTAAGGATTTTGTAGAACACCTTAAAACTATTGTAGATTGCAAGTCTGGTCCAAACCACTATTATGATGAACTTTCATCACACACTTTGTATTTGTACAATTGTGGCTTATAGATATGTGAATCTGACTTAGTGTCGACAACAATTTATTTATTTACTGTTGTATGTTATGTTCTTGATTGAGATCTGATTTTGGATACCTCTGATATTGGGTTTAGTTGAGGACTTATAATAAACAGTTTGAATAGATGTTTTTGCTGTAGCTAGTTTCCCCAAATACGACACTTCTTTGGAAACACTCTTCTATACCTTAAGCTGATTATTGATGTTTGGTCAAGTGTAAGTGTGTGATATTTGTCATAAACAATATTGTCACCAAACAATAACTAATTACACATAAAACAAACTTGAGAGAGCATATTCATATTTGCATTTTTATTCAGAGAAAAAGTTACATGCTTGGAAATGATGGACAGAGAATACAGGAGATATGCTGCTACAATGCATGGTTGCTCTCCACAGGAAGAATGTAACTTTCCTATTCCAACTCAGTGCACAAACAACAAGTGTAGTTCTGATATAAATTACTTTCAGATATGGAAACTTCATAAATATGACAGACACTTACAAAAATGTGGCCCACAAATCAGTGAAGGAATGAGTAATTTATAGGACTGGAAATTGGACTGTGCCAACGAAAACGACCTCCAACAGTGTACAGACCTTCAAATATGCTCACACTACAAGATGTATATGAACTTCCTGAGTATATATGATGATGTGAATATTAATGTGACTACCCAATACTAAGTAGAAACACTCGGGGCCTCTGTAGCAGTTCTTTCCTCTTTCTAACAATTACTGTAGCAGCTTCCTTCACAAGATTTGAATACCTTCTTTCCCAAGTGCACCCACATAGTATTTAGTAATGAAAATACTCTTCCATATTTTCCCATGAGTTGATAGTGACGCGCCCCTCTTAAGATACTCTTTCTAGCTTAGAGGTATGGTCACGGACTTAGCATTCTTCTGTAGTGGTGTTCCCTTACTTCTTGACCAACTAGATGCAAATGTGCCCCTCTTGTAGAAAAAGAACTGTTGGCAGCCAACAACAACCCCTTCATTTCTCAATAAGATGAAGAGAGATCAGCTCTTTCTATGATTTACCAATTCAAAATTATAAAAGAGCACCTTCAGAATCTTCGATTATGAAGGTACTCTCAATCAAAGAAAAGTAAAATGACATGTTAAGAGATTGATGAAAACATGTTTATAAACTTGGCAATTAGCAGCTGTTAGTCAGTTTTATAAATTTCTATATAATCAATTCAATCATTAAGTTAAAATTATATGATTATATATGATTTAAGAAAATCGAAAGGATAGTATGCCTAGGGAAAATCAACAAGAACACATCTTATGTTTATTTAAAGCTGGATATGGATAAGGTATTATGAGTCCTAAACTCTTAGAACTTAGGTGACTTATTAAATTAAAACTTTATTAAACCTAATGTTCATATTTCATATGTAATGCCTTACCCTCACTTTGTAAAAATTGTATATATGTAGTTAGTAAATAAATGATTATCATATAAGAATTTTCATATATTATAGTTTTATCATTTAATATCCTATCAAATTTAATTTCAGATATTAATCAATGGGATTTTTTTTAAAGTTTTAAAACTGGATCTATGAAATCTTATGTATATACTTAGCATGAATATTAAATCAAGTCGTTATTTAGATGTCATGCAAAGCATTAGGGTATATGATTTCGTCACTATATCGCCTTGAATGCTACCACCTTTCACGCTAAAACTAGAGAAGACCATTAATTGACAGAGTTTACGAAGGGCCATGTGTCAAATTGATAACGTTTGTCACTCGGATCACTGAGTTGGCATAGAAATGTGGCTTGCACCTCATGATAAACCGACAGCTGTAAATATATTGATGCATCGTATTAACAAGATTTAATGTTGATAGTCATTCCATTTCACTACGATGTACGAGTTCATTATGACCACTATCTGTAATCAATGTTTGAATTTATGATCTGTCAATCACAAGATCCCTGGTATGTCGATTTGGTTAAATTTCACTGATAGTCGTGGCTGAGTCGTGGTTAAACATGTATGTATTATAATATAACGTTGGCTGTAGCACTCATCATTGCTAAGGTTCGGCTAAAAATGGCCAAGTCCAGAGATCTCATATCTATCAGATTCAAAGCATGTGAAGTTTGCACATCATGTCATACACTTGGATACCTATTCCCTCTCTCTTCACATCACCATTCAGTCCATTCCGAAACCAGGGTAGCGTTGAGGAGGTTATGGCTCCATTGAACCATTTCGAAATCTCTGGTTTAGAGCTCATAGAAGCAGATGAGAAGGTAGCCTTGCAATTCGAGAAAGTGGGGTGGGGGCAGTTCTTTAAGTGTTTTGACGGCCATCACATAGAGGTGACCAAACTGTTTGCCATGAATTTAAAAGACGACATTGTGCAGATAGGGGGTTTTGAGTTCGTCGTTAATGAAGATAAAATCACAGAGGCAACAAAGCTCCCGCAAGTTGGAGAACGCTGGTTCAAGGGTGGTAAGGTTAATAAGAAAAAGTGTTTATCTCTGCTGCTGCCATTACCAGATAATATAAAACTGAAGATAGGGGTCCCTGTCAAGTTCCTGAAGCCTGAATGGAGAGATTTCTATGAAATTCTGGTGAGTTATGTGTCCTGTGATGGACGTTTCTCCCATTTACACTATTACCATTTAAGACTCCTATTAGCATTACAGGGCTGTAGGCTTAATCTACCATTTTATCTATGGCAAAGTTTGAAGAAGATGTCACAGGCGGTTCGAAGTCTTAATAACCCTGATAGAAGTATTTTTCACCACGGATTAGTCAAAATTATAGTGCAACATCAATTGTCTTTAAATGGAAAGTCACGGGATAAATTTTTAACTGACTGTCATTTGGGGCTGACTCAATACTGGCCGAACCCCTCCCCAAAGACGCGTAAAAAACGAAAAGCTATAAAGTTTGAGGTCAATGATGCTCCTGAAATTGAATCAGAGGGAAAAGGGCTCGGGGAAGCCAGTCTACCCCTAAACGTTGGGATTAGTAATGATGATGACAGGAATATAGTCCCCTGTTGCTCTAAAGCAGTCTTGAATCGGCCCTCATCTGATAGAGGTCATAGTGCTCCTGCAAAAATAGAGGAAAGATTAACCGAAAGCAAAACTATTAATGTTGTTGATTGTAAAATCTCTCCGAGCCATATAACCTTTGTAAACATGATAAAGAGTCTCTGTATAAAAATAGATCATCTAGCTCAAGTATTCTGCGATAAAGGAAGGTTTGAGTCAGACAATCTTGGGTTTTCAAAGAGGATTACCAGAAGCATGAACAATGTCCATACAATTCCGGGTCCTATGGCTAATCGACAGGATACTCAGCTTGCAGTCATCCATATTGAAGACGACATTCCATCATCGATCCCTGATACTATTCATGTAAATAATCCCACTTTTATAAAGGGTAATGGTGCAAAATTGGGTAAGGCCGAGGTCGCTCAATCATGTATGGAAACCTACATTGCAGACCCTGAACCATCTTTTATCAGTCCCCAGTCATCTGGTCAAAACATTGATAACCCTAATTCTCCTCAGGTAGCCAATGAAGAAGAAACTCTTCAGCAAGTACTAGATAAGACATACCAGACCAAGATTACAGAATTGAAGGATGAACTTAAGCATTGCCAATCTAATGCAACATTGTTAGAAGAAGAAAATACAACATTTAGGGAGGAATTGCTGAATTGGATCAGCAAATGGAAAGAAATGAGTACCAAAAAGAATCAATATAAAAAATCAAAGAGGTCAATAATAGGTACGAATCAACACCTACGTGAACGAATAGAAAAACAAAATTTAAAGATTATCAGGCTGAAGGCCAAATTAGCTGAAGCACGAAGAGTAGTCGAACTTCAAAGTAAAACTTGATGGTTATTCTCATTTTTCTTTTCAAAGTACATGGATTGTGTCGCTGTCAAACAAGTATAAAATATTTTTGTTATGCATGCCTGTAAAATCACATATTTTACAAGCATACATTTAAATTTTAGTTTATTTTGTTACATCTATTTTAACTGGTTTTAATGAGATGCTTCGTTTGTTTAAACACAGGTGGATATGTCATCAATCTTCTCCAAAGTTTCAGGACGTTGTTAATGTGTTGGCTGAGAGACGTGGCTGTTTATCGAAGGCTGGAGTTTCAACAATGGCCACGAATTTACCAAGTACCTTTAAATCAGCAAACATTCAGGCTAGTCATTTTTCTGTTTATAGTGACAGGTGTTTGATAAAAGAGATTCGATTCTCTTTATAGTTATAGGAACCCTATAATGTTGCATGTAACATTGATGGGGAAAACTGAATCATAGTATTATATAAGTTAGGAATTTTGATGAACTAGGGGATGTAGTGTTTGAAGAAAACACACTTGAAATATATTTTGTTGCTGGTGTTGTTTCATTCCTGAAGTTGAATCTTTGGATGTGAGATACAACTGGACATCTACAGACTGATATCATTACTGGTATTATTGTTTTGGATATATTATATATTTCGACATCTTATCTTCTATCTTAATATTAATACAATATGATTTGCTATACTTGTGTTTAATTACAATTTTCACTTTGTCAGCTCAATATCGCATTTTGAATAAATATATCATTATGATTGTGTTTATTAGTATTTTTACTATAAACTTAAGCTATAACGATGTATACTTCTGTCTGTTAAAAATATCATTTGTATTTTTACAGTGATTTTATATTAGACATCATCTTTGGGTTCAAATAGCTATACTGATTATTAATTATTAATTAATTTCAGAAAACTAAAATAATTGTTTATTTTCAGTTTTTCTGTTCGGTTATTGTATAACAGAGTGACTTATTATGTATAATTTAAATGTTTCTATTTAAATTGTGCACTTTGTCTTTCTGTTCATCTTTTATTAATTAATAATTAATCTAGTATTTAGAAACGCTCTCAGCTGAGATAGGATAGAAAGGATAGTTAAGATAGTTCAGGTTAAGTTTTATTTTAGTATATTTCAGTTAACATCTGTTAAATCAATTAGTATAATTTTAGCATACTTTTTACAAGTCTTTATATTCAGAAAAACTCTTCAAAAATTGGAGTCTTTCCTTAAGAAAGAAACCATAAGACAGTTTAGATAGTTGAAACTAATTATAGGATTCATTTAGGTAGAAATAACATTAGGATAGGTTAGATTTTGCTGATTTTAACTTCTCCTTAAGAGAAAAATCAGATGGTAGCAGGACCATAACCTGCGAGGTTTTGCTAATCCAAACACACCGGATGCTACTTTAAGCTGATTGTGTGGGCATAACCTCCTTATTGGCCTAGGTCAGAAAAACAGGCCAACAAGACCGAATGTAAAAAGTGTGCCCTCCTCTTGTGTGACCAAATCTTCCACCAATGCACCCTCAGAGAAAGCCTAAAGAGAAAAACCTTGCAACCCGAGGTTTGGATGTACTTGATGATTCTGTTCCTGATAAAAGGTTCTTGACATAAGTAAATAGAGAAGTTTGTAGGAGGAGACTTGTGCACCATCCGATCATGATACAAGTTCATCATTGCTGGCGCTAAAGCACCAGTTTACCCACTACTGGGTTTTTCTCTTTGCTCATATTCAAGATGGTTATTATGTCAGCCTTGTCCAACGATGGATAGAGCAATCTTACAGTGGTACATGCCACCGAGCGCATCATATAGGCCAAAATTCCTGTCCATATTTTCAGTTTTGGAGAATAACACGATCTATCCACAAATTTATGAGATTCCAGAGTTCAAAATTGCATAGTGTCTTCCACCAAGATGTTGTATCCATGATGTTTGCTTTGGAGGGTTTGGAATCCTCACGAATGAGTATATGTTTTATTTGAAGGGTTTAGAACCCTCAGGAAGAAGCTTTTCATAAAATCTTCATCATTCCATTTTTAATAAAATATTGCAAATTAATATATTTATTTGAGTATAGTTTTCTTTTCTTAATTTTTATTAAATTTAATTGGTCGGTTTTTGGATTTCTTGATTAAAATGTTGATTTTTTTTAAAAATGATTTTAATTATATTTAGTAAAAGAATATGTGAATTAATATGATAAATAATTCATACTATATAAATAGATATAGTTATTATAATTATATTATAATGATAATTAGTAGTATATAATAATAGATATCTATTGTAATATATATTCATATTAATGCTAAATGTTATGTTATTTTTTAAATAGGATATAGGTTTTTTAATTAGGATTCAGCAAATCCCTTGCATGGATGTTATTCAAACCCAAATGAATAAAAATCTTTATCAAGTAAAATACCAAGCAATGAAGCCACCATAGATATTCCCGACCACGATCACGCTCTCCAGTCCAGGACATTGGAGCATACTCTTGAGGCAGTCCTCTTGGAAATCTTAGTACGCTCAGAGCTTGTAGTTGTGGATTCTCATAGAATACTAGGTCCATGATGAGGAGATCAAATTGATTTTCAAATGCACTAATTTGGTTATCCCATTCTGTCAAGTTGTGTGCTCCCAAACCATGAATGAGGAGATATAGTTCCTATCTTCATCTGTTATGTTTTCTTTGAATTGGGAAAGGGAAAACCAGAAAGCAAGAGGAAAACTAGAAGGCATAATTAAGCCCCCTTCCAACAAAGCCAAACATTTGGTGCTAGAAACCTATAAATTTATGTTACAAGGAATTGATGTCATGCCTATATTAACATTTTTTATAGGAGTATAGTTTTCAAACTCCATATTGAATTAATAGAACACTGGGAGATACTCAAATGAGTTAATAATATTTATGTGGAATCACACTCTAAGGGAAGGAATCCAACTCAATGATAATAATCTAGACTAGAAGTCTAAGGACATGTTCTAGAATATCATGAGGATAGCTGATTTTGTGTTTCTAGCTGATCTGGGACACATGGGGCGGTCTACATTTTACTAAATTCTAACTCTATAGATGGATTTAGAGAACCTCTTAGGGCGTCTTTGAATCCATATGTAGTGTTATAATTTAGTAAAATGTACAAATTCATTGTCAAATTTTCAAAATTTTCCATTGTCGGAGTGACACAACTAAAAATGACCAATTGTTATATGGTCATTTGTAGTCTACATATCTTGTGATCAAATTTGGTCATTTATCTTGGTAGTTTTTAGTTGGTTTCTATCCCATGACCAAAAGTGGTCATTTATCTTGGTCGTTTTTAGTTAGCTCACTTAGAATTATCAATTTTGGTCATTTGTCCCTTTCATGAGACTGTGGTTACCAAAAGTTTTGGTCTCCTGGTCACTAATCTCTCATTTTCCACTAGTGGGGTGATACCTTTACCTTTGGGACTGATGTTGGTGCTTGAGAATGGGCCCTAATTTACCAAGTTAAAGGCCAAGTTTGTTTGTTAGAATATACTGGGAGATGCAGTGCGAGAGGGGTGTGGAGAAGTAGAGAAGCAACGCGAGCGGGGTGTGGAGAAGTAGCACGAGCGAGGGAGAATCGTGGTCGATCGAGAATACCTCGTTCAATAGAAAGGACTAGAGACTTAATGGATGGATAAATGAGGCCTTAGATGATTACAAGCTCAATAGATTGAAACCTATCTGGGGATATTGAGGATACCTTTCAAGCAGTGTGTTAGATAATAACTCCCGAATTCATTTTATTTCTCGATAGAATGCCTTTATTTATACAACTAAGATGACTCTTGGGATCACACATCCGAGAGTCTCTTCATATTCCTATTATTTACACTAATGTATAATCCCGACGGATTATATTCCAACAATCCCCCCCTTAATCTGAAGGGGTGTTAGTAAGTCCGAGCATGTTTCTGAATATTTCAAACTTTTCTCTTCCAAGCGCTTTGGTGAAGATGTCTGCAACTTGATCATTTGTGGAACAATGTCAAATATGGACTGTCTTTGCCTCTACATTGTCAAACCCCAAAATTTTCGAAAAATTTAAAACTTTTAAAATAGCATATAATTGCATTAAGTGCAGTCATTAACTGGTTGATTAGTTTATGCTTCTAGTATTGTAACTGAATGATCTTTTGATTATACTTCACTTTAAAGAGTATTTTATTTTCATTTACTGAATGATTTTCTGTTTGTGACACAAGGTGGGTTTGTCGTGAAAAGATGGGGCTTACTTAGCGTTAAGATAATGCATAAAGTTCCTTCTGTTCTTACAGATGACAGGTAATGTTCGAGTTACTGTTAACAAATCTTTAAAGTATTACTTCTCAATTTGCTGTACCAAAACATTCAGTAAAAATTAAATGCATACTAGCCAGTTTATCGAGCCTTTGAAGGTAAAGCTTTTCCTATTACTCTCCTTAAGATTTTCTATAGAGTACTGGATCATTTATAAATTTCTGAAATGCAAACATGGAAGTAAATAACATTTATTATCTAGCGCAGTAAGTATATTTGGATTACCATAATCAGGCCTACTTCTATTTACTTGTTGTTACTGCATCATGCCAAGTTCCAATTCAGAAATGTTTTGATTCGTAAATACCAGGTTTACTGTTTGGTATAAGTCTTCTATTACCTTTTAAGAGTTTGCATTAAATGGAAAACTAACTCTATCTCCAAAAACAACAAAGAAATAAAAACTATAGGCATCTTTAGAGTTAGTTCTAGATAATCATAATTTAAACTTATTATGAGTTTCCAAACTGTACTATTAGTAAGGATGGTGATAGTAATTTACATAAACTGCTAGTTATACATTCACTTTCCATACCTTGTAAATCTTTAAGTAAGAAAGACAACAAAAGCCTAATTGTTGTCATAAATAATCTAAGACTATTAAAGATTGTTATTGCATTGGTATAATATGTGAACGTGGATTAGAGTAAACTTCTCCAATTTTGTAGATTATAAAGCTTGAAACCTACAAGTTAAAGTCACTTAAAGAAAGAATAACAAGTTTTATACCATCTATGCAAATCTATAACAAATGGTCCTAAGTAGTAGATTTGTGGATGACTATACCTAGCCTCACTTGAGACTAGGGTAAAAAGCATTAAAGTGGTGAGTTTAACGAATAGTTTACAACTTAACATTATGCTCATATTATTATAACTTTTATAAAAGACATCAAATCTTCTAAGTATAAAAATTCCTCAAGACTTAATCTTGAACGATTGCTTGTAATACATGGTTTTTAATATATATAAGGCAAAGCTTTGATACATACAAAGCAAGTGTAACAGCATCGTTCTATCACCGAGGTTGTTCAAAGTATATAATGCATAGCTTAATATCGAACTTGCATAGTTTTGAAGTTTATAGAGCATAAATTATTATAGATAATGCATAGTATTTACATGCATTGCTTATAACATGATCATTGTGATTTTATAACGCAGGTTATAACATAGGGTATCGACCATAAGGGATATCCATGCAAAGAAATGTTTGGAAACAAATGATTGGCAATGTTCAACGTGGAACTTTAGACTTCAACCCACTCGCATGCAGATTATTATTGTACTGACGTGGTCACTCCTTGGCTATGCATTGGCGCTATATAAATTTGACTTAACCCTAAACTTCGCCATTCTTCCTTCGTTCTCGGCCTTTGGCCGCCGCTCTACAAACCCTTCTTGACCAAGTTATTGTCGTTTTGTCTGCCATTGGACCTCCGGTTGCTTCAGCTCTTCGTGAGCTCTGCTATTGCATTGTAAGGGATTGGAGTGTTATAAAAAATTGTTGCTTGCCTCTGTAAAATCCGCCATTGTTTGACTTGGCTCGATTGTGTTACAGTTCTACTCCTCTCTTCTCCCACGAGTGTGATTGTCCCTTCCTCAATGCGTGGCTTGTACTCCCTGTTGGCTGTGTGATAGTTGATGAAGAGAACGTTGCTGTCGTAGGGTTACCTTCTTCATCGATTCGCTGGGTTTTATTTTGCTGTGGGAAGTCGAGTGAAATAACTTCAAACTGTCTGCCATCGATTTGCAGACTCCTTGTTTGAACGAGCCGTGTCGTTCCTGGGAGGGTTTATCGACCTACAAGGTAACTATTAACTTATTTTATTAAATGTTACAGCAATATAGCACATATTATTAAACTTCTTTTGCACTTGTACAAATGCTAACACTCGGCTGTCTACAGGATAATACAGGTGTACCTGCTACTTCTCTCGGCTTTGCAGAGAAATGAAGGTTACGGCACTACGGCCATGGTAAGCCCCGATCTCTCCACGGCTTGTTCACCTTGTGTGAGTCTTTAGAGGAATGCGATGGTTTCGTCGTTTCGACTCTGTTTAACCTTCAGGGTTTTTGTTTGTTTTTAATATTATGCACCAGGGTTTATACCCTAGCTCTTATGCAGAGCCTTCCGGCTTTGACCGAGAGTATAAAACCTTGCCTGTAATTATTTTGATGTTTTTATGAAGCCGAACTGGATGTAGGTTCCTTCGTTTTTACTATCTTTTTAAAGATGGAACAGGCTATAAGCCATTGTATAGTTCTGCTGTGGGTATAACTCGATACCAGTTTTTATTAATAGTTAATACCACTGTGTATTTTGTATAAATTTGGTATTTATCTTCGGTTATTAAACCTGTGACTATTTTCTGAAATTTTCTCTTACATTCTTTACTGGTTTAAAACTTTAGTAGTACCAAAGTTAAATTTTAAATCTTATGAATGTGACTGTGAGTAAAATTATCATTAATTGCTTTACTTGTAAATAAAGTAGAATTTTATAGGGTTTAACCCTAATTCCACAATTAAGATTAAGTTCAGTTTATAAGATAAAAGGAGTATAAACTCTGTAGGTTTCTGTGAATAAAATAAATGGTTTATAATATAAAGATTAAGCTCGCTGTTCGAGCATTATACTAGTTCTCTGCTTACCTTTGCGTTTTCAAGATAACAGCTTGGATTTTTACAAGAAGAACAGAATCATTAAGCCGTGGATATATTCTCTATAAAGATTACTTGTAGGGTTATATTCTTGATTTAATATTTATATAATATAATATTCAGGGTGTATACCCTTATCATAGTTATGATCTGTTAGTATTACCTTCAACTTATTGTAAATGAGATTTATTGTTAGGTTTTCTGTATTGATTCCTACCTTAACTTCTATTTATTAGAAATTTATAAAAGTAAGGTGCATACTTTTCAATTTATATAAGCCTGTTGTATTCTTATTATATTTTATAATCTTTTCCAAGTATTAATAAATCATTTTTATAATACATAGAATGTAATTAGTTTATTCATAAACTTTATTTAATTATACATTGAGTATAAATAATCTAGGTTTGTATTTAAAATAATACGATATTATTTTAAGTATTATTGTTATACTGTAAATAAGATAATTACATTATTAGTAATGCAACAATGATGTTACTTCTAATGTTTTTATAATTATTATTACTGTTATTATCCAGTGTATGGTTTATTTATTTTAATTATAAAGACTGTGTATAAACTCATAATATTTATATAATATTTAATCTTTGTTTTTAGTTTATATATATAAAACTCTTGTGTATACAGTCATATTCCTTAATCATATAAGAAAATATAAAACAATTTCTAATCTGTTTAAGCTTTAACTGAATTACAAGAGGATTCAGTAATTATATGACTACATTCTTAACCTATATGCAGCCTAACAATACTAGGTTTTAACTGAAAAATCAAACCATTAGGTAAACTACATTCTACTGTCAACATTGTTTCTTTCCACAGTTAGAAGGTTAAATTCTTGCAAGCTAACAGATAACAGTTATAAGCTTTAAACAGCAGCATTACTTAGTCTATCTATTTCTTTCTTTCAGCTATCATTTACTGTAAATAAGGATATAGTATCAGGAAGTAACTTTAAAGACTGTAAGTAAAACAACTTAGGAAATTTGTGAAATACTTATAAATAATGAAAGTATTTAAATAGGTAACTCAGTTCAGAAGAATTCTTCTTCACAATATCGAGATACTGTGCTGGAGTATGGTCTGGTGATTCCAGATGTGGAAAAACACAGTAACTATTAACAGATTTAACTACTGATACTCTAAGATACTAACTTTACTGTTACTAACTGGCTCTTCAGACAATAAAATAACCACAACATGCATCCATTCATACTCAGTAAACATAAAGAAATAATTAACAGAACCTGTTTAAGCTGTGGACAACAACAGCAATGGGAGGCCGTTCCTCCCTACCAACTCCTAGAGAGCGCTCAGACAACGATTTCTCAGGACCCCCGAGCTTGCTCTGGTCTCCCTGGCTGGAACTAGGTGCAGCAATGTCAGATACCAGTCCTAAAACTCAGTATGAATACAGAACTTATCAGCAAGTCCTCCCAGCTAAAAGCTGTAATTAAAAATCAAGTTACTGCAGCAATCCACTCAGAACACTTCCTTACTATTTTTCCCTCTTTCCTCAATGAAATTCCTGAATAACATTCACCTGAATGAATTCTCTCTGGAATAAAATCTGAGCAGCCTCAACTCTCTTCATTGAGTACTTTTAAAATATTGCCTAGGTCTTTGTTGGGTTAACTGTCATTTAATGAGCCACCTGCCCTGATTCCACTTTCTTGGGGAATCATGACCCCAAATATAGGGAAGTTGCCACCTGCAACTTAGGAAGTGTTTGAGGATGCTGCCACTTGTCTATTGCCTTTCCACCTAGTTCCATCCACCAGTTTGACCAATAACCTATTTTAACAGCTCTCCCATGCTGTTGTCTCCATAATTGATTTATTAATAATAAAATATTCTGAATTACACTCCATTACTGTTGACTCTGCTGAGTCATCAATCCCTGCTTAGGATTAAATTCAACATAATGTCTCAGAAATATAATAAAACAAATTACATAATTTTACAAAATTGGGGTATGTGACATACATGATGTCGAATCAAATGATACTTTGTGTTGATGTGTTTGGTTCGATCATGGAATCTAGGATTCTTAGCCAGCTTGATTGCAAAAGTATTATCGATCAATAATGGAGTGGATTTCTCTTGTTTTTCTTGCAAATCTTCAAGTATATTCTTGAGCCATACTATTTCTTTCGTTGCTTCAGCTGCAGCCACATATTCTGCTTCTGTTGTTGAATTTTCCGGAACTGATTGTTTGCGTGATCTCCATGAGACAGCTGCTGATCCAAGACTCATAGTGTATCCAGAAGTTGATACTCCTGTCTCCTTATCACCATCAAAATCTGAATCTGAGTACCCAATAAGTTTGAAGTCATCCACCTTAGAGTACTTGAGTCCAACGTCTTGAGTCCCCTTCAAGTATCTTAGAACTCTTTTTGCAGCTGACCAGTGTCCTTCACAAGGTTTATGCATGAACCTTGAAAGTATGCCAACAACATAAGAAATATCTGGTCTAGTTGTTGTAAGGTAGATAAGTATTCCTACAAGTTGTCGATACTTGGTTGCATCCTCAAATTCTTTTCCTTCGCTTGACGTGAGCTTCATTTTCTGTTCCATTGGAGTAGAGATAGGGTTGCATTTTGTCATGCAAAATTTGTCTAGTAGTTCTCCAACATATTTTTTCTGAGATAGGAATATGTACTTAGGATGTTGAGTGACTTCAATTCCTAATTAATAGTGGAGATGTCCCATATCTGTCATTTCAAAGATCTTTTTCAAATCTTTCTTTAGGGATGCTATATAGCTCTCATTGTTCCCTGTCATTAAAAGATCATCTATGTACACCACAAGATACACAACATATCTTCCAACTTTCTTTATAAACAATGTTGCATTATCAAGATCAAAATGTTCGAAATTTAACTTCAAAAGATGCTTGGTTAATTTTTCATACCATGCGCGAGGCGCTTATTTTAGGCCATACAAGGATTTGACAAGCTTGCATACCTTTTGTTCTTTTCCTTTCACAACAAAGCCTTATGGCTGAGACATGAAGACATTCTCTTTCAAGTCTCCATTCAAGAAAGCAGTCTTCACATCCATCTGATGAACTTTCCACCCATTCTGAGCAGCTAAAGAGAGTAAGGTATGGATGGTAGCCCATTTTGTTGTAGGAGAAAATGTTTCTTCATAGTCAATTCCTTCCTTATGTGCATAGACTTTTGCTACAAGCCTCGCTTTGTGCTTGTCAAGTGAGCCATCTGATCTGTATTTGTTCTTTTACACCCACTTGTAGCCAATTGGTTTGGTTCCAACTGGAGGGTCAACCAGCTTCCAAGTTCCATTCTTCATGAGTGCATCATACTCATTCTGCATAGATTCTTTCCACTCAACTCGAGTAGAACCTTCTTCAAAGGAAGTTGGTTCAAAGTTAGCAGATAAATTAAATTCACAATCAAATGATACATCCATGTCATGACCTGAATTATCTGCTTCTCCTCCATCTTCATGTCTTTTTGAACTTCTCGTTCCCGTCTTTCCAACTTCATCCGGATGGAGAATTTCAAGTGTCTTTGTGGCCCATTTAGGAATCTTCTATGATGGTCCTTATTGATCAGCTGGTGGTGCTTCATCATTGATTGAGAGTCTTCCAATTCTCTCAATCACATCATCCAGTTGAATCTCTTGATCAGGTGAATTAGCAGGAACTTCTTCATGCGGGGGAGTTGGTGCTTCATATGGAAATTCCAAAGGTTGATGTAGAATAGGAATCCCCCCTTCAAGGTTTGGAATTTCATATTCATTTTCAGAATATTTCTTTGGATGAGGATATTTTTCTAAATGATCAAGTTGTCTCTCAATGGACTGGTCATTTTTATTAGTCTCAAGAAAAATGACATCTCTGGAAATAACAAACTTCTTGTTTACCTCATCATACAGACGGTATGCCTTGGAGTTTTCTTCGTACCCCAGGAAAATGCATTTTCTGCTTCGAGCACCAAGCTTGTTTCTTTGCTCCTTTGGAATCAAGGCATAACAGGTGGAACCAAAACCTCTGAGATGCCTGATTGAAGGGAGATGGCCAAACCACATTTCATGTGGAGTCTTATTATCAAGAGCATTTGAGGGACTTCTGTTTCTCAAATAGGTTGCACATTTCACTGCATCACCCCAAAACATTAGTTTTACATTCTTAAAAAACATCATTGAGCGTACCATATTCATTATGGTTATGTTCATTCTTTCTGCTACACCGTTTTGTTGAGGATTGTAGGGAACTGTAGTCTAATGTGCAATTCCATGTTGGCGAAGATAATCTTCAAAAGCATTTGAAGTGTATTCTTTCCCATTGTCAGTACAAAGTGTACCAATTTTAGATTGTGCTTGTTTTTCTATCAATGCATGAAAGTCCTTGAATGTTTGAAATGCTTCTGATTTTGTCTTTAATGTGTAAATCCAACACATTCTTGAGTAGTCATCAACAAAGGTCATAAAATACTTATTCCCATTGGCAGAAGGAGTTGGCATTGGGCCACATAAATCAGAATGCACTAAATCTAATTTCCTACTTGCTCTGAAATTAGATTCATGGAATGGCAGCTTACTGTGTTTCCCTAATATACATGCATCACATTTGCTCTTTTCTTTGGGAATGGTGGGCAAACCAAATACACCATTCTTTCTCAACAAACGAAGACTGTTATAATTCAGATGACCAAATCTTGCATACCACAATAAACTTGATGACAAATTACCTTCTCCATGCAGAGAGAGGTAGGCATAGTTCTGAACCCTTGCAGATGAACCCTTTAGCTTCAGCAGTTTCCCATATTCGTATCCAGTCATGATGACTTGGTTGTTAGAGGACTTTCTTATTTCTACGATTCCATCAAACATGTGGATGGAATGGCCTTGCTGTCGAATCTCCACCAAGGACAGCAGGCTTCTCTGCAACTCTGGAAGATAAAGAACATTCTTAAACAAGAAATTAGGGAATCCAGGCATCTTCAGCCGAATGGTGCCCATTCCCTTTGGTTTAAGACTTGACTTATCTGCAAAGTAAACTATGCCATTTATTGTTTCATTAAGTTCTTCAAAACAGTCTTTTCTAAAAGTCATGTGTGATGTTGCACTAGTATCAAGTAGCCAACAATCTGTGTAAGATGAAAGTGAAGTCATTTCATTAATACCAAGATTACAATGTGCAACAATACAATGAGCAGAATCTGAAGATTTACTAGCATCTTGGTTCTTATTGTCATCTTTCTTCTGGTTATGTCTATCTTTGATGGAGTCCCACGAAGCCCAACACCGATCTGCTGTGTGTCCAATCGTTCCACAACGCTTGCACTTCAAATCTGATCTTTTGTTGGAGTTTTTTCTGCCTCCTCTACCTCTGAAGTTTCATCTTCCTCTGCCTCTCTTCCTACTTTCTCCTTTGGGATGATCTTTGGATTGGTCTTTGGTGTGGTTCTTTGCTTTTTGAGCAAAGCAAAGTGATTCTACAGATGCTATAGATTGCATCTTTTGCAACTGCTAGTGTAATTTACAATAATGAACTTAATATGACAAAGAGAATAATAGAAAAACAATAACCTTGTAGGTCTACAGTCTCTGCTAAGGTGATTTACAATCTTAATATCTCAACTTCAAGTTTTAAAATGATACAATGACAGTATCATTGACCAAGAATGCTTCTTTGTCAACAACATGGAGGCAGAGAAAATATGCTGTCAATAAGTTCATAAGCAAATTTTTAGCACTAGAATAACCGCTCAGCAATACGCCAAAGGAAATACCACTGTTTGTGAACTGTCACGTAGATGTACAGTCCTCACACAGGTGCTCTTCTAGTCGCAGCTTCAAATTCGAAAGAGAAAAAATGCATTAATTCTAGGTTTATACATTTCAAGATTACAACATCATACACAGTAGCATATATCTTCCACCGAAGTCTTATATATATCATATATATTAGTCACAGTCCTTTTTACTCAATGTAAATGAAAAATACTTGCTGACTTTTCCCTTTTCATTTGTGTTGGGTGAAAGAGGCCCATGACTGCTGTATATGATGTGAATGGTGTATTGGGGCCGTGAACTTGAATAGTATATTCTTGGAACTGCTGCGTGAATAATTTATTCTTCCTGAATTGTTGCGAATTATTACATGCCTAACCCTAATTTTGTATAAGAAGAAGTTCTTCTCCTTTTCACTGTCTCATTTTATACTTTTCTCTCTCACTTTGTTGTTATCCACGGTTTCAAATAAATTTATCGATGTTTTATTTGTGAGAGTCTACTCTTAAGTCTGGTGATTGTGTTCTCTCATTCTACATTTACGGTGTTGAGGGCTCCTCCACCTACGAATTTGAAGTGCATCGGGTCTGTGTCGAATCTTGGAGGGCCGCGAGCCACTCCTTTGCTAAATCTGCGATGAATGAAGAGACTGTGGCTGTGCCTTTGGATTCTACGAGTTTGTGGAGGAGAGGTGATTGAATATTTTTACAATAAAGATTCATGCCTCCTTAGACCGTGTGGAGATTGAAGTCTTCTTGCTGAAGACTGGTGCGTCCTCTCTAGGGTGGAAACCCTAATTTTCTGTGTGAACTGTTCATGCTGATAAACTGCGACCATTCTGTGAAGATCGTGTAAGCCCGTGGAGTATCATGCCTATGACCTGCTCCTGTGGAGTATCATGAAGTTGGAGACTGCATAAAACCTAAATTTTTTCCCTAGCTTTATGCAGTCTCCAACGGTCACAAGTAAATACAACAACAATATTTTACCTCCATGAAATTGGGTAATGTCCTAAATCTTACACCAACAATCTTCAGTCATTGGGCTTCAAAGAACTCACAATAGCATATCACGTCTTCAATCTTCAATACAGAGGTCGCAACAACCATCAAAACGAAGGATACAAAGGATCTCTCATACTTCAAATTAAAAACCGTTTCAGAATAACAGATACAATTATGGCACACTGGCTAGCAGGAGAAATGCATTGGTGCAGACTGACGATGGGTAGGCAGTCTGAAACGAATTGACAAAGGGTAGAATGGAGGTCTGGTAGGTAGAATGGCAGGCATGCAGGAAGGAGTTATGGCAGGTACCTGCTCTAATACCACTGTTAGATAATAACTCCCAAATTCATTTCATTTCTCCATAGAATGCCTTTATTTATACAACTAAGATGACTCTTGGGATCACACATCCGAGAGTCTCTTCATATTCCTATTATTTACACTAACGTATAATCCCGACAGATTATATTCCAACACAGTGTTAGATGGATTGACGGTGGGAAGCACCAAAGCCACCAGTTTACCCTATGCCTACATATTAAGCAGTACACTTTGCACCAGTAGTTCCAGGTCTAGCACCTTGATCCATTTATCTGAAATATTTCATGCCCAATGTTATCATTGCAGTGAGAATCATTCTTTGAGTAAACTCATTCTTTGTGTGTGGGTATGTCTCTACACTATAGAATTTGGGCCTTGCAAGTGGGTATTTCTCTGTACTGTGTGAAGTTGTTTGTTGTATATGGGTATATATCTGTGTCTATGTGTTTTATGTGGCCCTGTGGGTATGTATCTTTACTGTATGTATCTTTGTTGGAAGAGCAGTAGAATTTGGATGAGAAGCCCCTGCTCATTGACTCGCCACATGGAGTACGCCCCTGCTCATTTAAGGATATCAAACAAGCAATGTGAAATTGATTCATGCAAAATCTAATCTCCTAATTCAAGGTAGGAATTCCTTTCTAATTTCTTCTAGAAATTATGTTTCCCTCTCTTTTTTGTAAATAATTGTTATCTCACAACCTTGCCTATGCTCATCTTTATGTGATTTTTTTTAATCTACAACCCATTTGTAAAAACTTAAGGTTCTGAAAGGGCGTGCTTCCTTTGGGGTTCTCATATTTATGTGATAAGTGGCTTATTGTGAGGGTTTTGTAGAATCCAATTGTCATTGGACTAGGAATGGGATGTTTTGTTGATTCATTAATATGTAGCAATTAAGACCATGGTACACATCCTGCTAATTGAATCATTTCAGTGTCCTTGTCAAGCAATGTAGCAAAGACCTTCGTCATACATACATGAAAAGGCCCTTTAATAGGGAAAGGTAGATGAAATTTTATTAGGGAATCCTTGGTGAATTCTTCTTGAAGCTAGAAGAACAATGAGAATATTTTCCATTAAGAATAATGGATATATTTGTAGTGTGTAGTACACTTGACAACCATAGGATAACGAGCTAGTGGATTCTTGTTGTTATAGATTTACACATACAATGGTAGATTACAAATTTACATGTGATATGCATCTTGTGCATATGTATCTTTTCATATTTGCACAAAATCTCAAAGCTCAAAAGCAACAATACTAGCGGAGTTAGAGTGAAAATTGGCGGAGTTGTAGCAAAAAAATGGCCAAATTAGTGGGAAAAAATATTGGAGTTGCAGCATAAAATGACTAACTTTAGTGGGAAAATAGCAAAGTTGTAACGAAAAATGGCCAATTTTAGTGGGAAAAATAGTGGAGTTGCATCGAAAAACGACCAGTTTTAGTGGGAAAAGTAGCGGAGTTGCAGCGAAAATGGCCAATTTTAGTGGGAAAAGTAGCAAAGTTACAGTGGAATTACAATAGATAAAAATAAGCAGTTAATGGATTTTTCGCTGAAGAATTTTAACAAAACTTGATAAAATCATGGGAAAATGACAACTTTCCCGCAAAGGTATGCAATCTTATTCACTTTCTCTTTCAAGGAGTAATACCAATCGAGAAGGATCATTTAGAATTATGTAATCGCTTGGCCCGCTGCGACTGTTTCTTCTACATGAACCTTCATGCGAATTTCTATTCACAATTCTAAAAAACAAGAAACCAACCATAGCTTAAAAAGGAAAACAAAGTAAATCAAATGATTTACTTATGTACAATTTCTGTGTGGAATTTGTAGGAAAATGGAGCAACTGAATCCGGTTGTCCGTTAGTCAAATCCGACTATCATTTTATAATGAAATATGAATAATAAATATATATTGGATGATGGGTAAAATGTACAATAAGATTTCCTTTTATAGGCTTGATCATGAAGGGTTACACTCTTTCATATAATTAACTAATCTATTTTAATAATTTATTTTATATTCGTTACATTGCCACTCCCTTTAAGGAAGCTTTGTCCTCAAAGCTTAAGTATTTTCCTAGTGTCATTCTTCATTTTGACTCAGTGTCGGTATTAGAATTGGATGAGGTCTCTTGTGCAGAGACTTGCACTTCCTTTCCATTGATGATTTTGCACTGTATTGTCTCATTGTTCCTACATTTGTGACCAGGGGTCCAATCATCACCGCATCGACGACATATGTTTTTCTTCTTTTTCTTTTTATTATCAAAGTAACTGTTAGATGACTTTGATCTATTTTCCATTTCATAGGCGTATGATTGAGGTTTGTGGCATTGATGGCCGGGATACCAGGTATCTGCACAATACCTACATTGCGTTTCCTTTTCTTGTCGATAATGGCTATCACCTTTTGTTTTTATTCCTTCCAATTTGAGTTCTGCGGCTTTTGCTTTATGTCTTGCTACTTCTACATTAGGTATGTCATGTAACTTTAACTCTTTTTGGAGGTGTGGTTTAAGACCTCCTAAATAGGTTTTGAGTCTTTGCTTGTCATACAACCCAAATACTCGTGTTGATAAGGATTCCCATTGATGAGTGAATTCCTCAATGTTTCCGACTTGCTATAGTCTGGTAAGTTTACTGAAAAATTCATCTTCTTTGATTCCTTGAAACCTATTAAAAAAATCATTTTTGAACAAGTTCCAGGCGTAGGTAAAATTATCTCTCTTCCACCATAAGTACCAATTATAGGCGTACCCTTCCATATGCATTGACGCATATTTCACCTTCTCCTCGTCAGATTGAATGTTGTAAATGTCGAAGTATTCTTATGCTTTGTTTAGCCAAGCAACACATTGGTCTTCACTCCCATTGTATTTCGACAACTCTATTTTTTCCTTAGGTGGGTGCACTTTGTAAGGGCAACGTTGATTTCCTTTTGCCTTATGGTTTGAGGGTACTACTGGACGATGAAAGTGACATATCTGAATTGCTTCGTTGTTGGCGGTGATTTTTAGATTTTATTTTCTCTACTATCTTACTTATAGTGTCTATTTTGCTGTTTAATCGTGCCTCCATATCTGGCAGTACTTGTGTTTCTATCTCTTGCTTTAGCGTCACATTGTTAATCTTTATTTCTTTTTGCAATTCTTCTTGATTCTTTGCGAGTGTTTTCTGGGTGGCAACATGAAATGAGTCATCTAGCATGTCTGGACTGTTGACGTGGCTTGGACTGGGTATGAACCTATGTAACATCTCGATTAATGTATTATGGTTCTGCGTCATGGTTGTTGATGTATATGTAACTTCGGAATGTATTCTTCTATGTATATTATGTATTGTAACCCGATGTTTATTCCAGGATGTTTCTATTATGTATTTGAGTCATGTTGTTATGCCCCGATGTTCGGATCGGGAGGATTAATAATGTAAACAAGTCTTGTCAAGTCATTGTGTAAGTCCCCACAGTTTCGGGGCACTTGAGTTATTATACACTAATTAAGGTGTAGGCTCGAGTAAGTAATTGTTAAGTTGGGCCGACATGATTGAGTGCACTTCAACTGAATGGAAGAATATAAATAGAGAGTGAGACTCTCTATTTATCACACACATCATTCACTCTCTCAAGTGTGGCGCACTAGTGAGGAAGGAAATACTGGGACTAGACAGAAGAAGAAGACTACTGCTTTGGGGCTTTTACTGTTTTGGTACTGATTCTATCTCTGAGGAAGTTGTAGGGTTTTCTACTTTATGGTTTCCCCAAGGAAAACTCTTTGTGTCTCTTGTCTCTTTTGATGTGCTTGTGTTTGATTGCTGTACTTGTTATTCTCTCAGTAAAGATCCTAATATATTGCTAGCTTAATGTTGAAAAACTAACATGGTATCAGAGCTAACCTGAGAAGAAGACATTGTGCAGCTGCAGAAGCTAGGGCTTCTTACTTTTTGGGTCTTTCTCCACAATCTATCAGCAAAAGTATGCTAGGATGACTCTCCATTGAAGGGTGCATCTTTCTGTCGAAGCGGAATTCGATTTTGAGCATTTTTAGTTTTCGATGTGGAAATTAGGGCTTTCTACGGAAGAGGAATTTTTTAGTGAGACCTGCATAGGATTTTTTATCCTCATCAAAACAGAATTTTAGAGACCTGGATCAACAAATTTGGTTGGGTGAAACTCTGGGAAAGTCAAACCCTAGTTTGACCCCGAGCTAGAGAAACCCTAAATACTAAAACTGCTAAGTTTTGGTACAGTCATTGTATTCCACGATTGGAGACGTTTCAGGAGCTGAAAATTTCAGGGTCCGAAGATAAAGTCCTGATGAATCCCGTGTCCAAAAATTAGACTCAGATTCATTGTATTCCAGGAGATATGATCTCTCCAAGTTAGGGTTCCAGCCTCTTCCAGAATTCATCCCTAAACAGGACATATGGGGAGATCTGCAATATCTTGGGCTACAGAGGTCAAAATGGAATTAATAAAGATGTTACTGAAAGAGAATTGAATTTAATTTCAGTGGTCCAAATATCATACTCATAAGATGAACCAGTGACACGTGGCATGCCGTACAACTTCTCTGTTCTGAACAGTCCTGTAACGGGTCAACTTGGGAAAATGATCATAAATTCCAAATGGTGAAACCAATTATGATGAAACCTATGGTGTTGGATCAGGTACATGCAAGGATACCTCAGTACTAAATTTCAGACATAGAGGAGTAGTAATTTCATATATATCATAGAAACAATAATAGGCATTTCTGCAGAAGAAATTGGAAAATTAGGGCTTCCTGTTCCGGGAGCTTCCCTCCACTGTTTTCAGAAAAGGAGTACATTGGACAGCTCCATTTGAAGAGATATATCTGTTTGTCCAATCAGATATGAAATATTCCAAGTTTTGAAAATTATGGTTTCTGTGACAAACCCTAGATCAACGAACTCCGGGACAAAGACGGACACCTCAAATCGGTAAGATCTAATCCTTTGCTATTTCCATTTGAGGTTCTCATTTCAATATGATATATCACATCAGCTTGGTGACAAGCTTGGGGAAGTTGCCAAATTCCAAGCCTGTAAGTATATGATCTCTCTAAAGAAAATGGATTGGACACCTACACAAGTATAGAGGTTCCAGTTTCAGAGGGAGATGATGCTAGAAGCCTTTCACAAGAAGAACTTGGTCAAGGACAAGAAGATCATGGTTGATTCAGTAATGAATCAACTTGCACCACAAGTGTCTTCCTTAAAGACATCGAAGATGTTTGATTCCTTGACCAAGCTATTTGAAGGGAAGAACAAAAATCAGAACATGACCTTAAGAAACCAGTTGAAGAATGTGAAGATCCAGAATGCAGAGACCATGCAGTCATAAGAGTCTCTCAAATCAAAGAACAACTTGAAGCGGTAAAAGAAAAAGTGAAGAATGCAGAAATGGTGATGGCCAACTTGAATGGCCTCCCAAGATCATGGGATTCATTCATGCAAGGAATGTGTTCCAGAAGGAAGTGATTAATTTCAGTAGACTCTGGGAAGAGAACTCACAAGAAGAAGAAGCTCGAATCATAAGAACTAGAGAAGAGAAGATGGGAGCAATTGAAGATCGAGCTCTTACCATCCAAAGAAGATCCTTCAAGCAATGAGGAATATGAAGAACTCAACTCTTGAAGAACTTATTATCCACCTTAAATTTTGGATAAGAAATGATGCTATTATGAATGAAGAAGATGATTGAGCTGAAGACTCAAGAAGGAGTCTACCCACGAAACAAATAAAGATAAGTATTCAATTGTCATTTCATGGTATTGTTTTGTTATGCATTTGTTTATATTCAGTTAATGTATCATGCATGATAGGATGTTTGCATTAACAACAGTATACTACTAATATGCATGTGATGGGTAAGTAGATCATGGTGCTATACAAATTCTCCATTGCTACTTATCTAGAATGAAACCTCTTTGCTGACATATTGGATTAGTGCACAATCTCAATGTTGTCTTGGTAGAGATGGAAGGCATCTAGAAAGTTTCAGTGAGATATGGATGAATGTTGTATTGGCTAAAGTAGTTGCATGATCATATATTTATGCATAAGTGTTTTCCAGTATAAATATTCCTTATGAAATGTTCTAACCATACAAATGCATTTGACTTGTAGGAAAGACCGCATACATAATCGCCTACAAGCAAAGAAGAATGAAGACTTGTTCCGAAGAGCAAGTGACGGCATTTCAAAATAATATGACGAGTGCAGTGACATAATTGATGTAGAACCTTCCAGCCACCAACAATAAAGGGAAGACCAATTCAAAAAGAATGATGTCAAGGCGCAGTATCGAGACCTGAAGATAAGTTCATAGTTCCATCATGCAGTAGATGGAAACATCATGGGATACAAAGAAAGATTCGTAGCACGAGGCTTCTCATGAAAAGAAGGCCTAGACTACAAAGAGACATTTGCAGCCAGTAAGAGCTTAAACACATACATGATGAGCCTGATGAAGATCTAAACCTTTGCTACAAGGTTGAAGATGCAAGTCTATACACTAGATGGATACATAGAATACTAGTAGCATAGGAAGCTACTTGTCACTCCGGTACAGAATGTTTTCAGTGCATAAAGTATGAAAGACAGAGGGAGAATGATGCTTCGCTTTAGAGGGAGTGACTACAGAAGATCCTGAGGTTCGACATGATATGACATGATGAATAGATTACTGATGACTCTAAGATTTACTAAGAGTAAAGAGGATTCCAAAATTTGCTTCAAGGTTGAAGACGGAAGACCAGTGATACTCCTGTTATGTGTCGATGCACTATTGTTCTAGGTATGGAGGTGTGGCAGAGTGTAGATGGAATCTTCCTTGGACAAGGGAAGTATGCAGTAGAGATGCTGAAGAGGTTCAGGATGATGGACTACATGACCACACCTATGGCATCGAACATGAAGCTATTAAGTGATGCTTCATCAGAGACGGTTGATGCTACGATGTATCGTCAGATGATTGGGTCCTTGATGTACCTGAGTCCAAATATTTGCTTTGCTGTGAACACACTGATACATGTTCACCTGATGGTTGCAAAGCATGCAGGGGTACAGTTGATTATGGGCTCAAGTACGATGCGAATCAAAAGATTAACCTAGAGGGTTATGTTGATTCAGATTGGGCAGGTAGTGACATCGATAGGAAGAGTACTTCTGGATGTTGCTTCAGTATGGGATCAGGTGTGATCTCTTGGTTTAGCAGGAAGCAATCCTGTGTGGCACTGAGTACAGCTGAAGCAGAGTATGTCGCAGCTTGTTCAGCTAGTTGTGAGGCAGTATGGCTGCAGAAGCTACTGTCTGATATATTTGATCTCCAGTTGGATGCTACTTGTATACATTGTGACAACCAAAGTTGCGTGAAGTTGTCAGAGAATCCAGTGTTCCATGACAGGTCGAAGCATATAGAGATCAAGTATCACTATATCAGGGATATGGTGTAGAGAGGAGTAGTGAATCTCCTGTATGTTGCGACGGAGGAACAAATAGCTGATGTATTGATGAAGCCATTGGCTAGGCTGAAGTTTGAGTACTTCAGAGAGAGACTTGGTGTTCTCCAGATCGAGGCTTCCTCCCAAAGAAAGTGATGAGACCCATAGCCATTCTGACATGGTGAGAGGATTGGTTCCTTCCATGGTTAGATGTAAGGGTTGAGCCATTTCGTCATGGTGAGAGGATTGGTTCCTTCCATGACTTATATGAGTGCTGAGATTCATAGCCATTCTAACGAGCAGGTCAGATGTAAGGGCTGAGCCATTCTGTCATGGTGAGAGGATTGGTTCCTTCCATGTCAGATGTGAGTGCTAAGCCATTCTGATATGACTGTAGGATTGGTTCCTACATGATCAGATATAAGGGCTATTGCCATTCTTGGAATGGAGCTGCCTGGTGAGGTACCAGGAAAACTCACTTTATGACTGGGGGCCGTTCTGATATGACCGTGAGATTTGTTCTCACATGATCAGATATGAGTGCATGGCCATTCTGATGTGATATAGGGATGTGTTCCCACTTGATCAGATGTAAGGGCTGAAGCCATTCTGTCATGGCTAAAGGATTTAGTTCCTTCCATGTCAGATGTGAGTGCTGGCCATTATGTCGAGTAGGACATATGTAAGGGCTACCGCCATTCTGACGAGCAGGTCAGATGTAAGGGCAGAGCCATTCTGTTCACGGCTAAAGGATTTAGTTCCTTCCATGTCAGATGGGAGTGCGGGCCATTATGTCGAGTAGGACATATGTAAGGGCTACCGCCATTCTGACGAGCAGGTCAGATGTAAGGGCAGAGCCATTCTGTTCATGGCTAAAGGATTTAGTTCCTTCCATGACAGATGTGAGTGCTGGCCATTCTGTCGAGTAGGACAAATGTAAGGGATACTGCCACTCTCCGGGAGAGTGGAGGCACCTGGTCAGTTACCAGGTAGCTCAGTCTGGGACTGGGGTCCATTCTGACGAGGGTGTAGGATTCAGTTCCTACTAGGTCAGATGTGAGTGCATGCCCTTCTGATGAGTAGGTCAGATGTAAGTACTAAAATATCTCATCACTGTGATAGGATGTGTTCTTGTCTGGATGGGAGTCTTCCATCACTGTGATAAGATGTGTTCCTGTCTAGATGGATGTGCCTTTCTGACGAGTAGGTCAGATGTAAGTGCTGAGCCTTTTCACAGATGTTAGTGATGTGATGTCCTATCATGCTGGAGAATGTGAGTGCTGGGCCTTTCTGATGTGACTATAGGATTGGTTCCTATATGATCAGATATAAGTGCTGGGTGTGCCTTTCTAATGAGCAGGTTAGATGTAAGTGCTGGGAAAAGACCTACATGATGGGTAGGCCTACAACCATCATGAAAAATGGCTGGCTCTGTAGAACTTCCTGTGACGAGAAGAATCATGAGATAGCACCAGTGATGATCTAGATCGAGAGATGATCCAGATCCAGCAGTGATGATCCAGATCGAGAGATGATCCAGATCCAGCAGTGATGATCCAGATTGAGAGATGATCCAGATCCAGCAGTGATGATATAGATCGAGTGATGATCCAGATCCTATCTAGTGATGATGATCCAGATCTAGTCCAGTGATGATGATCCAGATCGAGAGATGATCCAGATCCAGTGATGATGTTTCATGATGATCCAGATCCAGTGATGATGTTTCATGATGATCCAGATCGAGAGATGATTGAGATCCGATGATGACTTGAAGATGAAGATGACTTGAAGATGAATATGACTTGAATATGAAGATGAATTGAATACTAGATGATCTAGCTGATCCAGAGAAGAAGACCTGTGCTAAAAATTGTGTCGAAAGAATACCTTCCTAGTGAAGAGGGAGTGTTGATGTATATGTAACTTCAGAATGTATTCTTCTATGTATCTTATGTATTGTAACCCGATGTTTATTCCGGGATGTTTCTATTATGTATTTGAGTCATGTTGTTATGCCCCGATGTTCCGATCGGGAGGATTAATAATGTAAACAAGTCTTGTCAAGTCATTGTGTAAGTCCCCACAGTTTCGGGGCACTTGAGTTATTATACACTAATTAAGGTGTAGGCTCGAGTAAGTAATTGTTAAGTTGGGCCGACATGATTGAGTGCACTTCAAGTGAACGGAAGAATATTAATAGAGAGTGAGACTCTCTATTTATCACACACATCATTCACTCTCTCAAGTGTGGCGCACTAGTGAGGAAGGAAATACTGGGACTAGACAGAAGAAGAAGACTACTGCTTTGGGGCTTTTACTGTTTTGGTGCTGATTCTATCTCTGAGGAAGTTGTGGGGTTTTCTCCTTTATGGTTTCCCCGAGGAAAACTCTTTGTGTCTCTTGTCTCTTTTGATGTGCTTGTGTTTGATTGCTGTACTTGTTATTCTCTCAGTAAAGATCCTAATATAATGCTAGATTAATGTTGAAAAACTACCAATGGTGCTCATGTTCTGTGTTATGGTGTTTATGTTTTGCATCATAGTACTCATTTTGTCATCCAAGTCTTTTTGTTTTTCGTTCAGGATGTCAAGTTTGTTGTCGAGCCTCCTTTCTAGTACCACAACAAGCTTGTCTTTGAGTAATGTATTGTTATTCTGCATCTTTTCCTTCATGCATTTTAGGTCAGCTGCAAGGGACCTTATGTCCTTCTCCATTTTTTTGATTTGCTCTTTTAGCTCCACCATGGTCTTGGACCTTGTATGTGGAGGTGTGTATTTCCACTCTATTTTGGCTAATAATATATTAATTAATTAATTAATTAATATTATTATTTTTTATAAACTATACAAATTATTGTATATATATATATATATATTTAAAAAAAAATATATTATATTACCAAATATTTGAAATAATATATTATATTATAATTTATAATATATTGTTCTATTTTTTTCTTTGCAGGTCGTCAGGGAGGAGCGCAAGATGCGGTGGTATGAGGGAGGCGGCGTGAAGAAACCTATGGAGATGAGGACGTGTAGAGGGTGCATTGGAGAGGAAGTGGCACTGGAATGTAGGGGGGTGGAGCGATTGGGAGAAGCATTTGTAGGGATGATGGTGCTGGGTCGTGAGGGAGTGAGAATCGTGGAGGGTAGAAGGTGCGGTATATGAAAGGAGTTGGTATGTTGGGAAGAGAGGTGGGGCAGACGGGTGAGGATGGAGACGACGGGGAAAGGTGGCGTGAAGGAGGGAAGGAAAAGAGTGTAGGGAAAAAGCATGGGGATTCAGGTGAGGAGTGGAGGGATCATCTTGGAGCAGGACGGTAGGTGGACGAGAAGTGTGAGCAGCATGGAGCGGTGTGGGGGAGACACATTTGAAAGAAAAAGTAGGAAATAGAGGGGCAAGCGAGGTGAGGTCGGGGAATGACAAGAGATGTGTGGAGGAATGCATAGAAAGGAGTATGAAGGAAGGGATAGGAGGAGTAGAGTTAGTGCGGAAGGTGAGGTGTAGGAATAAGAGAGACAACCAAAGGAGCCAAATCCGAGCTATAGTGAGTGTGCAGGGTTGAGAAGCCGATCTGGATCTGATACCAAATGGAGCAATCGAATCCGGTTGTTCGTTAGTCAAATCCGACTACCATTTTATAATGAAATATGAATAATAAATATATATTGGATGATGGGTAAAATGTACAATAAGCTTACCTTTTATAGGCTTGAGCATGAAGGGTTACACCCTTTCATATAATTAACTAATCTATTTTAATAATTTATTTTATATTCGTTACAAGTTGCATCGAAAAACGACCAGTTTTAGTGGGAAAAGTAGCGGAGTTGGGGCGAAAATGGCCAATTTTAGTGGGAAAAGTAGCAAAGTTACAGCAGAATTACAACAGATAAAAATAAGCAGTTAATGGATTTTTCGCTAAAGAATTTTAACAAAACTTGATAAAATCATGGGAAAATGACAGCTTTCCCACAAAGGTATGCAATCTTATTCACTTTCTCTTTCAAGGAGTAATACTAATCGAAAAGGATCATTCAGAATTATGTAATCGCTTGGCCCATTGCGACTGTTTCTTTTGCATGAACCTTCACGCGAATTTCTATTCACAATTCTCAAAAACAAGAAACCAATCATAGCTTAAAAAGGAAAACAAAGTAAATCAAATGATTTACTCATGTACAATTTCTGTGTGGAATTTGTCGTAGATTTAAAATTTTTCAGAAACAGGGGAAGAACCCTGCTCCTGTACCAATTGATAGTACAGATCAGCTGCAACATGAGAGATAAATGAATCTTTTGAGATAGGTTTGTGATAAAGTCGTAACTGATGACCATTCACAAATAGAGGTGTCTTATTTTCATCGATAGTGGTCAAATGGACAGTTCCATTGTCAAATACCATATCTATTATGTAGGGTCCCAACAATATTGTGCATAATTTTCCCTTGAAATCTGTTTTGAACCGTGAATCACATCAAAAATCCCAGTCTCCTTCAGATAATTCCTTCTTCTTTATAAATATATCATTCCATTTGGAGGGTTGTTGTTGAATTAAGGTTGTGTGATGTACAAGAGTGGTGCGCTTCTCTTTGAGTTCATTCAATTGATTCATTCGGTTATTTTGATCCTCTGTTAAGTCCAGGTTTTCCTCTATAGTTGTTCTCAAGGTTTTGATTTCGAACTAAATAGGGAAAACAACATTCTTTCCATACACCAATTCATATGGGGAGAAACCTATAGTGTTGCACCATGTAGTATGATAAGCCCATAATGCTTATGGAATCCTATCAACCCAATCCTTACGATGGGTCTTCACTGTTTTTGTAAGGATTGACTCGATTACCTTGTTCATGCTTTCCACCTAGACATTGGCTTGTGGATGATGCGGCGAGGTGACTCAATGATGAATATTGTACTTCTAAAATAAGGATTCCATTTTTTGGGACACAAACTGTGGTCCTCCATCTGTTACTATCTCTATGGGTACTCTAAAGAGGGTGGATATCTCTCCATATAAGAAATATGTCATAACCTTCCTGATCATTGGATTTTACCAAATACCACAACCTCCACCCACTTAGTCATATAATCAATTCTAACCAAGATATAAACCTTTTAAATTGATGGAGGGTTAATAGACCCTACAAAGTCTAGGGCCCATGTGTCAAAAGGTTCAACCACTAACTGTGGCTCAAGCGACATTTCATCCAATTTGTTCGGCTGGACCATTCTCTGGAAGTTATCATAAGATTGAGCATACTTCTTCACGTCCTGAGACATGGTTGGCCAAAATACCCCATCCTTATGCTTTATGGACAAATCTTTTATCAACAAAATCCCCCCCACAAGGATCATCATGATATGCCTTCAAAATGTTGTGGATATCATCCCACCTCACATAACACCTGATTTCCAAATCAAACCATGAGTAGAATAGGTGTCCTCCAATCCAACAGTATCTCTCACTCTATTGTATGATCCTTCTCTTTTCTCATTTGGATAAGTACGTTGGAAGTCTACATGCAAACAAATAATTAGCAATGTCGGTGTACCATGGGGAATAAGTTGAGATAGTGAACAAGTGTTGATCGAGAAAGGAGTCTTTAATCGGTGAATCATCATCATTATTAGTCAGTCAAGAAAGGAAATCTATAACCACATTCTCCTTCCCTGGTCTGTCAACAATGGTTACATCAAATTCTTGAAGTAGAAGAAACCACCTAGTCACTCTAGCATTAGTAATAGTTTTATTCATTAAATATTTAATAACCGAGTGGTCAATATGTAAAAAAGTAAAATATCTAGTAATATAATGCTTAAATTTATTAATGGCATAAACAATGGAAATGAACTCTTTTTATGTTACCGTATAGTTCAGTTTAACAGGAGGCAAATTCTTACTAACATAGTAAATAGCGTATGGGTTGTGACCTTCCTGATGTCCTAAAATTGCTCTAGTGGTTGTATCTGAAACATCAGAAGAGATATGAAAAGGAGGGTCCCAATTAGGCCCTCTTATGATAGGTGTTGTAGATAACCTTTTCTTTAGTTCTACGAATGTTGCCTCACATGCCTCTGTTTAAACAAATTGTACATCCTTCATCAATAAACTAAATAGAGGGGATTCCAATTTAGAAAATTTTTCTATAAATGGCCTATAATAGCCATCATGTCCAAGGAAACTACGCACCTCTTTCTGCGACCTAGGAGTAGGAATATTTTCAATTACCTTTATCTTAGTCGGATCTACCTGGATTCATGCATAAGAGATAAAATTTCCAAGAACTATACCCTCGCTCAGCATCATATGGCACTTTTTCAGTGCTCGGGAATAGGTGGGTTTGTTCACAACATTCTAGAAATTCTTCCAAGTTCCTTAGAACTTCATCAAAATTTTTACCATATGGGGTGAAATCAGCCATAAAAACTTCCATGCAATCATTTACCATCTCAGACAAAATCCCAATTACAGCTCGTTGAAATGTGGTTGGCGCATTACACAACCCAAAAGGAAGAACCCTATATGAAAAGGCTCCCCATGGACAAGTGAAGGTGGTTTTGTCTTGGTATTCAGGGGAAATCGGGATCTAGTTATATCCACTAAAACCATCCAAAAATAAAATAATCCTTTTCGAGACAGGACGGTTTAAAACTTAATTGATAAAAGGTAAATGGAAGTGGTATTTTTATGTTGCTTTATTCAGTTCTTTGTAATCTACACAGATTAACCATTTCCCATTTTTCTTGGGTACGATCAATAGTGTGGAAACCCACCACTATCTGAAATAGGATAAATAAAACTTGCCTCCAAACATTTATGGATTTCTTCTTTCACAATGTCTCTTAAATTTGGGTTCATTATATGTTGAGGTTGGCGTATGGGATTTTAATCGTTATTGATATAAATATGGTGAGTACTTAGTCTTGATGGGATTTTAGAATAATCAACCCACAGTTAGCTACCTTAGACATTAATTAATCCATTTTTGTCTTATTTTCCTAGTTTCCATATTCCACTCTATGCAAGTTGTCCTCCACATGTCCTAGATGGTCAAACTTGCTAAAACTGAGTCATGGAGTGCTTGGGAAACCTCTTGGAATAAATTCTACTTTATTCTTGAACCTTCCTAGTGCATATCTGCTTTTTCTACTTTATTGCTGCTTTTACTGAGTTTTAAGGCAATTGAGAAAGTATGACTAGGTGAAGTTGACTTGTTTTTTTCCCTCATCCTCCTCTACTCTTTTGTCCTAATAAAAGCATGTATGAGTTGTCCTTCCATCACCTATTATCTTGCCTAATTGATTTTTCCAATTCGTGAGCTCCTAGGAAGATTTGGAAACTGCTTTATGCACCTATGGGGGATTTGACTAGATTTAGTAAGCCTGCTTTTGACTAATTCGAATGGTATCCCAATGCATTCAAATATCTCATGTGATTATTTATTGTGGTAGCCTATGAATTAACAATGTTGGCTATTGTACATTTATTCAATACAGATTAGTGTTCTGCTCCATATTCAGTCTCCTTTGTGTGTAATTTGCATGTGTAATTGGCAATTTTTGTGAGTGTAATTGTTCTAACACCTGGGTTCAATTTCCACATGGTATCAGAGCCTTTGTATATCAATTTATCTCCTTCCATATTGTTATTGCAGGTTCGACATCATTGACTGGGAGCATTCTGCTGACTGAAGAGACAATTTCTGAGCTATGGATCAATCTTAGAAGATCATCTTGACTCCATTTAATTTATTTGAATGGAAAGTAGATATGGAGATATTGTTGAGAGAAAAAGGGCTCTATGGAGTGACCATGGCAATAGAAACAAATCCTAATGCAGCTGCATAGAAAATTAAATGGCACAACAGGAGGGATGAGGCCTATGGTCTCCTATGTCTGAGCATATCCAGAGACCTCCTTTTCCATATTGATGGATTGACATCACCAAATGAAGTATGGGAGAATCTTGTTGAGATTTTTGGTAAAACGAATGAGATGAGAGGACATCAAATCGAGAATGAATTGATCTCCTTGAGTCCTAGCAGCTTCGAATCTCTGCAACTCTACTTTTCCAAGTTTAAAGCCTTTGTTTCACAGCTAAAACAGTGTGGAATTAAAAATAAGGAGGAGCAACTAGTTTTGGACATACTCTTGAAGCTTGGCCCTAACTATTCAATGTTTTTTTTTACCTTCCACGCCACCAAGTTGACAGCTCGAGCCTGGAAGATGCCTAAACTTGCAGAGTTCATGGAATCTCTCACACAAGAACAAGATAAACTGGTGATGATGGGCACCATCAAACCTTCCAAAGACCAAGATCTAGTTGCTGGAGATTCTAGGGTGGATTGAAAAGTCAAGAATAAATCTAAGAAGCCACCTAAGCAAAAGAGAGACAAGAACAAGTCTCCAGAGGAGCCCAAGGTTCCAAGAAGAACCCCTAGAAGAAGAAGAACAAAGGAGAAATGAGAAAGTGCACATACTGCAGTAAGGGAAATCATCCTGAAAGCTCCTACATGAAGAAGCAAATTGACATGCTGACCCAACTCCTGGAGAAGAATGGCATCTCCCTTCCTGATAGCTCAAAGAAGAGGGAAGGAGGATCAAATTCAGAAGACATAGAGAGAGTTCATGCATTGGTTGTTGGCACATCAAGCTCACCTAGTTTCATGATTGATTTTGGAGCTTCAAGACATATGGTTTTGACCAAGGAGGCATTCACCTCACTTGACATGTTGAAAGGTCCACCAATAGTACTGGGAGATGACTCTCTCACTAAAATTTTGGGCAAAGGGAGGATTGATCATGACCATGGTAAGTTCAACAATGTATTGTATGTTCCAAGTCTTTCCTCTAACCTCTTGTCAGTGTATCATATGACCCACACAGGGTCTCCAAAGAAGGTCATAATCTCCCCTGATGAAGTTGAGATCACAAAGATATCAAGTGGTAAAGTCATTGCAAAAGGAGTTGCAAATCACACTTCGAAGGTATACATGTTCTCACATTTCCTACCCTACTCAAACCCCTCCACTCTTCTGATTCATGCTAATGAGGCAAGCAAGCTTTGGCATGAAAGATTTGGCAATCTTAACTATAAGTATCTTTCTGATCTTAGTGAAAAAAAATGGTCATAGGGTTACCAAAGATTAAGTTGTCCAAAGGAGTCTGTCAAGGTTGCATTTTAAGAAAACACCCAGAGCATAAATTTGAGAAAGCTAGTCATGAGAGAACCTCTGCACCTATTGAGTTGATCCACAATGATGCTGCTGGCCCATTTCCTCATATGTTAATGAGTCAGGCCAAATATGCATTGACATTCATAGATGAATTTTCCAGGTACTGCTGGGTTTACTTCCTGAAGCATAAGTCTGAAGTTTTTGGCCTCTTCAAAGTCTTTAAGGCTTTGGTTGAAAACCAGTCTAGGAGGAAACTCAAGGTCCTCAGATCTGACAATGGTGGTGAGTATGTCAAGTCTAAGTTCATTCAATATTGTGCAAATGTAGGTATTCAGATGTAGCATTCTATCCCTTACACACCATAGCAAAATGGTGTTGCTAAGAGGAAGAACAAATCATTGAAAGAGATGGCAACCTGCATGATGGAGGCTAAGACTTTGCCACCAAAGTTTTGGGCTGAAGATATAAACTGTGCAGCCTATATCCAGAATAGGGTGACTCATAAACAACTTGATGGTATGACTCCTTTCAAAGCATGGAGCGGGCACAAGCCAGATGTGACCCATTTAAGGATTTTTGGCTCAAGGGCTTGGTCTAGAATTCCAATAGAAAAGAGGAAGGCTTTGCAGCCCCAAAGCCAAGAGTGTCTATTTGTTGGGTACTATAAAGATTAAAAAGGGTACAATCTGATCAATTTGAGCACAAACAAATTCTTCATTGAAAGGAGTGTTCAGTTCAAAGAAGAGCCTTTAGCAGTAGTTGAAGTTGGAGAGTCTTCTTCACCACCAGAACCACTGAATGCAAGTGAAGAGATAAATGATTTTTCTGATTCTGATATTTCTGATAATTATGATTTAATTGCAGATCCTAACATTCCTACAAGACCAAAATGGGCATCAAATACCATTCATGTAGCTCAGGAACTAGCTGGAAATCCTAGTGATTCTAGGAGGACTAGATCTCGGTTTGAGAGTGCCCTGTGTATGAAAGACCCTTTGTTTATAGAGAAATGCTATCTGATAGTTGAATCAGACCCATAGACATATGAATATGCAGCACATGATCCAATATGGAAAACAGCCATGAAAGAAGAATTCAGCTCACTCCAGAAGAACAACACTTGGGAGCTGGTTGATCTTCCCCCAGGGAGGAAGCTAGTTCAATGTAAGTGGGTTTTCAAAACTAAGTTTGCTACCGATGGTTCACCTTTTAAATATAAGGCAATATTGGTATCCAAGGGCTACTCACAGGTACATGGTATAGACTACAATGAGACCTTTTCACTAGTGGCAAAGATGGACTCCATCAGGCTAGCCTTAGCCATTGCAGCTTCGAAGCAGTGGGAGGTACATCACATGGATGGGAAGTGTGATTTCCTGAATGGAGATCTTGCTGAATATATTTACATGCAGAAACCTCAAGGATTTGTTACTAATCCATCTCTTGTGTGCAGGCTAAAGAAATCATTGTATGGGCTCAAGCAAGCCCCCAGGGCTTGGTATGCCAAGATTGATGGCTTTCTGCTATCATTGAATTTTGTTCGATGCAAGTCTGATCCTAATGTTAATTTGAAGCTGATTCATGGTTCTTTGATGATTATTTTCTTTTATGTGGATGACCTTCTCATTACAGGAAGCTCAACGGATGAAATTGCCTCCTTGAAGGATGCAATGAACCATGCATTTTCTATGACTGATTTGGGGTTATTGAGCCAATTCTTGGGTATAGAGATTGCTCAAACCAAACATGGAATAAAATTACATCAGTCCAAGTATGCTTTGGATTTTCTAAACAAGTTCAACATGAAATATTGGAAGCCAAGAAAGACTCCCTTCCTTTCAGGAGTTAAGCTTGAAGAAGCAGGTTCTTCTCCTATGGTAAATAATACACTGTATAGGCAATTGATTGGGTGTTTGCTGTACCTTACACATAATTGACCTGATATTTCTTATGCAATAAGTGTGGATTCAAGATACATGGATCAACCTCATGAGATCCATTGGAGAGCAGCCAAAAGGATCCTTAACTTTGTTCAGGGAACAAGGACTTATGGGATCTTCTACAAAGCTAAATCTGATCTTGATTTGATTGGGTTTACTGATAGTAAATGGGCAGGTGACAACACAGATTGAAATTCAACATCATGATATGTGTTCATGCTTGCTAAAGGACCAATCAACTAGTCAAGCAAGAAACAGAGTGCCATTTCACTCTCATCTACAAAAGTAGAGTACAGAGGAGTTGTAAATGCAACAACTCAATGTTTATGGTTGCAAGGGTTACTTGGTGAGTGTGGCTTCGAATATAAATACTCAAATACTATATATTGTGATAATCAGAGTACCATTTGAATCTGCAATGATCCAGTTCATAGACAGAGAACCAAACACATTGAGATCCATATGCACTACATCAGACATCTTGTGCATGATGGCACCATTCACCTACTCTTATGTTCATCTTCAGAACAAGTAGCAGATATCTTCACCAAAGTTTTTTGAGAGAAGACTTTCACCAATATCAAATCACTGATAGGGATTGCTGATAATGCTGTGAAGCATGATTGATAACAATATTTTCAAATTTTGTTTTACTGTCCATGTTTAAGGGAGGATTTTTCCCACTAGGTTTTTGCCTCTTTCCTTGTTTAAATGGACATGCAATATGTAAAGGGTGACTAAGCCTTGTTGCTAGCCCCTATAATTTTTTGATAATTTACTAATAAGTTAGTCTTAAGGGGGGGTGTTAGAATAATCAACCCATAGTTAGCTACCTTAGACATTAATTAATCCATTTTTGTCTTATTTGCCTAGTTTCCATATTCCACTCTATGCAAGTTGTCCTCCACATGTCCTAGATGGTCAAACTTGCTAAAAATGAGTCATGGAGCGCTTGGGAAACCTCTTGGAATCAATTCTACTTTATTCCTTAACCTCCCTAGCGCATATCTGCTTTTTCTGCTTTATTGCTGCTTTTACTGAGTTTTAAGGCAATTGGGAAAGTATGACTAGGTGAAGTTGACTTGTTTTTTCCCCTCATCATCCTCCTCTATGACTAGGTGAAGTTGACTTTTTTTTTCCCCTCATCATCCTCCTCTCTTTTTTCCTAATAAAAGCATGTATGATTTGTCCTTCCATCACCTATTAGCTTGCCTAATTTATTTTTACAATTCATGAGCTCCTAGGCAGATTTGGAAACTGCTTTATGCACCTATGGGGGATTTGACTAGATTTAGTAAGCCTGATTTTGACTAATTAGAATGGAATCCCAATGCATTTGAATATCTCATGTAATTATTTATTGTGGTAGCTTATGACTTCACAAGGTTTGATATTGTACACTTATTCAATACAGATTAGTGTTCTGCTCCATATTCAGTCTCCATTTTGTGTAATTTGCATGTGTAATTGGCAATTTTTGTGAGTGTAGTTGTTCTAACACCTGGGTTCAATTTCCATAGGGAATACCCCTCTTACCTGTATATTACCAAGAAAATCCCCCCTTATGTCATTTCAGCAGCGTAAAGAGATGTTCCAGTGCATCGGTTTTGAGATTAGGATTAATATTCAATGTTTTCTCTGGTTTGATTTCTACTGAAACACTCTTTGAATTTTCAATTACTGGGATTATTTTAGTGTTATTGACTAGGTTTTCTTCTATAAGTCCTTCTTGTTCTTGTTCTTTTAAGGTGTTGTTCAATATCTAATATTCTTGTTTGGTGACAGACATAGGCTCGCTAATAAAACTACAAATGGTGTCATCTTCAATTTCTATTTTGATAGTCGGGGCCCTCCCAATCATTAGCAATGGATGAGTACCTTCCTCCTCCTCCAAGTCCATCCATAATGGAATTTCAACATCTGAGCTTGGTATGGATGGAGGATATAAGGTCAAGCTGTTTATTGCAATTCCATCAGAAATCGTCATGGATCCTAATCTACAGCTAATGCATGCATTTTTTGTGTCTAGCCATCGTATTTCTAAGATTAATGGGTGTCCCCCCAGCTGTGACTTGGGTTATAAAACAACAAAGTATGCAGGGTATTCCCATGATTCAACAGAGACTACCAGGTCATCTAGGATTCCTTCCAGTTTGATAGTGGATTTGTCATCGATTTCTAATATGGTAGGGGTAGGCTTGAGTTTAGCAAGTCCTAATTTCTTTATAGTATCAATGGTCATAACGTTCATTGAAGTGCCTAAATCAACCAAAATTTTAGGGATCTGAGTCTTCCCAATATATTCTGTAACAGTTGGGTTTCCTGGGTCATCATATTTATCATGGTGGAGCCCTCCCCATCATAAGTTCAGATAACTGCGCAACTACATGCACTGTAGGAGGATCCTTAGGATTCCTTCCTGATTTTTCTACAACTAGATCTCTAATGGTATTGGCATAGATAGGTACATCATGTAGGTCTTGTAATAGTGGAATCTTCACACAAATATTTTTCAATTATCCTAAAATGTTGAAACAAAGTTGTTCCACCATTTTTGCAACGCTAATCATTCAGGATATGACAGTTCTCTAAAAAAGTATGTAGGTTGATTCTTATTACGTGTCTCTGCAAGTGTATGAAATTTCCCAAGTCTGATATGTAGACCTGAACACTAAATAATTCTACAGATTAAATTACAATTCTGATATTTGAATTAAACCACTCAGAGCACCTTTAGACTAGGTAAATAAAGGCTTCTTCCTGGGAAAATTTGCAGACAAGGGAGTAGGAAGTGGGAATAAAAACAAGAGTGAGTTTAGAATATTGAATTCCTTTCCCCTTACACATTTATACCGGGGACCATTCAGGTTTCATATTCTGCTATGCAAAAACCTATTCCCACACTTCTGGGTCACCCAACCATGAAACTAGGGAAATTCCTCATGTTCTTCCGACCAGGGGCTTGGGAAAAGTGCAGAAGTGTTATCATAACTTAATACAATAGAGAATATGATTTGGGGGAGTTTATGACAGATCTGGAGCTGTCTAGAGGGTTTAGGGAAGAATCGGAAAATTCAGGCAATTTTGGCCTAGTGAGACCCTACACAATGGAGGATCCAAAATGACAGTACATACCCAACTAAAAACTGACATGGAGTCTGTTATCTCTCCAAGAAAATCCTCTAGGTTGTAGCTCAAGGATGCCTGGTAACTTCAATATTTTTAAAATGGTTTACTCAATGGATCAAGTTAGATGACTAATAAGACCTCACTCACTCAAGACATGCATAATACTCAATCAAATAGACAAGGCTTCTAACTATGATTGTTTAGAGGGTTTGTAATAAAGGTGAATAGATGACGAACTCACTATGCTAGCAGATTCACACATAAGGCACCCACATATGAATGGCTGATCATAACAATGAAAAGATACTTGTAATTCCAATAACCCACACAGAGATAGGATGACAACTATCTTGCATTAAGTAAATAGAATAAACATGAATGAAACATCCAAGCACAAGTACCGAACAAAAAGAAGATGAAAGATGAACATGTAATGGCAAAAGAGCTTGTATTAAGTGACAAAGCACATGAGAAGCTTGAATACAACAAGTGTCTAAAAATTCTCCGAAGTTGAACCCTTGCTTCTACATTAGTCACAGTCTTTATAGCCTTTACAAAATTTATTTTAGATCCTGAAAAAATGTGGATTGAATTTTACTAAAAATAGATAATCATAAATGTTTGTAAAAAATAGGTCAAAACACTACACTATCTTAACTTCCAATCTACCTAACTCCAAAACCTTCCTACTCGAACTCTTTAATAGCTGAAGTGGAGGCTGAAGTAGAACTCGAACTTACCATTTGGCAGACCAGTCACACTTTATCAGAGTAGGTAGGGTTTGTGACCTAATTCACCTCGTTGGAACCTTTAAAATTGAAACATAAAAAAAACACTAGTGCCTTTAATTAATTTCCAACCTTATAAATCATCCATGAGGTGTTTGGACCAACAAAAGTCGGTTCTGTGTGAAACTATGCCTTTCTGCACTGTTTTGTGCTTTCGGTGGCTAAGAAAGCAAAATTATGGGCCTGTAATCTACCGAAATCTCTATTTTCGATGGCTAATGAACAACTGCGATGTTCACCTAAGCCACCAAAAGATTTGTTTTAAAATTTTAATCAAAATTGTCAGCACACTTTACCCTGCTATTTTAAGTCTTTAGTGTTGTCCCTTTGATGTCTCTGTAGCTTGCCTAGGGTTTGGGTTGGCAGTAGTATCACATGCTACTTTTGGGCCAAAGAGGCTCACTGCCACTTCTGCTAGGGTTTCTAACTTCTGGTGAGATTGAGGGTTAAGGCTAGAATTCTTTGTTTGCAACTTGGACAACTTGATTTTCCTGCAGATTTTTACTTTCTCTTTCCTTAACCTGAGATTACTCTCCTCCATCTTGGTATACTTTATTTTTATCTCTTGCACAGAGTCATACAATTCATCATTCCTCCTGGTTAACCTCTCATTGGTTCTTTTGATTTCTCTGCCTAAGAATTCTAGCTCATAGACCTACCTCAGTAACTGATTGATTTTGTGGGATCTAGGTTTATTGGAGGAAGCATCTTCCACTGGTTCATCTTGATCCTCCCTTGGTGTAGGTGATGAAAAATCCTCCTACCCTATTGTAACCTGATCTTCTAGGTTAGTTCCTTGTTCACATTCATCCTCAGAGTCTGAGTAAGGTAGGTTGAGTATATTTTTACTTGGTGCTGAAATATCCTCTGCTTTTTTACTGAAATCTAGATTCCTCTTGGCTTTGCTGGTCTTAGGAGCCAGAGAGGCCTGATCCACTGCAATTGGAGAGATGCCCCTCCTCTTCCTCTTACCACTCCTAGGAGTGGAGGACTTCTTTGAAGAAGACTTCCCTTTGTCTTCTAGTTGCAATTCTGTCTCAAAATCATTCCAAAATAGGAAGTGTGTCCAGGCCATGTTCCTTCTTTGCAGCAATTCAAGGACAATTAGCTTGATTAGGCCATGATGGGATAGCCTACCTACAATATTAGTGGGGTGGGATTTAACTAGATGGGCCATTTTCGTAAGGATCTTGTATATGTAAAAAGGTAAGTTCAGGGGGTTCCTGCCAGTAAAATGGTTCATTAACTTGAAATGGTATATCATTACCCTATTATACTTGCCCTCACAAGTTATGTAGACCGGAATTTCCTTCAATAAGTGTTTCCATTTCTCCTCAATCTAGGTTGTGGGAATTCTCTTCTTCCAGACAATGTTCTTATGCTCAGGCTTTAGGTAAGACCTGAATTCTACATTCTTTGTGATTGTGGTTTTGAACCAGCTTTCCCTAGTCCTTGGGAGCTCTGTTACTTTTTCTATTAGGGCCTCATCTACTTGGAATTCCTCTCTACCAATCACTGCTTTCAAGCCATCAAAGGAGAGAGAAAAGGCTTCTGCCACTTGCTGACGGGATCCCTGAATATTTTCATAGAACTTATAGCATCCTGAGTCTTTGAAAATTCGGCATACCTCTAGGTGTGATTCCAGGTATCTAATCTCACCCAATTGCTTTCTTAGGGCAGGTCCTCCTCCTCTCTTCATATTCTTGAATGTTCTTTTGTACCTACAAAACTGAAATTCAAACCCTGGGGAAGGATATTACAGTGTTGGATTTAGGGGGCTTGGCTCAGTGAGGCCATATGCAAGAAATGTGGAGTGAATCAAGGAGGGGTTGCTGATTTTGAGGGAGATAACTGGCAATTGCTATTTGAGCAGTGTGGTGGTGTGTTCTAATGAGACCCGTAGCTAGCCAGTGCAGTAATCATTAGACTGGAAACCAATGCTTTGTGGTAGTTCGATTACAGACACGCGACAGGTGGAGGTGTTGAGGCCTGGAAATTCGCAGGCGACAACAGAAAGGGATTCTCCCCAGTTAATGTTCCCAACTAGCCCGCTGAATGTTTGGTATAGGGAATCCATCCGGTTTACTGTCTGGCTACCGTAGGTTAAAGTAACAAAACAAGGGTTTTACCGGTTTCGGCCCGGTCCACCGAGTTTTTGTATTTTTTGACTTAAATGAAAAATGAGAGTGCCTAACTAAATGCAGGGTGGTGAAGGATGCCGGTAGCAGTCACAATGTGATGTGCATGTTCTTACCTCTCATCTTAAGCTCACCAGCACCTGAATCACACTTGTAGAAATGAACTGAACTAAATATCTATCTATTTATCTATCTACCTATCCCCGGGGAGCAAGAATGTGATTTATGTATGAGTAATGTGTATGTGCATGCATAATAAAAAGCAATTATAGATAGCTGATATTCCTTATTACAAACATGAACAATTAAAGATATTTCAACAACAAGATAGCTAATTGTTGTATGAACAACATACATTACTCGTGGTGGTCATTTCATCAAAATAAATCAGAAGTCATTCACGCAAAGACATATGTCATAGAGTTAGAACGATCTCACGATTCATGGACACCATATTGAAAAAAAAAATAGTTCATCTTTCAATTGTCCACGGCACAACATTTGAAATCCCACTGATCTTTCTTCAACAGGCAAACCAAATATTTTATTGCAAAGAGAAGTAGTTCTTCTTACAATAACCTTTCCAGTCTAACTGGGGAAAAAAGTCCCTCCTCTCCTCTTAGTCTATTACATTTATACAAAAAGAGTGAAATGGTTGGGCTGCCCAAAGTAGCCTTTGGGATTCCCAACTTTTCATTTTCCCAATGTTTTTCTTTTTCAAACGTCTTTACAAAATGTTACAAAATACAACGGTGACTCATCCCTTATGAAGAGGGCCCCGCTTGGCTTTCTAGGAACTTCCTCCACGCTGCAGCTTCACTAGCGATGCCTTCAAAAGTGCTAGGCTCCAAAAAATGAATATTTATCTCAAATTTCTCGGCTTGATTCTTGATAGCCTCGATCCTTGTTGGGCTCAAACGAAGCTGATCTTCCAAAAATTGCACACTAACAGCTGGGTGGTCCACTCATTTTTCAAAACTAGGTCATCAATGGCCTTGATCTGTTGCGTTCTGGCCTCTGCATCCTGATATCTATTCTGCAATATTTCCATAAAGGTTTTATGGTCTGAGAACTCCTCAAGCCTATGTTCAGCCTCTGTCTGACACCGATTGTATGTGTTAAGGAGCCTTCTGAAGTATTCTGTGCATGCTCCCTACGTCCTTTTGACTTCCTTCTTGAAGTCTTCAGTGGTGCTGGCAGCGAACTCTACTAGGTCATGATCTCTTTTGAGGGCTTGATGATCCTTTTCCAGTAGTTTTGCTGGGTTCTCTGCATTGCTTTCCAGCCTTTCCATTCTAGCATTCAAGACTTCAAGAACATCCTGGGATCTGTCCACAAAGTAGGAGGCGGTTTCCATAATTTCCTCTAACCGGCTATCGATCTGAAGGACTTTACACCTCTCTTCCTCTAGAGCAGTTTGTAGCCGAAGCATTTTAGCTTTCTGAGCCAAGATATGTTCTTTGAATGGTTGGAGATCTACTTGCTGTTCCCTTGCTTCCTCCAGAGCGGTGGTCAGAGCGGTGATCTGTTCTTGATGCTTCTTGTTTTGCTCTTCAGAGTGCACATCATTGGCCTGCAAAAGGATCTTTAGCTGTTCTTCTAGGTCCTCCACCTTTTGCAGCCACTGCGCCTTCTCACTCTTTAGATCTTGGCATTCCTGTTGTACTTTCTCTAGGGCCTCCTGTGCTTTTTCCTTGGCTTGCATTTCTACTTGGAGGGCATGTACTTCACCCTTTGAGGATTCCAGTTCCCTTTGCATGTATTCATAATTCCTCTTGAGTCTATTACCCTCTTCTCTCTCCTTCCTCAGTGTATTTTTCAGCTGAGCGGAGGTTTTCTTAGATGACTCCAGTTCAGTCATCACCCTGTTTATGTTATCTTCTGAGGCATCGATCATTGCAGCCCCGGATCTTAGCGTGAACCTAAGATCTAGGTCTGTCCCTAACATCAAAGATGTATCTGTTACCATATTTCCAGGTAGATCTTCCGCTTCAACTTTCTTTTCTGTCCTCCTCATTATTCTCTTCGTGGCCCTATCATAATAGACAGTATTGAAGTCAGGGACTTCTTCTCCCTTTTTCTGGATGAAAGGCACTAGCTGGAGCGTAGGGGCCACAGGGGTACTGGAAGCGGGTACTTGAGAGGTCTGTACCTCGGGGTTTTCCTTCTCCTGGGTCTGCCCTGTTGCTGTTTCAGAAACTGACTGCTGTGTCAACTTTATTCTTTCAGCTTCTTGCTTTTGGAGCTCCTCATCGAGCTTTCTCTTTGCTTCTTCTGTTTCTTTGGTTGCCTCTTTTGCTTTCTCAGCTGCTTCTTGGGCAGCTTTTCTTTTCTCTTCTTCTCCCATATGCAGCCATTCTGCAGCCTCCTTTTCCAACCTTTGAGATTCTTCCTTTCTCCTTCTGGCTCCTTCTTCAGCCTTTGCCTGTTCATCCCCTTTTCCACCTTTGGTGGCACTCTTTTTCTTGAATCTTCTCATTAGCATTGTCATGTTAGGGGCGTTTCGGAAGACAAATTCTTCCTTATCAAAGTGGTGAGTATACTCAAAATGAACTTTGTGTTCTTTACAATGCTCCACCACTTTGCCTTGGGAGTCACTCCTATGATATGGCATTTCGCCAAAATGGAACTTTTCCAATTCCTCTATGAATTCAGCAGCTTGTTTCACCTTGGTGAATTTGTAGCTACCTAGCTTGAATGGCAAAGGAGGGTATGCAGTCTTCTTCTGTTCAAACAGGAAATTACCTATTCCATCAATGAACACCTGTCTGACTGCCTCTTTGTGAATAATATAATCTGTTGCGTGTTTGGGTAGCAGTAAGGGGCATTTCGTTCCTCCAAACATTCTGAAATACATGCCATTGTCAGTCAAGTAATAGTTTACATATTCTTCTATTACTTGCATATCCCCTTTTGACATACAGTCACATTCCTTCCGGAAAATGAGTGTGTAGAGTGGCATAATGAAGTGCTCACAGACCTCTCTGTAATGGCTATGGTACTGGTGAGCCCACGATGGTCTATAAGCGGCATAAACAGGCATTCTCTCCCTGTCCTAGATGCACCTGAGACCAGGGAAAGGCTGGTTGCACAGTATGCAGTCTATCAATATTGAACTCATATAGAATTCAGATCTTTTCTGGGCTTCTCCTCCCAAGGCTGCAGCCAAGCAAGAAGAAATACTGCTTGATACAAGGCTAGCCCAATTGAAGACTGTTCCTTGGGATGCCACATGAAAAATAATGGGTATCCATTCAAGCTTGAAGAGTCTGCCATGGGCTCTCCCAAAGATCCTATTAAGCATTAGAGCTATAAATATGTAGGGAGCCCTCAAGCTCCCTGTATCATACTCACCGGCTGGTCTGTATCGGTAAAGCTTTCCCTGCAAGAGCATTTTCTTAAGAGTTTCCACCAGGTCCATTATGATGCTATCCAGCCAATCATCTGATAGGAAAACTTGGGCTTCTGGTAGGTGATAAGCCAACGCCACATATCCAGGGCTAAATGCAGCATAGCCCTGTCCTTCAGCATTGCCTATGATCATTGTGGTTGTATTTTCCTGGGGCAGAATCCAGCCAATTACCTCAGAGCATGGGAACAGCTCTGGTCTGGTGGCAACTTTCATGATAGCATATTTCTCTATGTTAGCATAGATGGGTTCTTCTTCGAGACCCATCTTGGGAACCTCCCTGCGGGAAATTAATCTATATATTTCACCCCATTTGTACTCGGGTTCAACACCAGAAACACATTGAGTGTCTCCATATATGTATTTAGTCTTTGTTACAGCTTCCACCTCTGGCCCTTCTTCAACCACAGGGGCCTTCTTCTTCTGCCTTTTGGACATGGTGGATTCGAATTCTTCCTGCCAAATATAACATTGTAATATTTAGAAATTCAAGTTGCAGACATTTATATGACAGTGTGCATCATTTTACTCTTTCTATGTATACCATGACAGCAACTAGTCGATGAAACTAAGATACAAGCTTGCATAACCTGACTGACCTGACTAACAGGATTATTATAACCAAATGCACATTTTTTAGTATTCTTTGTCTATAAGATGCAACATTACTATATGACATTAAACCATTCCACAACCATCTTTAAACTGCAACAAAACTACATCCATATGCAATGTGCCATTCTCATGTGTTTAATGTGATAGCAGGTAAAGAAACAAATGCATGTATGTGCAGCCCAAAAAATTGCCTTAACCATCAGAACCATTAAAATGCAATGTGCAGTGCTCAATAGTTTAGCCTGTGTATATCAACAAAAGAGATAATCGGAAGTAGTTATATGCGGTATGACTGTGAGGGTCTCCTATGTTTTCAATACCAACATCTTAACAACATATATCTTAGCAGGCACGAAATCGATGAGGAGCCATGCCGTTTGTGGAAAAATAATTACATTAACTTGACTACCCATTTCACTCTCTGTGGGGACTACTGTCATCTTGCTATACTGGATAAATGGGTAAAAGCTACATGCGATGTCTATAGTGCCTGTGCCTTTGTGTTCCAGGTTAATAATCTACAAATCGCAGCGGATCCCTTCCAACCAGCTAGGGTTTCAAATCAAGGTGCATAGAATGGCGCAGCGAAACAGATGTTCGAGGATGTGGGTAAAATGAACCTCAATCAAAAAGAGAAAACACCAAATGCCATCGAAAAACCCACTACAAAACCTCCCCCTGCTCCTCATCATCACACATGGGGTAGCTAGGTGCAGGTGGCGTAATAGCCGCCTGCACCAAGCCTCCACCCACTATGCGCGGGGCTTGCAAACAAAGGCCGCGGGCCAACAAATGCCTCGTATGTCGAAAATGCCATTGCTAGCAGTCAAAATAACCTCCCCCTCCCCTTATTATATACGCATACATTTAACGGGGAAAAGGAAACCACCGTAACTACATCAAACTTTACACATGCTTCGAAAGGAACAGGAGAAGGTGAATAGACCTACCTGGCACGGACGTATCCAACAGGGTGAAAGTGGTCGGGCTTCCTCAACTGCCACCTAGATGTGAGTATCGACACGGTGGTCCATGAGCTTCGAGGGGTCGACAGCGCAGGATGATCACGATAGTTCGAGCAAAACAAACAATAAAATAATCCCACTCGCTTCTCCCTATATATAAAATGGTTCGCACGTGTGACGGGGTTTAAATCGGATGAGAAACTATTCTGAATCGGGAGGTAAGAACACGAACCCCTCCGCAACAGCGGTAGGACATAACGTCAATCCGTCCGCAACGGTGAGCAAGGTGGGAGAAACTAATGATCGGACGTCGGAGGAAACTTGGATCGGAAGCCAAAAGCTTAAAGTCTTCCGCAACAGTGGACACTCATAACATAAACACCGTCCGTAAAACTCAAGTCGGAAACCAAATGACTCTACGTCGGAAGCCTAACGCTTTTCCCATCCGCCACGTCGGGACCTAAAAAACTCAACCCCGTCCGCAACGGCGGAGAGAGCGATGGTAAAAGGCTCTGAAACACACAAATCGACAAGAAAGTGAAAATCAAAACCCAAACTGATTCGCAACGGTGGAAGCCAAAGCGATGATCTGTCCGCAACAGTGAACAAGGAGATAATCATACCTTCCGACGTAGAACCAAAAGTCACCCGCAACGGCGGAAAAGGACAAGGCAAAAACCTCTGCAACGGCGGGAAAGTCAATTAAACAACTTCCGATTTAAAGTGGCTTCAAAGGTATTCAAAAATAACGATAAGGCTTGATAAAACAAGGAAAAATTCCAGCGTTAGAGGGAGATGAAAACAGGTGGTGAACCACTTCAGCATGAGAAACTCTTTCTGAAAGTTCCCTGACCAAATCAAAACAATAAATCAAGCTAACCAAAGCAAAGGAGGGTCCTAAATTTTTTTGGAATTTTGGGAAATTGTTGCAGCTGCAACAATTGGCGACTATTTGGTGAACCCCAGATCTCTGAATTTACTCCTTCCCAGTGCAAGACTGTCTGAATAAAATTGAAATATTCTAGACGCTTGTATTCCTAAGCAAGCCAAATAATGCATTAAACCATTGAGAAGTAGCCTATTCTTTGGGAAATGGTAACATCAGAAATATTGCAAGTCTGAATAACTCTTCTGAGGCCAAAAGGTGAAGTTTATTTTGCCTGTCCTCAGGTAGTTTACAGCTTGGACACCACAAGATTAGAACAGAATGTAAACATTATTATCCTTTTGTTCCTCATTCCCATGTCAACTGCACTTTTATGCCTTTTGAACTTTAGTTCCTTTAATATGATTCCTCCTTCAGGCCTTTTCTTACTGAATTCTAATTCAGGATCCTCTATCCCATAGTGTCCTTTTGTGTGAACAATGTACTTCATATTTCAGTTCACGGATGGAGAGGATCTTGTGGACTTTTAGTACCGCATGCTTTGATATGTATTGTTTCCTTCAAGGAGTTTTGACTCTTGATAGCTTATTTCTTTTCTGAATATATGACATGGGATCATTTAGATATGATATACTGTTTTACTCTGCTTCCTTTCCATGAGTCTTTTGCTGTCGCCCCCTTGGTTATTTAAGATGTGAAGTGGATGGAGCCTCTAAATAGTATTCCAGACCTCTTTTACTTCTGGGTTATTTATAGGGATTAAGTAAGACTTCAATGTATGCATTGCCAGTTAGGAACACTGCTACTAGAAGACATTCTATACTTTAAAACACAGTCTTTCGCTCAAGATTTCAAGTTAATAAAGAACCCTGATGTTCCCATTGCAACCAAAAGTTTGCCTCTTTATTCAAAACAACAGCAGTAAAATAACAATAGCATCAAATCAAATAACCAAAGAAAACAATCCCAAAACATTAAAGCAAGAAAATAACACCTAGTATTAAGAAAACAAAACAATTTATTTATGTACAGCAAAAGAAAAACAAAATTTGCCCACTCCTGAAAATCTTTAAAACTAGAGAGCTCATGAATGAGCTGAACTTTAGACATGAGTTATCTAACCATGGTCTAACTGTGCTGTTATTGAAATGGAACCCATATCTAATATCCTGCAGTCATCACTTTCAGCCTGAGGGAGTTGAAGGAGCTCAGGCTGAGTGTCCATCATAGAACTGGCCCTTTTTGAGGAATGATGTCTTAGCTTAAGCTCAGTCAGATAGTTTCCCAGGATAGAATCAGCAAACTCATTACCTTCTCCTAACTTAGTGATAGTATACTTCTAGTATGGTTCTCTCAGAATTTTTATTGGATTTGGGGTACCTTTGAGAGGCAACAGCATATGAGACCAATCTGAAGCAAAATAACCTTTCAACCTGGCAGCCCAATCTTGGTTGAGAATGAGCCCATATCCCCTTGGTATGTCAGCCACCATAATGTCAATAAATTGACATATCTTGTTGTTTGCAGCCAAACGAATGAGGACATTCTTCATTTCTCCCACCACCTTGACACCTGTGCGTTCTAATTGCGTTACTTCACGAGGTGTGGACTCTAGCTGTCCATTAATATTTTTACAAATCTCAAGGGGCATCACATTCACTGCTGATCCAGAGTCCACCAAGCAGTTATGCACATTATAATTCAACATTTCTAGAGTCAAAAGAAAAGGCGGGGTGTCAAGGTTTTCTTTCCAACCTAGTTCTTGGTCTTCTTCTCCTAGTTGGTTTTGAGTAGGTATATCCTTTGTTAGCTCTTGAGTTTCATCAAAGTTTTCCCCACTAACACCTGTCTGTTCTTTTACAGGTTTGATAGTCTCAGTGATTGGCTCTGTCCTCTGGTTGAGGGTATTGTTCTTATGCGTTTTGCCCTCGTCCAGTCTCTTAACATTCTCCTGCAAATTGTTGATTTTAGAAATTATTGCATTGTCTTGGCCTATGACACCCATGTCCTTCGTAGTTGTAGATGTGCATTTGGATTTAGGAGTATTATATTCAGTGTCAAACAGTGAAATACCATTCCATGAGAACATAGTATCATCCTCTAGTTTTCTTATGATCTGTTTCTCCTTTCTCTCCTTGCCACTGTCCTTAGTCAATTTAGGGTCCAACAACTTATTCATCACCAATGTCATTGAATGTAACCATTGAGGACACTTCTTCTCAGAATGGGGTTGTTGGTGAAAGGTACAAAAATTATCCCCTCCTACTTCTGTTATGTTTATTGATGCCAAATTGGGAGGAGGGACTTTCCATTGGTTGTTATCCTCTCTTTTCGGATAGTGGGGTTTATAGGTTTTCTAAATGTCCCTTTCCTTTTCCAGATCTATTATTCGGTTGGAAAGTTTCTGGAGCATTTTCATCATTCCCTGATAATCATGTGGTTGATCTTCTCTAGGTTTAGACAGTAGTGAGATTCTTCTCACAGTAATCTTGTCTTCAAGTGGATCAGGATAATCTTCTACACTCTCACTTTCAGCCTCTACCCTTTCAGCCTCTTGATAAGTCTCTACCAGTGTAGGCTTGACTTTCATCTTGGCAAACATGGCTAGCTCAGGCCCTAGGGCTGAGGTGTAATACTCAATTAAAACCTTGTCTGAAGGTCTGTCAACTGCAGAAAAGTTTTTTAAGTACAGTGAAAATCTCAGAGTGAAACCATGTACCTTTTCATTCTTCTCTTTTCTTAACCAACCAAGACCTTTCATCAATGAGGCATGTGTCTTCTGAGCTGTATATTTACTTCTGAAAACCCTTTCAAAGGTGTCCCAATTAGGAATGGAGTTTGCAGGTAGACCAAAATACAAAGATGTAGCTGCTCCTTTCAGAGTGTGCGGGAACAGTCTGCAGAATACATCTTCATACTCCCCAACCCTTATCCCTTCTAATGCTAGGTAGAATCTTTGAAGGTGATCATCTACAGCAATCCCTTCCTCAGGGTCAAACTTGGGCAAGAGCTTGTCAAAGGCTTGAGGTAGGTTATGCAAAGGAGGCATTAGGTTTAGAGGTGACCTAGCTCTCCATGCTGGCAGAGGGTTGGGTTGATTACCAGCCATGAGCAAACATAAACGAATAAGATGCTGGGAAAAATAGTCCTTCAAGGATAGCACCGAAATATGTAAATATTTGGGTTAGGTTGAGAGTTTCAAAACATCTGCTGGTAGGTTAGTCTCGAGAAATCAAGTTCCACGGCCAGCCATGTACTAGCGGCCCTCCTTCTAGTGCCAAAACTGTTGAGGCCTGGAAATTCGCAGGCGACAACAGAAAGGGATTCTCCCCAGTCAACGTTCCCAACTAGCCCATTGAATTTTTGGTATAGGGAATCCGTCCGGTTTATGGTCCGACTACCATAGGTCAAAGTAACAAAACAAGGGTTTTACCGGTTGCGGCCCGGTCCACTGATTTTTTGTATTTTTTGACTTCAATGCGAAATGAGAGTGCCTAACTAAATGCAGGGTGGTGAAGGATGCCGGTAGCAGTCACAATGTGATGCGCAGGTTCTTACCTCTCGTCTTAAGCTCACCAGCACCTGAATCACACTTGTAGAAATGAACTGAACTAACTATCTATATACCTATCCATGGGGAGCAAGAATGTGATTTATGTATGAGTAATGTGTATGTGCATGCATAATAAAAAGCAATTATAGATAGCTGATATTCCTTATTACAAACATGAACAATTAAAGATATTTCAACAACCAGATAGCTAATTGTTGTATGAACAACATACATTACTCATGGTGGTCACTTCATCAAAATAAATCAGAAGTCATTCACGCAAAGACATAGGTAATAGAGTTAGAACAATCTCACGATTCATGGACACCATACTGAAAAACAAAATAGTTCATCTTTCAATTGTCCACGGCACAACATTTGAAATCCCACCGATCTTTCTTCAACAGGCAAACCAAATATTTTATTGCAAAGAGAAGTAGTTCTTATTACAATAACCTTTCCACTCTAACTGGGGAAAAAAGTCCCTCCTCTCCTCTTAGTCTATTACATTTATACACAAAGAGTGAAATGGTTGGGCTGCCCAAAGTAGCCTTTGGGATTCCCAACTTTTCATTTTCCCAATGTTTTGATTTTTCAAACGTCTTTACAAAATGTTACAAAATACAACGGTGAATCATCCCTTATGAAGAGGGCCCCGCTTGGATTTCTAGGAACTTCCTCCACGCTGCAGCTTCACTAGCGATGCCTTCAAAAGTGCTAGGCTCCAAAAAATGAATATTTATCTCAAATTTCTCGGCTTGATTCTTGATAGCCTCGATCCTTGCTGGGCTCAAACGAAGCTGATCTTCTAAAAATTTCACACTAACGGCTGGGTGGTCCACTTCATTTTTCAAAACTAGGTCATCAATGGCCTTGATCTGTTGCGTTCTGGCCTCTGCATCCTGATATCTACTCTGTAATATTTCCATAAAGGTTTTATGGTCTGGGAACTCCTCAAGCCTATGTTCAGCCTCTGTCTGAAACCGATTGTATGTGTTAAGGAGCCTTCTGAAGTATTCTGTGCATGCTCCCTGCGTGCTTTTGACTGCCTTCTTGAAGTCTTCAGTGGTGCTGGAAGTGAACTCTACCAGGTCATGATCTCTTTTGAGGGCTTGATGATCCTTTGCCGGTGGTTCTGCTGGGTTCTCTGCATTGCTTTCCAGCCTTGCCATTATGGCATTCAGGACTTCAAGAACATCCTGGGATCTGTCCACGAAGTAGGAGGAGGTTTCCATAATTTCGTCTAACCGGCTATTGATCTGAAGGACTTTACACCTCTCTTCCTCTAGAGCAGTTTGCAGCCGAAGCATTTTAGCTTTCTGAGCCAAGATATGTTCTTTGAATGGTTGGAGATCTACTTGTTGTTCCCTTGCTTCCTCCAGAGCGGTGGTCAGAGCGGTGATCTATTCTTGATGCATGCTTCTTGTTCTGCTCTTCGGAGTGCACATCATTGGCCTGCAAAAGGATCTTCAGCTGTTCTTCTAGGTCCTCCACCTTTTGCAGCCACTGCGCCTTCTCACTCTTTAGATCTTGGCATTCCTGTTGTACTTTCTCTAGGGCCTCCTGTGCTGTTTCCTTGGCTTGCATTTCTACTTGGAGGGCATGTACTTCACCCTTTGAGGATTCCAGTTCCCTTTGCATGTATTCATACTTCCTCTTGATTCTGTTACCCTCTTCTCTCTCCTTCCTCAGTGTATTTTTCAGCTAAGCGGAGGTTTTCTTAGATGACTCTAGTTCAGTCATCACCCTATTTTTTTTGTTATCTTTTGAGGCATCGATCATTACAGCCCTGGCTCTTAGCGTGAACCTAGGATCTAGGTCTTTCCCTAACATGACAGCTGTATCTGTTACCATCTTTCCAGGTAGATCTTCCACTTCAACTTTCTTTTCTGTCCTCCTCATTATTCTCTTCGTGGCCCTATCATAATAGACAGTATTGAAGTCAGGGACTTCTTCTCCCTTTTTCTGGATGAAAGGAACTAGCTGGAGCGTAGGGGCCACAAGGCTACTGGCAGCGGGTACTTGAGAGGTTTGTACATTGGGGTTTTCCTCCTCCTGGGTCTGCCCTGTTGCTGTTTCAGAAACTGACTGCTGTGTCAACTTTATTCTTTCAGCTTCTTACTTTTGGAGCTCCTCATTGAGCTTTCTCTTTGCTTCTTCTGTCTCTTTGGCTGCCTCTTTTGCTTTCTCAGCTGCTTCTTGGGCAGCTTTTCTTTTCTCTTCTTATCCCATCTGCATCCATTTTGCAGCCTCCTTTTCCAACCTTTGAGCTTCTTCCTTTCTCCTTTTGGCTCCTTCTTCAGCCTTTGCCTGTTCATCCCCTTTTCCACCTTTGGTGGCACTCTTTTTCTTGAATCTTCTCATTAGCATTGTCATGTTAGGGGCGTTTCGGAAGACAGATTCTTCCTTATCAAAATGGTGAGTATACTCAAAATGAACTTTGTGTTCTTTACAATGCTCCACCACTTTGCCTTGGGAGTCACTCCTATGATATGGCATTTCACCAAAATGGAACTTTTCCAATTCCTCTATGAATTCAGTAGCTTGTTTCACCTTGGTGAATTTGTAGCTACCTAGCTTGAATGGCAAAGGAGGGTATGCAGTCTTCTTCTGTTCAAACAAGAAATTACCTATTCCATCAATGAACACCTGTCTGACTACCTCTTTGTGAATAATATAATCTGTTGCGTATTGGGTAGCAGTAAGGGGCATTTCGTTCCTCCAAACATTCTGAAATACATGCCATTGTCAGTCAAGTAATAGTCTGCATATTCTTCTATTACTTGCATAGAAACTAATGATCGGACGTCGGAGGAAACTTGGATCGGAAGCCAAAAGCTTAAAGTCTTATGCAACGGCGGACACTCGTAACATAAACACCATCCGTAAAACTCAAGTCGAAAACCAAATGACTCTACGTCGGAAGCCTAACGATTTTCCCATCCGCCATGTCGGGACCTAAAAAACTCAACCCCGTTCACAACGGCGGAGAGAGCGATGGTAAAAGGCTTCGAAACACACAAATCGACAAGAAAGTGAAAATCAAAACCCAAACTGATCCGCAATGGTGGAAGCCAAAGCGATGATCCATTCGCAACGGCGGACAAGGAGATAATCATACCTTCTGACATAGAACCAAAAGTCACCCACAATGGCGGAAAACGACAAGGAAAAAACCTCTGCAATGGCGGGAAAGTCAATTAAACAACTTCCGATTTAAAGTGGCTTCAAAGGTATTCAAAAATAACGATAAGGCTTGATAAAACAAGGAAAAATTCCAGCGTTAGAGGGAGATGAAAACAGGCACTGAACCACTTCAGCATGAGAAACTCTTTCTTAAAGTTCCCTGACCAAATCAAAAAAATAAATCAAGCTAACCAAAGCAAAGGAGGGTCCTAATTTTTTTTGGAATTTTGGGAAATTATTGCAGCTGCAACAGGAGGGAAGCAAGGGTTTGGGTTTTTGACTGGTCACTTCAGTTTCATAATGAATCCCCTTTACCAACTCACGATTTATTGCAGGTCCAGTGTTTTCAGCGGTTAATGACTTGATGGTGGTGCTCTCTTTGCTGATGGTTTTTGATTGTGATGGATGCGCTAACCGTTTTCCTCTTTTTGAGATTTCGGTGGCTAAGGTAGTTTTGAATTATTCTTTTAAGCTGCCAAAAGCTGGGATTTTTAGTGGCTAATGAACAATTCAGATGTTTGCCTAAGCCACTGAAAGATAAAATTTGATTTTTATGGGAAAAACAGAGCACAAGGCATTCCAAACTTTACTAAACCCAAAAATATTTCATAATGTGCCCTGAAATATTCATCACTATACCAAATAAATTTTCTGAGTCTGATCTATTGAAGGAAAATTTATTAAGGAGATAACACATGGCTCCTACTCATGGATGGCATCCATCCTATGAGGTCCCAAGAACCACAGACCAAATTCCTTTCCTAAAAAACAAAGATTAAACCTATCTTCTACTATTCCATTGGGCATGGAGTTATTTTGCAAAAAACAAAGAAAACAAAAATAATATTTTACAATGATAAGGATTTGAAGCCTTAAATGAAATAGAGTTTCAGAAATTGCCCGTTGACTGGGCCATCAAAATCTTCCTCCCCTTCCAGATTTTGCATTTTGAAAGTGTTGTTCTGTCACGCCTGAGCTATCACAAAAGGTCCTGTCCATGGAGAATCAAATTTAGCGTGCTTTCCTTTATCTTGTTTGAAAACATCCCATTTCAGAACCCAGTCCCCAACCTTAGAATTATCCACCTTTGTCTTTTTGTCAAAAATTCCCTTTATCTTCTTTTTGTGAGCTTCTGACTCCTCCACCAATTGTTCTCTGACTTACTGCAGCTCAACTAGATCAAGCATCCTCCTTACCATATCATTTGGTTCATCTTGTTCCTCCTGAAATTACTTTGATACTGGTAGAACCAGCTGAATGGGGAAAATATCATCAATACCATAAACCAACATGAAAGGGGAAGTCCCTATGGCCATTTTGTTGGTCACTCTGTCATCCCAAAGAGAAAATTTTAGTTTAGAGTCCCAGCTCTTCTGATTCTTATCCAACAATTTCTTGATGATCTTAACTAGGCTCTTATTTGATGACTCAGCCATGCCATTTCCTTGAGGATAGTAAGAAGTAGAATGCACCAATTGAATGCCCATTGACTCACATATGTTAACCAATGCAACGACTTTAAAGGCTGGTGCATTATCAGTCACTAGCCTTTTTGGGAAGCCAAACCTGATAAAAATGTTTTCATATAGGAACTTCATGATGACTTAGTGAGTGGCATTTCTTACGGGGACTGCCTCTATCCACTTGGTAAAATAATCAATGGCTACTAGGATCCACTTGTGCTGACCACTTGATGAGGGATTAATCTCACCTATGAACTCAAGACCCCACTGCTGGAAATGGCCATTTACTACAATGGGTATGAGGGGAAAGGATCTGAGCTGCTGCTTTCCTATGAATCTTTGGCATTCATCACAGGCTTTCACAAAGGTACATACATTAGGGAAAAGGAAAGGGAAATAGTATCCAGCCTTTAGAATCTTGTAGGCTGTAGTTTTCGAGTAATGATGGCCTCCACATATGCTTGAATGGAGCTGATGCAATACTTGAACTGACTCTTCTTTATCCAAACATCTCAACAAAACGCCTGATGGATCTTTCCAATACAACATATTCTTAACTATGCAAAATTTGACAGAATTAAGTTTAAGAACCTGTGCTTGGGTCATGCTAATCCCAGGGAGAAATTCTAAATTTTGCAAGAAACGTATAATACCTGAGTACCACTCACATGAGGACAAATTATTAGCCACCTGCTGACTGTCATGCTGTTCTTCTGCTGCTACCTCTGTCTGCAAGTTTGCTGAAATTATAACAATGAAATTCATTCTCAATAGATCACAATTTTCTTCAAACATGAGCTTTGCTAGGCCTTGGCATTTCACTAGCTTGGCGGGCTTTACTTCTATGTCAAAATCAATAAGCTTTGCAATCCATTTGGCTCTCTTTCCATCAATGTCAGGCTGGGTCAAGACATCCTTCACAGTAGCTGAAGGGACATGGGCAAGGACCTTTGTATGTAGAATGTAAATATTGAAGGCTTTTAGTGACTTAATGAGAGCATATGCCTGTTTCTCGATAGGATCATACTTCAATTCATCATCCCTCAATATATTTCTGAAGAAATAAATGGGGTGATCAAGGCCTTCATCATCTTTTTGTAACAAAACTGCTGCCACTGTGTCATAGGAAGAAAAAGGAGAAAATGTAGAAGCCTTTGGTATAGTCTGGACTAATTAGAGTGGGTGTTTCCATGATAGCCTTCTGGATGGCTTCAAAGGACTTTCTTGCAAGTTTTGTCCATTTGATTTCATCTTCCTTCCTCAACATAGAGGTTATGTGTTTTACTAACTCAGAAAATTCTGGGATAAACCTCTTGACAAAATTAATCTTACCTAGGAATGACTGAATATCCTTTTTTTACCTAGGTATGGACAGCTTTTGGATTGCTTCAACTCGAACATAATCAATCTTCACACCTTCTACTGAAACTATGTGACCCAGGAGTTTGCCCTTTCTGAGAGCAAATTGAGACTTTATTGGGTTCATAAATATCCCAAACTGTCTACATTTCAGAAACACCCTCCTTAAGTGCTGCAAATTTTCTTCATGGTTGTTGGAGTAAACAGTGAGGTCATCAAGATATATGAGAACAAACTTGTCCTTTGATCCCAAAAAAGCTATGTCTATGGCCCTCTAAAAGGTGGCCCCAGCATTCATCATCCCAAATGGAATTGTTGGAGCAAGGTCCCGCAACTATAGGAGAAGCTTCCATTTTGGTGGATAGACAGTTTTGGTGAAGATGAAGAGATAAGGTAAAGCTACGATGCCGTAGCATGTTTCTAGCTACAGAGTAGAGCCGGAAATCGTGACTGTTGGGACAGATAATTCAAAGGAGATGATAGTACCTGAGCGACCGAGAAGAGAGAGCTCACCCACTGCATTGAAGGCAGCGGCGAAGACATGAGGGCTCATCTACCCTCATAAAGGAAAAGGAGCAATGCGACCGAGGTATTGAAGATGAAGGACAGAAGAAGGGAAGTGGTGCACAATACCCATGGTCAGCACTGGGAAGCATGGAAGACTATAGAGAGCAGTGGTGTGACAAAAAGTGGCTACTCCAAGTACAGATATGCCGACTGTCACTAGTTAGGGTTTTGGGTTACTATTGGGACAAGCCCACAGTGTTGTAATGGCGAGACCTTCGGGCCGCCTATAAAGGGATATATTTTGTATTGTAAAAGTTTAGACAATAGGAGGTTGGTCAGTTAGATAGTTGTATTGTAGAAGCTGAGCTCTGGTTCTGTTATTAGCTATAGTTATCTTACTGAACCAATAGCTGGCTCATTGAGCCTGTATGTAACAATCCATAGGGATTGACAGAGAGGGAAGAAGATATTGTAGAGAAGCAATATAGAGATAGAAAAGAGATCTAAGAGAGAAGGGCTCCAGGCTGTGTGCGGAGTTACCCAGAAGATCTCAAGCTGCATATGCGGTGCAACATAACTATGTTTACTTCCCCCGAGTTATAATAGAGAGACACAGTTCTGTGGACGTAGCTTCCATCCTGGAAGTGAACCACGTAAAATCTCAGTGTTATGTGATTGATTCATGTGATTGCGCTTATTTGTGTATCTGTTATTTATTTACATGGATTTTGCTTACAGTTAGATGTATGTATGTGTTATTCAGTTCGCATCAGTATAGAAGGATAAATACAAGTTGAAGTATTTAAGTATTCTATATCAGAGGTTGTCTATGTTTCACTCAAGATAATTAAGAGTCGCAGCGTTAAATAGCCTTGTATGTTGAAGTCTCGTAAGTCGGACACAAGTGACTCTAAGTACACTGAGCCGCAGCGGTAGGATATCGCAAGGAAGCGATATCACACCATCAGAGAAACTATGGTGTGTTGCGGTTAAGGATATAGCGTAGGAGAGAGTTACGTGTTGCCCCGGACGTGGTGACGCGATAGGGTTAGAGTCAGCGCAAGAAAGAGGAAGCTGCGCGTCGCGGAGAGAGAGATCTCGCGGGCTAAGAAGAGCCGCGAGACATGCACAGGATGCAACAGAACCTGGTCGAAGACACTTGAGTCTTTGGCCAACCCATTAGAATCACTTTGGGTGAGACTTCAGGGCGCACTATGTTCTATCGCTGAAAGGGCTAGTGAGCTAGGGGTGTTGTTGGTACATCACAGTAAACCCGGGTCTTCCCATAGCAACCAACAAATGGTTCCGTTGCCGGTTTTGAACAAACTGAGCACTGATGTTCTGTTGGCATCCTACTAGAGAAGAAATCCACCAGTGGGTTGTGTCAAACGAGAAAGCATTTGCTGAGAAAGAGAACAAGAGCCCGAGGCTTAGTACAGAAGCCTGGTTGCAAAAACATATCGTTACAGATCTGCATGCGATATTTTTTGTAACCTATGCAGACGAGTTATATGACTGGTTATCAAAGTTGACTGATACGAACATATTCAAGAATAAGAGAAACATTGTGTGGACACCGGAGCTGATCCAGATTGTGAAGAGCCTTGATAATCCCATTACGAGGATAGTAGACTTCTGGCTTGCGAGTGTGCTAGAAGGATTTGTTACAGAATTTGTCGTTGATCAAAGAAAAATCTTCAGCGAGGCTGAGCGGTACTTCTTCAAAGGATATCGCGGTAAGTACCTAAGATCTCTAAACTTGTCCATTAAGATGTTATTACATGAAAAAGGAACAATGGATCTAGTTTCAGATGAATAACTAAAGATAGTAATGTCACAAGACTTTGAATGCGATTTTGATGACATTGGGCGTACACGTAGTGGAAAGAAATATAAAGTAGATTTCAGATCTCTCATATTTGAAGATAGTGCAGATAACACTAGACAACAGAGTCATAGTACCACAGAAAGAATAGAAGGGGGTATTCCTTACCATCCCTACACCCCACAGAAACAAACCGGGACTCAGAGCAATCACGTAGGAACTCCATCCAGTAGCTCGCAGACAGTTCATACTACCACTACATCACCTCCATCTACACCGCCGAGTGGTAGTAACCCAGTAAATCAACATCCACCACGTAGAAATAGAATGGGGGATGATATGAAGCTACCTATATTTAAGGGAACTGGGGCAGAGGACCCAGAGCAGCATTGGTTTCTATGCGAAGCCATGTGGACCATTAAAGGAATTCAAGATGATAACATTAAACTTGTACAGTTGGTCACCACATTGAGAGAATGAGCCTTAACATGGTATATGAAGTATGCCGCAGCGGTACCCAGAACACTTGTCCAGGTCAGGACCACCATGATTAAAGATTTTAAGAAACCTAAGTCTGAGTCACAGTGCATTACAGAGCTCAAAGACATTAAACAGTTACCTACAGAGTCAGTGTGGGACTTTGATCAGAAATTCAAAGCACTTATAGACCAAGTCAGCTTTGAGTTTGCGCCAGAGCAGCATAAGGAATGGTTTATTGTAGCGCTACTCCCTCACATCAGACTGCCATTAATGTAGCAGAAACTCCAGATGCAGGATGACGCATTGGAGATGGCGATGAAACTAGAGGCTTCACCTCTAGCTGAAACCAACACAGGCATGAAAAATATGCAAACCCAGTTGGCTAATCTCACGTTACAGTTGCATGAGCTTAATAAAGGGAAAGAGGTTGTGCAAGACATATGGTGCGTAAGATGTAAAGCACAAGGCCATACTAAAGACAACTATCTAGTTTTTGTAGAATATCTAGCAAGTGGGGCTCCTAACCCCTTACCACAGACCCACGGGTCGTGGTGTGAAATATGCAAAACGCGAGGACATCCACCTCAGCAATGCCCTCTACTTCAGAAGTACGTGCAGAACCCTAAGAACTTATACTGTGTCTTCTGCAAGTCCGTAGGCCTTGATGAACACAATTGTAGAGCCTATGATCTCATGGTAGACAAAAAACATGACTTGTACAGAGTCCAATCAGAGACACAGGGTCCAACAGCAGGACCACAGCATGATCCGGCTCAAGTTGGCCATGGAGGAGGATTCAGAGGACGAGGACGTGGAGGAGGCTTTGTCCGTGGAGAAGGCTTTGGCCGTGGTCATGGACCAGTCACTTGTTACAACTGTGGATTTCTAGGACATTATGCTAGGGACTGCCAGAGCCCCACCACCACATGTAACTATTGCAAATCTTATGATCATGCTATAGAAGAATGTCCTACCTTGATAGCTAAGATCAGAGAAACTAAGCCAGCAGTACACCAGAACATCCAGCTTATTGCTGCTGAGCAGGAAGAACCAGAACCAAGAGTCAACATTGTGACTCGCAGCGGTGCTTCCACCAGTGGGACATCGCAGGATACTGAAAATAACGCAGGTCAGGAATGGGTGCGTAAAGCTCCTAACAAAGCAACACCACTTGACCTACATAAGAATAAACAGACATTTCAGGAAGCTAAGACTTTCTTTGATAACCCTATGCAATCAGGATCGCAGGTACCGCCGTCTAGGGGCGTACCGCAGTAGGCACCTTGTGGCGTTAGCCCTGAACAGATATCGCAGGCTACCACATCGGGCACATGCGAGGAGGACAAGTTGACAGGAAGCGTACAATCCTTCCTGCGGAGTTGTCTAAAACTTGTGAGAAATGAGCAAGATATCGGATAACTTCAGCGCATCATAGATCAGTGTCAGCCATCTTCTTCCATGAGCAGTGCACAATGCGCTGTTCATAACATTATGGGACATACAAGAACAGGAAGAGAGATGTGACTCACAGCACAGGTTGGAGAATTTGAAATGGATGAGGTGATCCTAGATCTAGGATCAGAGGTAAATGTTCTGACTAAGCAGACATGGGAACAGATGGGTAGCCCTAATTTAGTCAGATCGCCTATCCATCTGAGATTAGCTAATCAGCAACAGGTATCACCATTGGGTCGACTACCCCAGGTACCAGTTGACATTGATGGAGTTCGCAGCTCTGCGGACTTTGAAGTTATAGAAATAATTGGCGATAGTAGACCATATCCAGCATTACTAGGAATTGATTGGGTGATCAGTAACATGGCTGTTATCGACCTTAAGAGAAGACAAATGACCTTTGAGGACGCACAGATCCGAGTCATCGTACCGTTGGATCCTCTTCAGGGTCCTAGATACATTGAACCTATCCGAGCATAGGAAGAGGCACGTAACATGGAGAGTTTCTATCAGATGACTGCGAACCAAAGTGACTACATCAATCCAACTGTAGAAGGGAACATTAGTTGGTGATGCGATAGCTCATGCACATCGGATTCAGATGTTGGTCTAGAGAACTGGCAAAACAGACTTCACGAAGTCTCAGCGCGCAGATGTACGTACATGACTAAGTCACTGCGATGGATTGGTGCAGAGATGAATGAGATTCCATCATTTCATGGTCTAACAGATATCCAGGACTTTCTTAAGCAGTTCGAACAACAAATTCCTCACGAGCAGAGGACTGCAGGTATGGACCTTGCAGTACGAGCCACACCTGCAAGATGGTGGTATGCACATAAAGAGAATATTGCATCATGGGACGATCTTAAGAGATTGATCGCGATCAGATTCTCTACTGACAAAGAGTATGTCTAACAGACATACACAGGAGAAAGTGACCCCAGGTCACATATCAGGGCTTGTGAACAGAATTGGTTGGACATTCCCGAGGATGAATGGGTTCACCGATTCATTCACACTTTGGACACAGTTCCAAGGAACTGGTACACAGAGACTGAATTGCGCAAGGGAATGACTACATGGACACTTATGATAGACAACTTTCTACTCACCTTCGTTTTTGAATCTGAGTATCCAAGTGTTGATCAGGCCCTAGATGTAATAAATATTAAGATATTTGAGGATTGTACCCTATCAGTACATACTCAACTAGAGTGGGCCATCTAGTTAGCAGATGCGCTCGAGTGCTATAACTTCGCAGCAGATCCAGAGGATGAGGATGACGACCCTCGCAACATCAACATTCTAGAGTCAGAAGGGACTCACGATGTTTATGGACCAAAGTTAGAAATTCCAGTGATGACAGATCCCATAAAAACTAAAAAGATCAATATTGGCACAGTCACAGAACCAAAGTTTTCCTCTATTGGAGACTATTGGGACGATAAAACAGTTGGACAGATTGCAAACTTGCTACATGACTATCAAGACCTATTTCCCACCAAGTTCACAGAGATGAAGGGAATAGTTGGTGACCTAGGAGTAATGAGGATACCATTGAAGGAGGATGCCAGACCAGTCAAGCAGGGTCCTTACAGATTAAATCCACGCTAAAAAGAAAAAGTCAAGGATGAGATCGATAAGATGCTAGCAGCAGGCATCATTGAGCCCGTAGAAGAAAGCGAATGGGTTAGTCCCATGGTCGTACAAGAAAAGAAAACCAAAGGAGACATCAGGATCCCTAGTGAGTGGTAAACACAGTTTTTTCTTGATCATCAAGGTGTACAGAAAATTGATTGTAGCGAGAGAAACCATCTAGGAATGACATGACACTAGCTCCTGAGACTCTTTGCAACATATTCTCCATCTTGGGTAAGGGATATTTGTATTTCTTGGATAATTTATTTAGGTTTATGAAGTCAACACATAACCTGATCTCACCATTTTTCTTCCTCGCCACCACTAGATTTGAAATCCATTTAGAATACCTAAGTGGGATTATGATTTTTGCATTAAGGAGATTTTTTTATTTCTTTCTCAATCACAGGAAGTAAGAGAGGACTCATAGATCTTAGATTTTGCTTGAAAGGTATGATGTCCTTCTCAAGGGGAATCTTGTGTTGGATGATATTAGTGTCATAGGTTTTCGGTCACTGTATTCCCAAGCAAATATATTAGCAAACTCTTTCATCAAACTGCAAAATTTTGACCTCTGATCAGCAGTCAACTCATTGGACAAACTTATGAATTTTCGATGACTTTGGATACCTATATTGTACTCATGGAGAGCAGGGTCTTTCTCCCTTTTCACAGGTTTGAAGGGGACATCATTATTATCAAAGAGCTCTTCAAGGGGTACTAGGCCCCGAGGTATATAATTGCTATGAAATTGAACAATATCTTGTTTGCCTATTTTATCTTTTGATTTGGGCCTCTAGGATTCTTTCGTATTTAGGTTTTCTTGATCAATATGCATATCATAAAATTCATCTACAATCTGGAGAAATTTACTAAGTTCATCATCATTTTCAAAGACTTTCCAAAATTTCACATTATTAGGGAGGGATGGCCTATATTTGACTTGGATTTCATAGCTCATCTTAGGAGGCAAAGGGGGGATGAACATACTTGCAGAGACAACAAGGGAATCTGCTAGATGGTTCATGGATATAGGTATATAGGAGAGTTCAAAAAACATGAAAGAGCCCTGAGTTTCCATACCTCATCTCTGTATGCCTTCATCCTGACATTCTTTGCTTGAAAAGTATTGTTCACTTGCTGTATGATGAGATCTGCATCTCCAAATATCTTCATGCACATGATGCCAATTTCCTTTGCAGCCTTCCCTCCCAACAACAAGGCCTCATACTCTGATATGTTTTTAGTAGTCTTGAAATCAAGCTTATAAGACAAATGGATAGTCTCTTTTGAAGGAGAAATAAGAACTACACCTGCACCTGCTGAGGCTTGAGAACTGGCCCCATCAAAAAACATGCTCCAGACAGAGGTGGTCACTTATTCAGTTTACTGATAGGTGGACCTTGTAAGCTGCATGGTTATTGGCTGGGAATGATCTATCTGCAGAATGCATGCCCCAAAGTCTGTGTCTACTGCATAGATGGGGTGGTTTACAGAGTTATTTTCATTACTGATGATGTAGGCAAGCTGATTTTCCCTGTAGAGTCTCTTGGTCTCTCCTCCAAACATTGGGATTGTAGCATATGTAAGATCCATATATAGGGTACCTCCTAGCCTTTTACTCCATTAGTGAGACAAGACGATGCCAAACTTAGGGTGGATGTCAACCACTACTATGTCCATCACTATGCTTTTTGAAGGAAGCTAGGAGAGGTTTATCATAAGGTATTTTATGAGGCCTAGGCATTTGACCTTCCTAGAGTCAAAAGAGAAAATATCATGGTAGGGTTTTGTATTGTTTAGTCCAAGCTCATCCATCAATACTTTTGGCATTAGGTTGTGGTATGCTCCTGATTCAAACAAACAACTGTGAAGGATCTTGTCATGGATGTTCATGGATATATAGAAGGGTGTACAAGACTCATCTAGATCTTCAACCATAGGGCATAGGGTTATTGTGGGCTTATCATCTTGCAAATTGACAAAGTCAAAATATATAGATGTCCTTGGTTGAAGAGATTTTAGTATAGATGACTTAAAGGAATCATTCTTCATCAGTTCTATCAATGGAAAAGGGATTTTCAATTTTTGAATTTCTGACTCAAGATTGAAAGAACAATACAGCTTGTCAGAAGTTATTACCTCTTGTGATGGAGCTTTGAGCTGAATAGGATCATGGGTTGATGGCTATAAGGGACTTTGCTGCTATTTTGGAGGAGCAGCCATCTTATTTGCAGGAACAACAATATTTTTAGCAAGAGGAGTAGGTTTCTCTGTAGGGGAAAGACTCTTCTTTATAGGAGAAACAATTATGGACCTTAGATTGTAACCTCCTTGATCATCTGCTTGATATAATTGCTCTTCAGTGATATACTCATTCATGAGGGATTCCTCATAGTTTGCTTGTATCAAGAAGGAGTGGTCAACTTCATCTTCCATGCAATTGATGTTGTCTTCTTCATCTCTTCCTTCCTGAGTAAGCTCTTGTTCTTCTTCTAGCACAACATTTTGGAAAGGAGCTCCGATTCTTTGATCCTCAGCTTGATTCCTATCCCTTTGAAGGATCTAAGCTGGTGGGTTATTTCTTCTGTAAGGGACAAAATTAGGGTTTCTTGGAGCAAAATCATTTGGCCCTTTACCTCTCATAGGTATTTTCCCTTTGTCTTTAAGTCTAGACATTTCAGTTGTTAAACTGTCTAACATTTTGGCCATTTTCTCCATTTTTATTCTCTGATGAAGAATCTTCTAAAGGATCTGAGGAGTGCTTCTTCCTGTCCATTTTTCTCTTAACCTTCTGAGATGCAATGATATTAGACTCAACTTCAAGAGCAGCATCTTGCATGAGTGACAAAGAATAAATCTTCTTTATTTGAGAAGAAGATAGAACTCGGAATCAAAAGCATTGGTATAAGTGATTTTGGTTGAAGTATCAGTAGGCTTGATCTCGGCAGGAATCTTGCTGAACATTTTGTTAAACCTTTTGTGAAATTTGAAACAGACTCACCATTCTCTCTCCTCAAATTACTAAATTCTGTGATGTAGTAAAGGTGGTATCTTCTTTCTCCCCAATTCTTCAAAAATATGTCATATAGAGCTTCAATGCCAGCTACTGATCTTGCAGGTAACTCTTTGAACCATTTCCTAGCTTGAGCATCTAGGCTTTGCACAAGAACCCTAGTCTACACATCTTCTTGTTCAATGTTTATATTCTCAGCATAACTGTAGAATGCCTCTAAATGCTCCTCAGCTGTAAATTCTCCCTCCCCAGTAAAATTAGGAATATATTTTAAATAATATCTAGTAGGCATAGCAGAAAGGAGGTTAGGAAAATTTAGAGGGGCATATCTGGAAATGAGGATCCTTTCCATCTTGGTCAGAGGGGCAGCCATATTGGAAGTGGGTATGGAAAGGGAAGAAGTAGGTGTTTCTGGTGTGAGTGGTAGCTAAGGAAGTATAGGTGGTAGATCTACCTCAATGGGGTTTCTAAGGACTGGATCTACACAAGCAAAAGTGCTTGAAAGATTACCCAACCTTCAAATTTTCTGATTCACTTGTAAATTCTTGAGAACTAGATGCTTCAGTAGAAGAAGATTTAAAGCGAGTTCTATTTGATATAACAGGAGAAATACCTCTAGAAGTACTTGATGTAGCTCCCCTTCCATATCTAGAAGCCTTCCTTTTTGAAGCTCTTCCTCTCCTTATAATGTTTTCAGGATCTGAAACAGGTGCTACTGGTGGCCTTTGAGGATTTTCTCTGGTACTTGGTCTTCTCGAAGCCACCTTATTCCAATGGAGTCACCAGATAGATGATTACAACCCAAACCATGTCTCGAATTTTCCTATCATCAAAGTAGGGTCCACGTTTCCCCCCGAGGAATCTGAGCTTCAATCTCTTCTCCCAGGCAATGACGCCAATTTTTTATATCTCCAGGAAAATCCTCTAGGTTTTGGCTCAAGGATGCTTGGTAACTTCAATATTTTTAAAATGGTTTACTCAATGGATCAAGTCATATGACCAATAATACCTCACTCACTCAAGACATGCATAATACTCAATCAAATATACAAGGCTTCTAACTATCAATGTTCAGAGGGTTTGTAATAAAGGTGAATAGATGAAAAACTCACTATGCTAGCATATTCACACATAAGGCACTCACTTATGAATGGCTGATCATAACAAGGAAATGATACTTGTAATTCCAATAACCCACATAGAGATAGGATGACAACTATCTTGCATTAAGTAAATAGAATAAACATGAATGAAACATCCAAGCACAAGTACAGAACAGAAAGAAGATGAAAGATGAACATGTAATGGAAAAAGAGCTTGTATTAAGTGACAAAGCAGATGAGAAACTTGAATACAATAAGTGTCTAAAAAGTCTCTGAAGTAGAACCATTGCTTCTACATTAGTCACAACCTTTATAGCCTTTAAAAAATTTATTTCAGATCCTAAAAAAGTGGATCGAATTTGCTAAAAATAGAAAATCATAATTGTTTGTAAAAAATAGGTCAAAACACTATCTTAACAGCCAATATACCTAAATCCAAAACCTTCCTACTCCTCGAACTCTTTAATAGCTGAAGTGGACACTGAAGTAGAACTCAAACTTGCCATCTGGCAGACCAGTCATGCTTTGTCAGAGTAGGTAGGGTTTGTGATCTAATTCACCTCGTTGGCACCTTTAAAATTGAAAAAGAACCAAAATACTGGTGCCTTTAATTAATATCCAACCTTATAAATCATCCATGAGGTGTTTGGATCAACAAAAGTCAGTTCTGTCTGAAACTATGCCTTTCTGCATTGTTCTTCGCTTTTGGTGGCTAAGAAAGCAAAATTATGGGCCTCTAAGCTACCGAAAGATTTGTTTTTGGTGGCTGATGAACAACTGCAGTGTTCTCCTAAGCCATCGAAAGCTCTATTTTAAAATTTTAATCAAAACTATCAACACACTTTACCCTGCTATTTTAAGGCTTTAGTGTAGTCCTTTTGATGTCTCTGCAATCTGCCTAGGGTTTGGGTTGGCAGTAGTATCACAGGCTTCTTCTGGGCCAAAGAGGCTCATTTCCACTTCTGCTAGGGTTTCCAGCTTCTAGTGAGATTGAGGATGAGGGCTAGAATTCCTTGTTTGCAACTTGGACAACCTTATTTTCCTGCAGAGCCTTACTTTCTCTTTCCTTAACCTAAGATTACTCTCCTCTAGCTTGGTATACTTTATTTTTATCTCCTGCAAAGAGTCATACAATTTAGTATTCCTCCTGGTTAACCTCTCATTGGTTCTTTTGATTTCTCTGCCAAAGAATTCTAGCTCATACACCTGCCTCAGCAGCTGATTGATTTTGTGGGATCTAGGTTTACTGGAGGAAGCATCTGCCATTGGTTCATCTTGATCCTCCCTTGGTGTAGGTGGTGGAAACTCCTCCTTCCCTTTTGTAACCTGATATGCTAGGTTAGTTCCTTGTTCACATTCATCCTTAGATTTTGAGTAAGGTAGGTTGAGGATATTTTTCCTTGGTGCTGAAATCTCCTCTACTTTTTCACTGAAATCCAGATTCCTCTTGGCTTTGTTGGTCTTAGGAGTTGGAGAGGCCTGATCCACTATAATTGGAAAGATGGCCCTCCTCTTCCTCTCACCACTCCTGGGAGTGGAGTAATTCTTTGAAGAAGACTTCCCTTTTCCTTCTGGCTACAATTCTATCTCAAACTCATTCCAAAACAGGAAGTGTGTCCAGGCCATGTTCCTTCTCTACAACAATTCAAGGACAATTAGCTTGATCAGGCCATGATGGGATATCTTGCCTGCAATCTTGGTGGGTTGGGATTTAACTTGATGGTCCATTTTAGTAAGGCTCTTGTATAGGTAAAAAGGTAAGTTCAGGGGGTTCCTGCCAGTAAAATGGCTCATTAACTTGAAATGGTATATCATTACCCTATTATACCTGCCCTCACAAGTTATGTAGACCAGAATTTCCTTCAATAAGTGTTGCCATTTTTCCTCAAGATAGGTTGTGAGAATACTCTTCCTCTAGACAATGTTCTTATGCTCAGGCTTCAGGTAATACCTGAATTATACAGTATTTGTGATTGTGGTTTTGAACTAGCTTTACCCAATCCTTGGGAGCTCTGTTGCTTCTGCTATTAGGGCCTCATCTACTTGGAATTCCTCTCTTCCAATCACTGCTTTCTAGCCATCAAAGGAGAGAGAAAAGGATTCTACCACTTGTTGATAGGATCCATGAATCTTTTCGCAGAACTTATAGCTGCCCAAGTCTTTGAAAAGTTGGCATACCTCTAGGTGTGATTCCAGGTAGCTAATCTCACCCAGTTCCTTTCTTAGGGCAGGTCCTCCTCCTCTCTTCATCTTCTTGAATGTTCTTCTGTACCTGCAAAATTGAAATTCAAACCCTGGGGAAGGAGATTACAGTTCTGGATTCAGGAGTGTTGGCTCAGTGAGGCGGTATGCAAGAAATGTGGAGTGCGTCAAGGAGGGGTTGCTGATTTTGAGGGAGCTAACTGGGAATTGCGATTTGAGTAGTGTGGCAGTGAGTTCCGATGAGACCTGTAGCTAGCTAGTGCAATATTCATTAAACTGGAAACAATGCTTTGTGGTGGTTTGATTACAGACATGGGACAGGTGGAGGGCAGCAAGGGTTTGATTTTTTGACCGATCACTTCAGTTTCATAATGACCCCCCTTTATCAACTCATGATTTATTGCAGGTCCAGTATTTTCGGCGGTTAATCACTTGATGGTGGCACTCTCTTTGCTAACAGTTGCTGATTGTGATGGATGCGCTAACCATTTTCCTCTTTTTGAGGTTTCAATGGCTAAGGTAGGATACTGAAAGCTGGGATTTTTGGTGGCTAATTAATAGTTGAGATGTTTGCCTAAGCCACCGAAAGATAAATTTTGATTTTTGTGGAAAAATAGAGTACAAGGCATTCCAAAATTTATTAAACACAAAAATGTTTCATAATGTGCCCTGAAATCTTCATCACTATACCAAATAAATTTTCTGAGTCTGATCTATTGAAGGTAAGTTTATTTAGGAGATAACAGAGTCATGTATGGGAATTTGGGTCTTTTAGTGATATACAAGAACTACATAATTGGATTTGAGTGGGCAGAACTCATTTTGCAGCAGAAATGGTAAAACTAGTCATTTAAATCTAGGATTCTAGCTAGGGTGCAAAATACAACAGATAATTCGTAGCATATTGAATTCTGTATTGTATATGAAGTATAATAGAGATTAATACCACTTTAATGAAAATATAAAACCCTTCAAATTATTCCCACAACCTTTCTTATTCCTTATTGCACTTAGATTGATCAATTTCCCCTATTACAATGACAAACAATCTTTTTATGTGAAATTGAGAAGGTAAACTTTCATGGATAGAGTTAATTCAACCTGATAAATATAAATCACAAATTTATATGTTTTTATACATCCAAAATCATTGGATAGACTGAAAATTACATAGGGAGACTCCAAAATGGTGGGTAGGAGGCCTAGAAAATGACCAAAGAAGGGCTGAGAGCGTAGGTGAAGCATGGGCTTCAATGGAGCTCGACCTAAACATGATGGAGGCTTCAAAATATTTTTGAGAGGACTTCAATGGCTGAACCTCAAGTGCTCCATACTTGCAAATAGAAGAGAGTAGGAATGCAGGAGTGGGGAAGGGAAGGTTTAGGGCTCATCTCCCAAGTGTTTGAGGCACATCACTCAAAAAGGCATGCTCACATAAGCATAGATCGATAAACACATCAACCAAACTAAGTAAATGAGCTATAATTCTCCTTTAATAGATATTTGGGTGACCTGCTTAGCAAGTAGAGACAATAGGTGTCCTGTGAGAGCAAGACATCCACATAGAGACCCTAACCTTAGCTACATATGCACCATCCTTGAGTAATTGGAAAGTAGGGACCCTTGTGAGTTGTTTCCCTGTCCTTGGCATTCATCAAACTTGGAAACTATTCCCTCCTTAGGCCCAGAGTTGTTTCTTTTGTTAATGACAACTTTTTCTGCCTTTCCTGCTTTTGTGTTGATCCTCCAAAAAGGAAACTGCGCCTCCTTAGTCAATTGTTTCCTACTTTTCCCTATGACTGATTTTTCTAACTTTCTTTCCTCTTTTTATTATGACAGATTTTGTCATAGATTTTGGGTACTTTCCCTTTTCTCTCTGACTTCTTTTGTCATAGAGTTTCCACTTTCTTAATCTCCTCCATTGGCAAGTTGGCTTGCCAATTGTGCGTGACATGGAAATCTCAATTTCCACATGTTATTTGCACAATAAATATTAATGATAAATAAAAATTAAATACATGCCTCCATAATGTTTATTTAGCAAAATATCTCCTTGGCTAATTAATTAATGCCTCATAAATAATTTTTTGGACAAAATTCCCTAGGTGATTTAATTAATGCATCTTTGACCCCCCAATCTGTTAGGCATGATAAACACTTTTATGTCAAAAATATGGGGACATGACAGTCGTCCCCTCCCAAATCTACTTGTCCTCAAGCAGAAGCACTCCATAGTGCTACAAATTTGTCCATCATGTAGGATAACTGGAGCATGAACTGATGTGCAAAAAAGGTTGACTTGCTCCATCAATCCAACATGTAAAGTTTCTCCAAAACAAGCAATTCTAGGGTCCCATTGCTTGCATTGTACCCCCTTTAGTGAGAACGCCTTCCCACATAACTTATCAAAAACAAATATACATGGATCCCATTTCCTCAACTATAAGTATCCAAACATTAGTATGCACCATAAAATTTTATCATCACAGGAAATGGTATTCATGATGTGGGAATCATACCACTGGAGTGAAAATTGGGAATTCTCGATGCAAAATTGGAAATCTGTGTGATTTCACCACCCAACATAAAGTTCCTTATGTGCTTAATGCACATCAACACTGAATCTCACAAAGATGTTTCTACAATGAAATAGGTGTGAGTCCCATGTCCCAAGACAATTATGGGCATCCTCAGACAACCATATATTCCCAAATTCCACACAATAATATGATGTATCACTATTTCCTCCAAGAATGCAATAAATAAATACAGATAAGTGTCCCCTCATTCAACTTGAGAAGGTACTGAAACTCTTACCAAAAGGTCCATGTGAACACTTCCAATGGCTCAACTCTCTGCCACTGGTCAAAGGATGCAAGAATCTATCCAATTGTGTGTATTTCCTCCACAAATACCACCTTATGCAAGATATTTTCCTCAATAAATTATCTTGTTTGTTTTCTTGTTTATCTGCCTTCAACTGATCATGTGCAGAAATTTTTCTGCAAGAAGACTCCATGTGTGACATGTAATCTTCCACCCAATCCACATGTGTCTGAATGGAATCAAGTGACAGCAATATGTGCCTATGTGGCTGATGGTGCATTACACAAGTCATCATGAACACCTAGGAAAGCTTCCAACTCTTCCTGTTACACCAACAAGGAAAATTATTTCTCCCAATTTTCATTCTCACTTGAAAATTGGAAAATTCAGGCAATTTTGTCCTAGTGAGACCCTACGCAATGGAGGATCCCAAATGACAGTAATACCCCACCTAAAAATTATCTAGAGTTATGTATGGGAAGGAGGGTTTTTCAGTGATCCACATGAACTTACATAATTGTATTTGAGTGGAGACAACTTATTTTATAGTAGAAATGGTAAAACTAGTCATTTAAATCTAGCATTTTAGCTAGGGTACAAAATAAAGCAGATAATTTGTAGAATATTGACTTTCATACTATATATGAAGTATAATAGAGATTAATACAACTTAAATGAACATATAAAACCATTCAAATCATTCCCAACATCTTTCTTATTCCTTACTGCACTTAGATCGATCAATTCCCCCCATTACAATGACAAAACAAGCCTTTTATGTGAAACTGATAAGGTAAAATTTCAGGGACAGCGTTATTTTGACCTGATAAATAAACATTAAAGAGTTATATGCTGTTATACATCATAAATAATTGGATATACTGACCATTACATAGGGAGACTCCAAAATGGTGGGCAGGAGGCCTACAACATGACCAAAGAAGGGATGAGAGCATAGGTGAAGCCTGATATTCACTAGAGCTCAACCTGAATGTGATGGAGGCTGAAAAATATGTTTGACATGACTTAAATGGTTGAACCTCAAGTGCTCCATACATGCAAATGTAAGAGAGTAGGAGTGAAGGAGTGGGGAAGGGAAGGTTTGGGGCTCATCTCCCAAGTGTTTGAGGCACATCACTTAGAAAGGCATGCTCACATAAGCATATATCAATAAGAACATCAACCTAACTGAGTAAATGATCTCTAATTCTATTTTAATAGATCTTTGGGTGACCTACTTAGCAAGTAGAGGCAATAGGTGACCTGTGAGAGCAAGTCATCCACATAGAAACCCTAAACTTAGTCACATATGCACCATCCTTGAGTAATTCACTACAACACAAACTAGATTTAGCGTCGAATTTAGCGCCGGATTTTAGTGTAATTTTTTCCCAATTTTGGTGAACAATCTGGCGCTAAACCTGGTGCTATTGTACAATTTGGTAAAACACCATCTATTGCATCTTTTTTTCTATCCTTTTTAACATCCATTTTTGCGTCCATTTTTGCACCCAATTTTTTGCATCTTTTGTTACGGCCAATTTTGCATCTTGTATTGCATATTTTTTATGTCATTTGTTACATCCTTGTTTGCACCCAGTTTGACGCTCAATTTTTCATCCAATGTTGCATCTTATTTTTCTCCTTTGTTTCATCGAGTCTTGCACCCAATTTTGCACCATGTTTTGCATCAAATTATGTGTCCAATTTTGCATCTAGCGTTGCATCTAGGTTTGCATCTAAATTTGGGCCCAATATTGCGTTTAGTTTTGCATCCAATTTTACTTATAATGTTGCATCCCTTTTTTCATCTAATTTTGCATCTTGTTTTACATTCTTTTTTGTATCCATGTTTGTGCCTAATGTTTCATCTTGTTTTACGTCGTATTTTGCATCTAGGTTTGCACCTAGTGTTGCATCTTGGTTGATGTCTTTTTTGCATCTATGTTTGAGCCCAATGTTGCACCCAGTGTTGCGCCTAGTGTTGTGCCTAGTTTTGCGCCCATGTTTGTATCTAATATTGCATCTAGTTTTGTGTACAATGTTGCATCCCATATTGCATTCAATATTACGTCTAGTTTTACATCCAATGTTTCGTCCCATCTTGCATCCAATATTGTGTCTCGTTTTAGGTTTTTTTTTGCGTCAAGTGTTGCTTCCAATTTTTCACCTTGTGTTATGCCTGTTTTTATGTCCATCGATACACCATATTTTGTGCTCAATTTAATGTCCAATTTTACGTCTAGTTAGGAGTCCACTTTTGCATCTAGTTTTGGGCCTAGTATTGCATCTAGTTTTGAGTCATTAATTGTGTCTAGTGTTGAGTCTTCTTTTGCATCCAATTTTGCTTTTACTGTGACATCCATTTTTGTGTCCACATTTGTTTCTGACATAACGTCCACTTTTGCATCCACTTGTGTGTTTGGTGTGACGTCCACTTTTACATCTTGTTTTGCATTTAGTGTTGCGTCTAATATTGCATCCATCTTGCGCTATTACATTTTTTACCTTTAGAAATACACTACAATATCATTAGGGCATAGAGGAATCAAACCACCAACCTCCTGCTTGTAAGGCAGGCGCTCTTCCATTGAGCTAGCACCCTTTAAGAATTGGGAAGAGGAGCAATATTAACACAGATTTCATCATTTGAATTCTAATAAAAGACAATAAGATCCAAAGACAGTGATGCTTAAAATCCAGTTTATTTTTCCAAACACATTAATAAGCACAAAAATCTACCGTGATCAAGCAACAAAATATCCTAAACAATTACACAATATATTAAAGTGGTTTGTAAAAGGGTCTTAGAGAACAAGATAATGTATTGATGCATACCTAATAACCTAAAATTGAGAAGGACAGAGAAATAAGGATGTGTTTAAGAAATAGTTGTAGAATCCAATTGAGGATTGTGTGTTGCTACATAAATGTTTCTATTTGTTGATTATCTGATTTTGTTCAACAATGGGATGGTAAGAGAAGCACTCATGAATGGTTATTAAAAGAAGATGCCTACCTCAAGATTCTTTAAGCCTCACTTGAAGTCTAGTTGTTGTTTCAATTTTCATCGTGCTAGGAATAGGCTGTTCAGTTTTGGTGAGACCTATGGATTTACATGGACAATAGTAAAACCTTGATTGTGATGAATGAAATAATTTGATCTACACAGGTGAACTTTCGATTATATTAAAAACAAATATTGGTGAATGAAATAAATTGACCACAGCTTGAAAACTATAGTGTCATCATGTTAGTGCACTTGATTAAGCATCCTTTTTTGACAGACTCTTGAAGACTTTATTCAGAATTTTAGATACTCTCTTTGACAACTAAATACGTAGATTTTCTCTTTTATAACAAAAATAAGGTTATTAAATAGAATCTGGATTGAAAATATTTATGTGCACATAATAAGATACATGGACTCAAAATTGTTTTTAGTTAATGTTATTTCTAGCATACATGTTCATCCCCTATGTAGTGTTGTCATTTATCTTTCTTGGAAAAATTTCCTTTGGAGACTCAGTCTCAAAAGAAGGAAATTTAGAAAAATCTGTCATAGGGAAAAGCAGGAAACAATTGACTAAGGAGGGCACAATTTCCTTTTTGGAGGCTCAACACAAAATTAGGAAAGGCAAAAAAAGCTGTCATTGACAAAAGTAGCAACTCTGGGCCTAAGGAAGGCATAGTTTCTAAATTTGATGAATTAAATGGGGAGGGAAAATACTCACAAAGGTTCCTACTTTTTAATTACTCAAGGATGGTGCATATGTGACTAAGTTTAGGGTTTCTATGTGGATGACTTGCTCTCACAGGTCACCTATTGCCTCTACTTGCTAAGTAGGTCACCCAGAGATATATTAAAGGAGAATTAGAGCTAATTTACTCAGTTAGGTTGATGTTCTTATTTATATATGCTTATGTGAGCATGCCTTTCTGAGTGATGTGCCTCAGACACTTGGGAGATGAGCCCCAAACCTTCTCTTCCCCACTCCTTCACTCATACTCTCTTATATTTGTAGGTATGGAGCACTTTAGGTTCAACCATTGAAGTCCTCTTAGACATATTTTCCAGCCTCCATCACATTCAGGTTGAGCTCTAGTGAATATCATGCTTCACCTATGCTCTCATCCCTTCTCTAGTCATGTTCTAGGCCTCATGCCCACCATTTTGGAATATCCCTATGTAATGGTCAGTCTATCAAATTATTTGTGGTGTATAATAGCATATAAATCTTTAATTTTTATTAACGGTTGAAATAACGCTGTCCCTAAAATTTTACCTTCTCAGTTTCACATAAAAGGCTTGTTTTGTCATTGTAATGGGGGAAATTGATCAATCTAAGTGCAATAAGGAATAAGAAAGGTTATGGAAATGATTTGAATGGTTTTATGAGTTAATTTAAGTGGTATTAATCTCTATTAAACTTCATATACATTACAGAAGTCAATCTTCTATGAACTATCTGCTTTATTTTGTACCCTATCCAGAATGCTAGATTTAAATGACTAGTTTTACCATTTCTACTGTAAAATAAGTTATCTCCACTCAAATAAAATTTTGTAAGTTCATGTGGATCACTAATAGATATTAATTCTCATACATAACTCCAGATAATGTTTTAGGTGGGGTATTACTGTCATTTGGGATCCTCCATTGCACAGCGTCTCACCAGGACAAAATTGCCTGAATTTTCCAATTCCTCCCTAAACCCTCTAGAAAACTTCAGATCTGTCATAAAATATACCAAATAATATTATCTATTGTATCAAGGCATGATAATACTTCTGCACTTTTCCCCAAGCCCTTGGTCTAAATAACGGAAGGAATTTCCCTAGTTTCACGATTGGGTGACCTAGAAAAGTGGGAGTAGGTTATTGCATAGCAGACTTTGAAAAATGAATGGTCCCTGATATAAATTTTTTAGGGGAAATAAATTCAATGTTATGAACTCACTCTTGTTTGCTTCCCACTTCCTACTCCCTTGTCTGCAAATTTTCCTAGCAAGAAGCCTTTATTTTCCTAATCTGAAGGTGCTTTAGTGGTTTAATTCAAATATTAGAAATTTAATTTAATTTGCAGAACTAGTTAGTGTCCAGGTATACATATCAGACTTGGGACATTATAGTGGTATCGGATCTCTTTACTTGGATAATCCTATGGAAATAAATCTCTCAGTGAAGAAATTTGTAGCCATGTCATACTATGAGGAGCAATATGAAGAGTACCAGCGACAATGTGAAGAAGAAGAAATCCTCTATGTTGATGGAAGCCTACTAAAACATGAATATGATGAATACTATTGGCCATCAGATGGATAAGATATCATATCTTATTCTCCAATGGTTAAGAAATACTTGACATATATCATTGAAGCATGTGAGAACATGCCTCACTGCTACAAGGACTATCTAGCTTTGGGTAGGAATATTTTTGCAAACCTTTCTTTTGGAGATTATATTTATTTCAAGTATGGATTCTCAACCAAGCATGATTATGAGCATTCTTTCAAGATCAGAAATCCATCCATAGAGGAACCATGTTGTTCCACCTCTCTGAGAAAAGAAGAAGAAGAAGGAACCAGAGGTGAAGATTCCGCAAAGCCATCTGCATATTCAAGATTTAAGATTTTGTTTGATTTTTCTTCAAACAGAGCATCTAAATATTGTAACATGAGTACCATTAAATATGAAAAAGGATCAAGTTGCTTGAAGAAGAAGAGAAATGAAGTGAAGACAGAGATCCAGGAGGTGAAGTGCAAATCACCACAGGGCGGTTGCATAAGAGAAGAAGTTGAAGAAGAATGCACTTCAAGTTTCTTTGTGGGTGATCTATGGATCACTGCTCAAGGTTTTGGCTCATTTATGGGTTGTAGGACATATTTTGGATCATATAAAAAATATTTACACAAATCAGATTTACAGTCACCTCCTGAGCCACAGAATGAAGAAGAAAACAAGGCCACACCGCCCCGGTGTGAACCAAAAAATTTGGTGGAGGAGAAGGCCACCAAAGTATATGCACAAAAAGAGGATAAGGTAAATAAAATGAATGATAAGAGTTATGATTTTTGCAGCATCCATGTACATCTACAACTATATGATCCATGGGAGGATGGAAATACTTCACTTGCATTTGAGGACTGCAAGATGAAGGACAATTGTGAGGGAGATGAATCTACTCCTAGTTTACCTGTTAGTGAACACAAAATGAATGCAGAGGAGGGTGATACTGCCAATGATGATAAGGTATATTTTGGATCAGATCCAAAAGAAGAAAAAAAATCATATCTGAAGTCATTATATGAACTTTCGATTGAAATGGAATACAAGCCCCCACCAGTTCGGTATGGACTAGGAAAATTGAAGGAGAAAAATATGATACAGAGAGATGAGCACAGTTCATAATTTTGGACTCCTTTGCAGAATTATGAAGCTGAAATGACATGTAATGAGATTCTATATAATTTATGTTCATGTCACATGTCATTCCAACCTTGAGAGATACCCTACATTGCACATCATGGCAGTGATTTTGCAAGAAAATTCAAAGTTTGACTTGTATGCCGATAATGAGTTTTGTGTTGTGGATCCATACCACAAGCAAAATGGTCCTATATGTCAACTATTAGAAGAAGAGACTTTGGTGGAGGATATTCTTTGTGAGACACATAATTTGAGTGGATCACTAAAAGAGGAAAGAAAGAAGCTTATGGAAGCCATGAAGAAAATTGTTGACATCAATGCCTTGGTGGCAAGATGTTGTTGGAAAGCTTCAGGTAGAGAGATGGAAGGAAAATCCTTTATGGGGGAGTGCATAGCACTGAAAGAAGGCAAGAAAAAGATGAAGGAGAACTATATGAACTTACTGTCTGATAGAGATCATATCCTCATGATGGCTGAAATGTACCATAGTGCACTCAATAAGGAAGAAGAAGAATCAGAGAGACTCGCTAATAAGTTGGAGATCACTAGTGACTTATTGAAGATCACACAAAGATTCCTTCAAGAGTAAAAGTTGCAGATCTATCAACTTCAAAAGGAGTTGAAGGTGTCACCATTTTCATGTTGCATGGAAGGAAATGTTTTGGGGTTAATGAAGGAACCTCATGTGGAGGACAACCATGAGGAAGGAGAAGATTTCCATGTGTTTGTGAAGAGCCACGATGAAGAGTATTTTTGACAAGCATATGTTGGTATACAGAATGGGATAGAGGAGTTATTAGCTATGGGAAATATGGATGAGAACATTCCATGTGAATTAGCAAGAAAATATGATCATCTATTCATGGATTGGGTAGATAACAATATCATAGAAATAGAGGATCAAAGATGTACTAGAAATGCTTGCACCGGTGAAGGGTTATTTGACACATATGCTTGGAAAGACACACATTATGAAAACCCCTTATGGATGGTAGAATATGATCCATAGGAGGTGGTTGATCACATTCCATATGGATCGACAAATAAAATTCCTTGTTCATCCATTGATTGGTTGGATAGAGATACCTTGGGAATGAAGACATTGAGAGGTAAAGAGTTTAAATTCTACAATAAATTCTTTGTTGTGAATGGAATTGTCCTGACATGGGGGAAGCCAAAAATATTTATTTGTAGCCATTGAATACCTTACATACACATGCACATGAGGTGCATTCTGATTTTTTTGTGCTTGAGGACTGTGCAGACAAGTTTGATGAGAACCAAGCACTTGGGATTTTCCAAAAAAAGTTGCAATTGTTTTCTGGAAAGAATCTCTTCCCCATGGGAGAGTCAGATGAGGATGAATATGGGGAAGCCATAAGTGGGGTGCATAAGTATTGTAGAGATCTGATTCACAGTTCTACCCACACTTCTATTTCAGCCTCATTAAGTGAGAATGAAAATTGGGAGTAATAATTTTCCTTGTTGGTGTAACAGGAAGAGTTGGAGGCTTTCCTAGGTGTTCATAATGACTTGCAGAATGCACCATTAGCCACATAGGCACATATTATTGTCACTTGATTCCATTCAGCCACATGTGGATTGGGTGGAATATTACATGTCACACATGGAGTCTTCTTGTAGAAAAATTTATGCACATGATCAGTTGAAGGCAAAGAAGCAAGCAAACCACCAAGAGAAGTTGTTGAGGAAAATATCTTGCATAAGGTGGTATTTGTGGAGGAAATACACACAGTTGGATAGATTCTTGCATCCTTTGAACAGTGGCAGAGAGTTGAGCCATTGGAAGTGTTCACATGGACCTTTGGGTAAGAGTGTCAGTACCTTCTTAGGTTGAATGAGGAGACACTTATCTATATTTATTGCTTGCATTCTTGGAGAAAATAGTGATACATCATATTATTATGTGAAATTTGGGAATCTATGGTTGTGGGAGGATGCCCATAATTGTCTTGGGACATGGGACTCACACCTATTTCATTGTAGAAACATTTTTGTGAGATTCAATGTTGATTTGAATTAAGCACATAAGGAACTTTATGTTGGGCAGTGAAATCACACAGATTTCCAATTTTGCATTGAGAATTCCCAATTTTCACTCCAGTGGTATGATTCCCACATCATGAATACCATTTCCTATGATGATAAAATTTTATGGTGGATACTAATGTTTGGATACTTACAGTTGAGGAAATGTGATCCATGTATATTTTTGTTTGAATAGTTATGTGGGAAGGCATTCTCACTGAAGGGGGTACAATGCAAGCAATGGGACCCTAGAATTGCTTGTTTTGGAGAAACTTTACATGTTCGATTGATGGAGCAAGTCAAAATTTTTTGCACATGAGTTCATGCTCTAGTTATCCTACATGATGGACAAATTTGTAGCACTATGGAGTGCTTCTGCATGAGGACAAGCAGATTTAGGAAGGGAGGACTGTCATGTCCCCATATTTTTGACATAAAAATGTTGATCATGGCCAAGACATTGGGGGGTCAAAGATGCATTAATTAACTCACCTAGGGAATTTTGTCCAAAAAATTATTTACGAGTCATTAATTAATTAGCCTAGGGGATATTTTGCTAAATAAACATTATGGAGGCATGTATTTAATTTTTATTTATCATTAATATTTACTGTGCAAATAACATGTGGAAATTGAGATTTCCATGTCACGCACAATTGGCAAGCCAACTTGCCAATGGAGGAGATTAAGAAAGTGGAAAATCCATGACAAAAGAAGTCAGAGAGAAAACACATTAGAGGAAATTTCAACTCAAAATGGGCCTCCTAAGGAAAATTAATAAAATAATATTTATTAAGTTTGGAAGAAGAAAAGAAAAAACTACTTTTTTGTTCGTATTTTCGACATATCTCCTTGTGTTTTTACTCAATTTCGATTGGGAGAACTCGTTGGATGCATAATTAAATTAGGCATCCAATAAGTACCCACTCTACATACTTTTGATAGGCCCCGCTACCCCAAAAACAAGAAATACCTGAAAATATGTGATAATGACATCATCATCATGTTTTTTCATGTATTTCTTGTTTTTGGGGTAGTGGGTCCTGTCAAAATTATGCTGAGTGGGTACTTTTTGGATGGGAAATTCAGTTCTGCATCCAACTAGCTCTCCGGATCGAAATTTGAGTAAAAACACACGGAGATATGTCGAAAATACGAACAAAAAAAGTAGTTTTTTTTATGATACCTATCGACAAATTTATATTAAAAAATTGTTTAAGAGGTGCTCCCTTTTTGAATTTTAAAGTATTTTTGTTGGCTAATACATGATGACATGGAATTTGTATTATTTTTTGAAGGCCCATTTTAAATTGAAATTTCCTCTAATGGAAAAGTGCCCAAAAGCTATGACAAAAGCTGTCATAATAAAATGAGGAAACAATTGACTAAGGAGGGAGAAATTTCCTTTTGGAGACTCAGTCTCAAAAGAAACAAAGTCAGAAAAATAAGTCATAGGGAAAAGTAGGAAACAATTGACTAAGGAGGCATAGTTTCCTTTTTGGAGGATCAACACAATCATGGAAAATGCCTGTGAGAGGTAAAGGGCCAAATGATTTTGCTCCCAGAAACCCTAATTTTGTCCCTTACAGAAGAAATAATCCACCATCTCAGATCCTTCAAAGGGATAGGAATCAATCTGGGGATCACAAAATCAGAGCTCCTTTCCAAAATGTTGTGCTAGAAGAAGAACAAGAGCTTACTTAGGAAGGAGGAGATGAAGAAGACAACATCAATTGCATGGAAGATGAAGTTGACCACTCCTTCTTGACACAAGCAGACTATGAAGAAGCCCTCATGAATGAGCATATCACTGAAGAGGCCTTGTATCAGGCAGATGATTAAGGAGGTTACAATCTAAGGTCCATAATTGTTGCTCCTGTAAAGAAGAGTCCTGCCCCTACAAAGCAGCCTGCTCCTCCTGCTAAAAAGATTGTTTCTCCTGCAAAGAATATGGTTGCTCCTCCAAAACAGTAGCAAAGGCCCTTACAGCCATCATCCCATGATCCTATTTAGATCAAATCTCCATCACAAGAGGTAAGAACTTCTGACAAGCTATATTTTTCTTTCAATCTTGAGTCAAAAATTCAGAAATTGAAAATCCCTTTTCCATTGATAGAACTGATGAAGAATGATTCCTTTAAGTCATCTATACTGAAATATCTTCAACCAAGGACACCCATAGATGCTAACTTTGTCAATTTGCAATATGATAATCCCACAGTAACCCTAGGCCCTATGGTTAAAGAGCTAGATGAGTATTGTCCACCATTCTATATATCCCTAAACATCCATGACAAGATCCTTCACAACTGTTTGTTTGAATTAGGAGCATCCTACAACCTAATGCCAAAAGCAGTAATGGATGAGCTTGGCCTAAAAATTACAAAACCATACCATGATCTTTTCTCTTTTGAATTTAGGAAGGTCAAATGCCTAGCCCTCATAAAATAACTTGTCATAAACCTCTCCCAGCTTCCTTCAAAAAACATAGTGATGGACATAGTAGTGGCTGACATACACCCTAAGTTTGGCCTCCTCTTGTCTCGCTCATGGATTAAAAGGCTAGGAGGTACCCTACATATGGATCTTACATACGCTACAATCCCAATGTTTGGAGGAGAGACCAAGGGACTCTACAGGGAAAATCAACTTGCCTACATCATGAGTACTGAAAAGAACTCTGTAAACCACCCCATCTATGTAGTAGACACAAACTTTGGGGCATGGATTCTGTAGATAGATGATTCCCAACCAATAGCCATGTAGCTTACAAGGCCCACCTATCAGCAACCTAAATAAGTGACCACCTATGTTTGGAGCATGTTTTTTTATGGGGCCGGTACTCAACCTCAGCAGGTACAGGTGTAGTTCTAATTTCTCCTTCAAAAGAGACTATCCATTTGCCTTATAAGCTTGATTTCAAGACTACTAAGAACATAGCAGAGTATGAGGCCTTGCTGTTGGGAGTGAAGGCTGCAAAGGAAATGGGAATCATGTGCCTGAAGATCTTTGGAGATGCTGATCTCATCATACAACAAATGAACAATAATTTTCAAGCAAAGAATGTCAGGATGAAGGCATACAGAGATGAGGTATGGAAACTCAGGGACTCTTTCATGTTTTTTGAACTCTCCTATATAACTAGAGCTATGAACCATCTAGCTGATTCTCTTACTGTCTCTGCAAGTATGTTCATCCCCCTTTTCCTCCTAAGTTGAGCTATGAAATCCAAGTCAAGTACAGGCCATCCATCCCTGATAATGTGAAATTTTGGAAAGTCTTTGAAAATGATGATGAACTTAGTAAATTTCTCCAGGTTGTAAATGAATTTTCTGACATGCATATTGATCAAGAAAACCTAAATACGGAAGAATCCCAAAGGCCCAAATCAAAAGATAAAATACGAAAACAGAATATTGTTCAGTTACCTAGAAATTATTACTTCGGGGCCTAGTACCCCTTGAAGAGATATTTGATCATAATGATGTCCCATTCAAACCTGTGAAAAGGGAGAAGACCCTACTATCCATGAGTACAATATAGGTAGCCAAATTCATCCAAAATTAATAAGTTTGTCCACTGAGTTGACTGCTGATCAGAGGTTAAAATTTTGTATTCTGATGAAAGAGTTTGCTGATATATTTGCTTGGGAATACAGTGACCTAAAAACCTATGACACTAATATCATCCAACATAGGATTCCCTTGGAGAAGGACACCATCCCTTTCAAACAAAAGCTAAGATCCACTGGTCCTATCTTACTACCCATGATTGAGAAAGAAATAAAAAGGCTCCTTAATGAAAAAATCATAATCCCACTCAGGTATTCTAAATGGATTGTAAATCTAGTGGTGGTGAGGAAGAAAAATGGTGAGATCAAGTTATGTGTTGACTTCATAAATTTGAATAAATGCTCCAAGAAAGACAACTATCCCTTACCCAAGATAGAGCATATGTTGCAAGAGTCTCAGAAGATAGTGTCATGTCATTCCTATATGGTTTCTCTGGCTACAATCAATTTTATGTACACCCTGACAATCAAGAAAAAACTGTGTTTACCACTCCCTAGGGTACCTTCATGTATGAAAAGATGCCATTTGGGATGATGAATGTTGGGGCCACCTTTCAGAGGGCCATGGGCATAGATTTTGTGGGATTAAAGGACAATTTTGTTCTCATATATCTTGATGACCTCATTAAGTTACTCCAACAGCCATGAAGAACATTTGTAGCACTTAAGGAGGGTGTTTCTGAAATGTAGACAGTTTGGGATATATCTGAACCCAAAAAAGTCTCAATTTTCTCTCAGAGAGGGAAAACTCCTGGGTCACATAGTTTCAGTAGAAGGTGTGAAGATTGATCCTGTTCAAGTTGAAGCAATCCAGAAGCTATCCATACCTGGGTCAAAAAAGGATATTAAGTCATTCCTAGGTAAGATAAATTTTGTCAGGAGGTTTATCCCAAAATTTTCTGAGCTAGTAAAACACATAACCTCTATGTTGAGGAAGGAAGCTGAAATCAAATGGACAGAACCTGCAAGAAGCTCCTTTGAAGCCATCAAGAAGGCTATCATGGAGGCTCCCACTCTAATTAGTCCAACCTATACCAAGGGATTCTACATTTTCTCCTTTGTTTCCTATGACACAGTGGCAACATTTTTGTTACAAAAATATGATGAAGGCTTTGATCACCCCATTGCTTTCTTCAACAAGACATTGAGGTATGATGAATTGAAGTATGATCCTATCGAGAAACAGGCCTATGCTCTCATTAAGTCACTGAAAGCCTTCAGGATTTACATTCTACATACAAAGGTCCTTGCCTATGTCCCTTCAGCTGTTGTGAAGGATGTCTTGACCCATACTGACATTGATGGAAAGAGAGCCAAATGGATTTCAAAGCTTATTGAGTTTGACTAGAATTAAATCCCACCAAGCTAGTGAAAGGCCAAGGCCTAAATAAGCTCATGGCTGAAGAAAATTGTGATCTATTGAGAATGAATTTAATTGGTATAAGTTCAGCAAATTTGCATACAGTGGTAGCAACAGAAGAACATCATGACAGTCAGCAGGTGGCTGAGAATTTGTCCTCATGTGAGTGGTACTCAGGTATTATCCATTTCTTGCAAAATTTAGAAGTTCCCCCTGGGATTAGCATGACCCAAGCATGGGCCCTTAAACTTAAGTTTGTTAAATTTTGCATAATTAAGAATCTGTTGTATTGGAAAGATCCCTCAGGTATTTTGTTGAGATGTTTGGATAAAGAAGAGTCAGTTCAAGTCATGCATTGGTTCCATTCAAGCATATGTGGAGGCCGTCATTACTCAAAAACTATAGCCCACAAGATTATGAAGGCTGGATACTATTGGCCTGTCCTTTTCTCTGATGTATGTACCTTTGTGAAAGCATGTGGCGAATGCCAAAGATTCATAGGAAAGCAGTAGCTCAGATACTTTCCCCTCAGACCCATTGTATTAAATGGCCCTTTCCAATAGTGAGGTCTTGATGTCATAGGTGATATTAATCCCTCATCAAGTGGTCATCACAAGTGGATACTAGTAGCCACTGATTATTTCACTAGTGGATAGAGGCAGTCCCCACAAGGAATTCCACTCACTAAGTCATCATGAATTTCCTGTATGAAAACATTTTTATCAGGTTTGGCTGCCTAGAAAGGTTAGTGATTGATAATGCACCATCCTTTAAAGCCAGTGCATTGGTCCACATGTGTGATTCAATGGGCATTCAATTGGTGCATTCTACTTCCTACTACCCTCAAGGAAATGGATTGGCTGAGTCATCAAATAAGAGCTTAGTTAGGATCATTAGGAAACTATTGGAGAAGAATCAGAAGAGCTGGGACTCTAAAATAAAAGTTTCTCTTTGGGCTAACAAATTGACCAACAAAAAGGCCATAGGGACTTCCCCTTTCACGTTGGTTTATGGTATTGATGCTATTTTCCCCATTCAGTTGGTTCTACCAGTAGCAAAGTACTTTCAGGAGGAACAAGATGAACCAAATGATATGGTAAGGAGGATGATTGCTTTGGTTGAGCTGCAGCAAGTCAGAGAACATTTGGTGGAGAAGTCAGAAGCTCACCAAAAGAAGATAAAGGGAATTTTTGACAAAAAGGCAAAGGTGGATAATTTTAAAGTTGGGGGATGGGTTTTGAAATGGGATGTTGTTAGACAAGATAAGGGAAAGAACGATAAATTTGATTTTCTATGGATAGGAACTTTTGTGATAGCTCAAGTGCGATAGAACAATAGTTTCAAACTGCAAAATATGGAAGGGGAGGAGGTGTTTGATGTCCCAGTCAATGGGCGATTTCTGAAACTCTATTTCATTTAAGGCTTCAAATCCTTGTCATTGTAAAATATTATTTTTGTTTTCTTTGTTTTTTGCAAAATAACTCCATGCCCAATGGAACAGTAGAAGATAGGTTTAATATTTGTTTTTCAGGAAAAGCATTTGGTCTGTGGTTCTTGGGACCTCACAGGATGGCTCCCATCCTCGAGTAGGAGCCAGATGTTATCTCCTAAATAAATTTGCCTTCAATAGATCAGAATCAAAAAATTTATTTGGTATAGTGATGAAAATTTCAGGGCACATTATGAAATATTTTTGTGTTTAATAAAGATTGGAACACCTTGTACTCTGTTTTTCCCATAAAAATCAAATTTTAGCTTTCAGTGGCTTAGGCGAACATCTCAACTATTCATTAGCCACCAAAATTTCAAAAAGAGGAAAACGGTTAGCGCATCCATCACAATCAGCAATAGTCAGCAAAGAGAGCGCCACCATTAAGTCATTAACCGCCGAAAAGACTGGACCTGCAATAAATCATGAGTTGGTAAAGGGGGGTCATTATGAAACTGAAGTGAAGGTCAAAAACCCAAACCCTCGCTCCTCTCCACCTGTCACATGTCTGTAATCGAACCACCACAAAGCATTGGTTTCTAGTTTAATGATTACTGCACTGGCTAGCTACGGGTCTCATCAGAACACACCGCCACACTACTGAAATTGCAATTTCCAGTTAGCTCCCTCAAAATCAGCAACCCCTCCTTGATTCAATCCACATTTCTTACATACGACCTCATTGAGCCAAGCCCCGTGAATCCAGCACTTTAATCTCCTTCCCCAGGGTTTGAATTTCAATTTTGCAGGTACAGAAGAACATTCAAGAAGATGAAGAGAGGAGGAGGACCTTCCCTACGAAAGGAATTGGGTGAGATTAGCTACCTGGAATCACACCTAGAGGTATGCCAAATTTTCAAAGACTCAGGCTGCTATAAGTTCTGCGAAAAGATTCAGGAATCCCATCAACAAGTGGTAGAATCCTTTTCTCTCTCCTTTGATGGCTCGAAAGCAGTGATTGGCAGAGAGGAATTCCAAGTAGATGAGGCCCTGATAGCTGAAGTAACAGAGCTCCCAAGGACTAGGGAAAGCTGGTTCAAAACCACAATCACAAAGAATGTAGAATTCATGTCTTACTTGAATCCTGGGCATAAGAACATTGTCTAGAAGAAGAGCATTCCCACAACCTGGCTTGAGGAGAAATGGCAACACTTATTGAAGGAAATTATGGTCTACATAACTTGTGAGGGCATGTATAATAGGGTAATAATATACCATTTCAAGTTAATGAAACATTTTACTGGAAGGAACCCCATGAACTTACCTTTTTACCTATATAAGAGCCTTACTAAAATGGCCCATCAAATTAAAGCCCATCCCACCAAGATTGCAGGTAGGCTATCCCATCATGGCTTGATCAAGCTAATTATCCTTGAATTGCTACAGAGAAGGAACATGGCCTGGACACACTTCCTATTTTGGAACGAGTTTGAGACAGAATTGCAGTCAGAAGACAAAGGGAAGTCTTCTTCAAAGAAGTCCTCCACTCCCAGGAGCGGTAAGAGGAAGAGGAGGGCCATCTCTCAAATTGTAGTGGATCAGGCCTCTCTAGCTCCTAAGACCAGCAAAGCCAAGAGGAATCAAAATTTCAGTGAAAAAGTAGAGGAGATTTTAGCACCAAGGAAAAATATCCTCAGCCTACCTTACTCAGAATTTGAGTATGAAGATGAACAAGGAACTAACCTAGCAGATCAGGTTACAATAGGGAAGGAGGATTTTCCATCACCTACACCAAAGGAGGATCAAGATGAACCAATGGCAGAGGCTTCCTCCAGCAAACCTAGATCCCACAAAATCAATCAACGACTCAGGCAGGTGTATGAGATAGAAGTATTGGGAAGAGAAATCAAAAGACCTATTAACACTCCATTTGCAACATTCGATTTAGGGTCCTAGCAGGAGTTCGATGAGGGTTCCATTCTTTTGAACTTTATGTGAACACCCTTCAAGTTATCAGAGGTGCATGGTCCACATTTCAAAATCGTGAGATGATGAAGAGAGATCAATCTATGGTGATAGACTCTTCCGGAGGTGAAGGCTCACATCAGCATGGACGATAGAGACATGCATCATAACCTAGCGACTTGGGATCACAAGGAAGAAGAGCAATGATAGATTGTGGTTTTGGTCCAAGACGCAGGAGAACGGTCAAAATTTGGCTTTCGTAGAATCCTTTAAAATGGGAAAACAATGAAAGGATGAGAGCAAGGCAAAGCCTGATCAATGACATGAAACGGTTTCATTGAGTAAACATGCTCGATGGGAGGAGCTTTTCCAAATCGAGAAATGGTTAAAGGTCGGAAGAATTCGACGGCAGAGATGAGATCCAAAGAAAATCTACTGTCTCAGTCAATTTCGCAAACCGGACTTGTGTGGGTAAAGCTACAATTTCAAATCATGAAAAGTGGTACCGACCGTGAATATCAACGGTTACAACAAAGAAGGGAAGAGATCTATGGTCATGGTTCATTTCAAGATACAAACTATCACGGTTGAAGACTAGGATTTAACATTGTGAAAATTAGTAGGACCCACTCGGATCGACGACTACATGGAAGGGTCAATCACAATTGATGATTAAGAACAAGCCTTAGTCTAAACTGCTTGTTGTATCGAGAGAAGAAAAGTTGGCGGCATAAATAATGGAATGTGGATGGTGGGCATAAAAGATTCCTTAAATCTGAGGGCTGAGAAAACTTCCAGGGTGCAGGCTTCACATCCAGTGTGGAGGTAACGAGGGAAGGGACGTCCATACGTGTAATCTGCCTCTCAGCAGATCGGTCGATTCCCCGATGCCATTCGTAGCATGCATACTAGTGAAATCATCCTTGTGGCAGAGTCATGTCACATAAATATAAGCGGATTTTTGTGTGAGTTGGCTTGCGGAAGTAAGGAAAGTAACCTGCGAATCCACTACTCACATGGGGAAAAGCCAGCATGAAGGGTGAGGCCATTCTGTTTCCTACAGCACAAGAGCGAGGAAGCGTGGGAGCGTCCACTTCTTGAACTTTGCAGCATGGATCAGCTGTACCATGTGGCATCCAAAAATACTTCCCGCAGCAAACGGTAAGGTGCCACAGCTGATGAAACGACGTGATTAGGTCCCCAACAGGTAAAGGATCACTCTGCTCATGTCCTCACACATGCTAATACCAAAAAATATCGATGACAGAATGTGTAGGAATGTTGACCAGTCATTGAAAAGGTCTGTCTCGAAAACTTATATATACTCTCTTCGAAACGTTAGGCATGAGCTAACATAGTTCCAGAGCCCAAGTTTCCACTTCTTCGAGAATCCACTGAAACTCAAAGAGTTTGGAGATGGAGATCTGGTTCGAGAAGCTTATCCATCTAGGTGTGTTTATGGTTGGTGAGAAAATTTCCACACTCACCCATAACCTTGGTATTGCATGCCAAGAATGACACCAGCCATCGGGGCCCAGACGCGAATAATTTTGGGAGATACACACACCTTTAGATACCCTCACTTTTGATGACGTGGTGCTTGGACACTTACTCCTCGTAAGTGGTTTTTTAGGAACCCCTGATACCATCGTTGCCCCCAAATCCTCCATAGAAGGAGGCAGTCCTTGACTACTCCCTATATAAGCATTTGTTCAGATGGGAGCATCAGGGATCTATAGCCAACACAACCCTGTTTGTGAAGTCCACTTTTCAAGGGTGTTAGGGCTGGTGTAGATATGCTACACCTTATTGCCTGTGGGAGAGCCCACCCCACTGGGGGAGAGAAGAACAAGAGTGACAAGCCACCTTACAGGCTTTCCTCAGCCAAGAGAAATGTGGCCCTTCTTCTAGATCCCATGGCTAACAGTGTTACTCGGAGAAGAAGGAGGTGGTGGATGACGTTGAGCAGGGGAAAGAGACAAACTACCCTGCCAGTGTGTGCCCATGCGGAAAGCTGCATTTGAAACATGGAAAAAACACACACTTTGGACAAGGGCGTTATGCTAACTCATCCGCCTGGATGAAAGGTCCAAAACCCAGTAAATGGTGACTCACCTGGAAACAAACCGAAGGACATCATACTCAGGATCCACAACAATAGACAAACACATCAAGATGTCACTTAGGCCGAAGTGTGCCCACTTGCTCCATGATGTTTGTTCATATTTGTAAATTGTGGCAATAGTTCCACTGTCCAGACTGTTAACGTCTGATTGTGACTTGCAACAGTTTTCAGTTTAATAGTCTCAGCACTAGAATAGTATAAATACACTCCCAATAGAGGGATAAGATGGTTGGTTGGATTGGGAAAATTTCTAGGGCTGAGGCTCTTGGTTGTAAATAGGGTCTGTTTCCAGTGTTTTAATAAAAAATTGCAGAGCTGAGGTCGGTGTTTTGCACAGGGATTCATGTGTTATTTATATCGCAGTCCATTGTTTCTTTTCTCATGTGAATGATTTTCCAGTTTATATTTTCCATTATGTTTTCTTTCATATCTGAAACTTAGTGTATAATAGTTTGGAATTCATACTTGCTGTGCTCTGGTTGTTGTTTCCGATATTCACCAAATATTTCTTCCAAAGTCAATACAGAATTCATTTTCCAATGCTCCGTGTTGATGGTTTGTTCATGTTCTTCTTTTCCCACCAGACAATTATAATCTGACTATGATTGAATGGCTACCTTGCCTCTGTGGTGAGCTCACCTACGTAAGTTCTGCTACCTTTCTTGACCCCATCGCCCAATGATTTTATACCTTGTTTCAACCAATCCTACAAACGTTTTATAGTTTCACTTGTATATATCTGGCATTGTTAATATTTTGTGAGAGATCCCTCTTGGAAGAGCAGAAGGCCAGTTCTGTCTTCGAGAGTGGTTTTGCTGTTACCCGGGAGTGGGCCTTCTGTAACCTTTGGCTCAATCTCGGTGCTAACAAACTGCCGCCGTTTCCAAGGATGAATCGAAGAACATCCCTGGGAAGAACGCCATGGTTTTAGATCAGATTATTGATGGTGAACAATGATCAGACATCAAAAAGGTTGAGCACTTTTCACTTGGCGACTCCACTCTTAAAGGATTCAGACTTCAGTGACTCCACTGGTGGTATGACCCAGAAATCAAATGGCCGGAGAAAGCTGGCACACTCCATATGGAAAAATGGACCCCTTATAAATCCCAAAAATGCATGGTGGAAGGTCAAGATACTCGAGTCTACATTTCTTCCAGGATGCCTTGTTCTATCTTGTAAGTTTGTTCTTATCCTTCCTTAAATTTATCAAAACAACCTTCTATAGTTCAACTCATTTTGAGTAGAGCTATGAATATATTCATGTTTATCCTTCTTTATGAACCGAAAGCGTTGTGTCGTCTTGTACATCTGGTTGTGACGTATATTTTTCTCCAGGGGCTCATGACGTCAAAGGTCACCCCTATGAAATTCATGAAACCTCGGACGATAGCGTAGCTATTGTGCCTAACTTGGTCTCTCCCCTTTCTCCAAGCCAGTACAAACCACTACAGCTTCCTCCCATCCTCCATGATTTTTCCGCAAAACATTACAAGTACCTCCCCAAATTTGACGGAGAATCCAAAGACTTCACTGCTGAGAAACATTTACAAGCCTTCGAATATTTCTATGACCTTTTTGAGATAGAACATGATGATGTCTACATGAGGACCTTCTTCTAGTCCTTGCAAGGAGATCCCATAGAATGGTTTAAACACTTGCAGCCTAAGTCCATCAATACTTGGGAAGAGTTTTCTTGCACCTTCTTAAAGTTTTCGGGTAGGAGAAGGCCACTGGATTAAATACTTTCAGAATTTTATTCCTTGAGGACACATGAGGGTGAGGCCATATCCCATTTTAACAGAAGATTCGCAAGCTTTTATTATAACATGTCTAAGGAAGTCCAACCTCTTGAGAACGCTACTAATATCCATTCTACAGCCACCTTTCCTCCTGAGCTGTCCTTGCTTCTTTTGGAAAGAAAATAAACCACTCTGCAACATATGTTTACTGATTGTTTGGAGGTTGAGGAAAACCTTAAGATGTCCAAAAATTTGTCAGATCAGGACAGCGGTGGTGAAATAAAATATACATTAAAATTGGTTGGGCACTACAAGCAGAATGGGAAAGTTCTTGGCCCGCTAAAGCTCTCTCCTGGTATACAAAAAGATGATTGGATCGATATAGGAGCATATGATCCAGCAGGCCTGTTCTCTGAAGATTGCGATCTATGTAGCCCTGGGTCCATAAAGGACAATTTTAAGAGGGAATTTGGTGCGCTTGTGTACGATGAATACATAGTTTTCCCAAAGGCAATTCGCGTACAATAAGCGACTTGTCTAAAGGATAGTCGCGCACACTATGCGAGGTGGAAAAAGGCTATGTAGGGCCAAAAAATCATTTTTTATATGAATTTAATGGTTTATAAATGGCTTGTTATCATATTGAAATATGGTGCTTAAGTGGAGGGAAAGGGAACATGAAGACATGGACCAAGAATCTCTACAAGATTCCCCCACGGTAAATGCTTTGCGGCAAAGTGGGTTATTATAATTCTTTTGTACCTCATCTATGCGATCAAATGTCCATCTATTAGAGTTTTTGATAAACTATTGGGATCATGATCTTGGTATGTTTGAACTTCAAGGTGAGTTTCTAGAGGTTACCTCGGAGGATGTCTACTTTATTTCCAGTTTATCACGACGGGGAGCTCCAGTTAACTTGGAAGGTACTGATAGAGGCGGTGACCTTCTAAGTGTACAAAACTACATAGATATATACTGCGAGCCTGACACTAAAAAGAGGGGTAGCTACATCCCTATTGTTTATATTCATAGCTTTCCCTTATAGGTATTGGCAGGTACTATAATAAGGGTTGCAGGGTCATCATCACTTCACCTTGCAACTCAGAACCAAATGAGACTTGCAGTGGACTATCTATAGGGAGATCTATATGATTGGTGTTCGGGAGTAATCTCGATAATGGGGAAGCAACTCTTTGACCATTAAAGAGGCTGGTGGAAGAATTTTGGTTATTCTAGCATATTGGTTGCCTTTTTCTTTGAGAGGGTGCCTGGTTTGAGTCCTGTAGTACCACTACCAGTTTTTTCTCCCCGTCAACCTAGAATGAGTAGGTGGAGAGAAATATTCCTCTGCTAGGGAGGTGGTGGATCGATTCAGAGCGTATATGACGATGACTTCTACTTTTGGTGGGAGTGACAGTTACCAGCATTGGAGCAATTTCCATATGCTGGACTAGATTTTCGAGGTGACACCGACCTTGTCCTCTGTCTTGGAGGAGTATGGGGAGAGTTAGGTATTTTTGTTTTCAAGTTTTAAAATTTTTATGAATTTTAATTATAAAGATATAGACATATGTATAAGAGTTTTTAATCCTTTTAAATTGTTAAAATGCAGATATATGACCAGTCCGCCCTGCTGGGAATCCACGCATGTATGTGCGTCCTGTGATGGGAGAGGACCAGGGTTTGATTAGGGTTCTTGAGGGAAAGCTGGCCAGGCTTACCCAAAGAGTACCTACATTACGCATTGAGCATATCCCTGCATCCATGCAGGAGCTAGTGGTTGGTATACCACCTGTCTGGATATGCCTTATGAGGCGGGTAGCTAGATCAGTACTTGTGTATATTGATGTTGTTGAGGCTACTGCAGCTGAGGAGGCTGAAGAATCCCGAGAGCAGGGTGATCAGGGGGACCAGGGCGGTCCAAGTGACCAGGGTAGTCAAGCTTAGACCTAGGAGCATTTTATGGACTTTGATCCATTTTTTGTATATTATACAGTTATGATTGGATCTGAGGATCAGAAACTCGACCTATATATATGGACAGATATTCATTCATATATATATATATATTGTCGGTTTTATTTACAAGTGTTTTGTAATGTGTCTGCTGTATATTTTTATGCAAAATGTGTTAAGTTCCAATCCAAGATATAATTAGCATACACATCAATTAATGAATTTTGATTTCTTGGAATATGATTGAATGTAATAAACTCAAAATTTCTTTCCAATAACCTAACTTGCATAAACTGACGTAGTAAAATAGGGTTCTACACCTGATAAGCTCGATTGAACTGGGAAACTACCAGTTGAGAGTGAAGTCGGACTTCCAACTGAGTGATACCACGTGACAAAGCATCCCATAAAAGCTCAATGACAACCCTGTATTCGGCCACATTATTGGTAGTAGGACCTAAGCAAGTGCCTCCAGAGGAAACTAACTGTCTTGAGGGCGAGTAAATAACCCATGCAGCTAAAGCCAGGTTACAAGTGTGGCGGCCGGTGCCATCAGGGAAACCTACGAACCACTCGGAAGACATCTGTAACAACAAGCAGATGGTATAAAAACACAAACCGATGAACTATTGTACATAAAATACATACAATAAAAATACAGAAAAAGCCCTAATCCTAAGCATAGTACTTTTTCAAGTAGATCCCATTTCTAGGCTCAGGTAGCTTATTCCCTTCGAAATATGTCAATTCATATGCACCTTTCTTCAACACCTTTGACATGATGTAAGGTCCTAGCCACATAGACCTGAATTTTCCTGCCCCCATGGGTTCTTTTTCCTGATCCCAGAGCAAGACAAGCTTCCCTTCAGAAAAATCCGAGGCTTGACTGATTTATCATATTGGATTTTTACCCTATTTTTATGAGCCTCGTTTGTTGTCAGTGCATCTCTACACTGCTCATCTAGACGTTCTAAATGTAATAAACGTTCTTTCAGCTTAGTCGTATCAGGTAACACATGAATAACAATCTTTAAGGATGGGATTTCGCATTTGACCGAGGTGACTGCTTCCACTCTGTGAATGAGTTGGAAAGGAGAAAACCTTGTAGTAGTTTTCACATTGGTCCGATATGGCCAAAGTGCAGGATACAACATGATGTGCCAATTAGAACGGGCTGCATTAAGAGTACGTTTCAGGATAGTCTTAAAAGTTTTATTTATAGCCTCGACTTGACCATTTGCTTGAGGATAGAATGAAGATGAATGTTCTTGTCTAAACCCTAGCATAGTGGTCAGTTCATTCATCATGCTATTTTGGAAATGACTTCCATGGTCAGTGACAATCTCTTTAGGGATACCGAACCTTGCAATAATTTGGTTGAAAATGAAAAAAGCTGTAGTTTCCCCATCAGCTTTTGTTGATTGCATGGGCAGACCCGGGTTTACTATGATTAATCAACAACACCCAAAACTCACTGGCCCTTTCGGCAACAGACCGCGAAGCGATCTGAAGTCTCACCCGAAGTGAATCTCATGGGTTGGCCAAGACTCAAGTGTCTTGGACCAGGTTCTGCGCACCCTACTTCTGACTTCTTTCTCCTTCGCGCCACTAGATTAACTAGCCCTGCGCACCGCTCGTCTCCGTCTACTCGCAGCACTGTTTACCCGTGCGATACTTAATCCAGCGCGTGTCGCACGATTTCCTCCCGTGTCGCACAACTTCCACTTACTCACAATATTCCCAACCTTACCAGATTTCTGCGCACCGCGGAACATCCATCCTCTCCTCAACGCTAAGCCCTCAGCTCGCAGTATCGCGCAACGCAGCTCCTCTGTCGATGCGATATCGCCTCTCTACGATATCTTACCACTACGACCTTGCACTCTTAGCGTTGACTGTACCGGTGAGTGAAACTCTACTTCTCAGAAATATATTGTGAGTAACGGGTCATTAGAGACCGACGTAAAGGGGTCTTTTAGTAGTCTACTGTAATACTTCAACTTATCTTTTATCCTCTTGCATTATCACGATCGACCAATACATACATTCATCTACTGCTACTATCATTACATGCATAATAACCAGTGACAATAAGCAAATACAATCACATCCATTCAACACATAACACGCAGATTTAACGTGGTTCACCCCCGGGATGGGAGCTACGTCCACCAAACTGTGCTTCTATTATTTATCTTGAGGGAAGTTAGCACAGTTTGTTGCACTACAAATGCGGCGTAAGGTCTCTCCTAGATCTCTGATCCTATCCCAGGATTTCCTTTCTCTCTATATCCCTTCCCTCTCTGTTCTCTCTATGAATGACTACATACAGACTCAAATGACTCACAGACGACTATGTGTCTGGATCGTTACAACGCAGTCTGTCTGACTGATTCCTCAATCTACAAAACTATCAACTGACCAACTATCTACTGATTGATTGTCTAACCACCCAACCAACCCTTTACAATACAAAAATGCAAGCTTTTATAGGCAGCCCGAAGGTCGTGCTATTACAACACTGTGGGCCTGTCCCAACAGTAAACCCATACCCTTAATAGTGACAGTCGGTCCTCTCTGTCCTTGAGGTAGCCGCTTCCCGTCACACCGCAGCTCTCTGCAGTCTTCCATGCTTCCCGGCACTGACCATGGGTACTATGCACCGCTTCTCCTTCTGTCCTTTGCCTTCAATGCCTGAGCCTCGTTGCTCCTTCTTCTTTATGAGGGTCACTGAGCCCTCCTGTCTTCCACCGTTGCCTTCAATGCAGTGGTTGAGCTTTCTTCTCTCGGCCGCTCTGGTACCGTTGCCTTCTTGACTCTTCTATCCCCAAAGTCATAGTTTCCGGCTCTGCTCTCCAGCTGGAAACGTGCTACGGCGTCGTAGCTCCACCCTGTCCTTTTTCCGCTAAACTTCTCTCTTTCCGCCAAAACTAGCAGCTTCTTCTGTAGCTGCGGGATCCTGCTCCAACAGCTTTGTAGGTGGGAATTGCCTCTGCCCACTTCGTGAAATAATCTACAGGGACAATGATATGTTTGTGCCCCTGAGCCGAGATTGGGTTGCATGTCACGTAATCTATCCCCCACTTCATGAAGGGGCCCACTGAGATGACGGGAAATAACGGAGCAGGATGCGACCACATCTTTTTAGTGTAAAGATGACAAGGATGAGAGCACTTCATGGCTTCCACACAATATTTAAAGATCGTGGGCCAAAAATAACCGACACGTAGGATCTTCTGGGCCGTTACTAACCCAGATAAATGAACTCCACACGCTCCACTATGGGCATCATTTAGGATAGTCTCTGCTTCTTCGTGGATAAGACATCAGCGCAAAATGGAATCTACCCCCCTATGATATAAATTATCTCCAATAATGAGGTAGTTCTTGGCATGTACGAGTAGTTTACATCGTTCTTCCCGCAAGAAGGCTGCAGGGTACTTCAAAGTATGAAGATATATAAGCATGTTCGGCAAGTAAGATCGATTTTGATGATTCACGTGCTAGCCACGAACAATATAATTTTGGACATCATGTAAATATGCAATTAATAAAAATACCCACAACTAGCTATGTCAATGCAACATTAAAAGAGATGGGGGCATGATTTCACAAGGAATAGGAGTGGGGGGTATTCAAACCCTTGGGCCAATAGTGTTGAGGAAAATGTCAAAGGGAAAACCCATAAAGCTTTCAACTACCCATTTTGTCTTTTGTGCCTGGTCATTTAGAAATTGGTTGAGGTAGTTAATGCCTTGGGATGAGAAGAGTATGGAAGTCAATTTCGAATTGGGGAAGCCACCCAATTTTGGAAATCATTTTTTTGACTTACGGGGAAAGTAAATGCTCAGAAATGCATGCCCAAGCCATTATTCACCCAAACATTTTTCTCTCTCACACAGTTGGAGCTTTCCGTGTGTTTCTCCTTCACTTTTTCAGTTTTTTTCCTCATTTCCATGGCCAGAAAATCCGTTTTTGGGCTGCTGAGTAAATGTCTAGCAAAGATTCACAATTTTGGGGTTTATAGCCATCATTTTTTATCATGCAATGCCAGGAATCGTTACTGAATTCGAATTTCTCACTCAGGGGATTGATTTCCCCATTTACCAATCTATTTTTGGTTGCAAAACCTTTTTACTCCATACCTAGAAATTTATTTTTGGTAATGTTCAGTGGATGGGAAGATAGCTCCAAGAATTGGGTATTTATGGAGGTCGTTTTTGCCCCTGTGAAGCCCATAGACGTTTCTGAAATCTTATTTTCCCTTTCACTAATTTTGTTTTTGGTCCATAGGACTTTTTTGTACAAACCCAGAACTTGTAGTTGGTTGTGAAGTGCATCCTTGTGTTGGGCTAGCTGAGTAATTCCAAGGGATCCATATGTTAGATGGTTTGACTATGTTTGGATGTTATTAATTGCTTGGTTGAGTAAGTCCAAGGAACCCACGTGTTATTGGCTTGTTGCCTTAGCAGTTTTAGAAACCCATCTATTAATTGGTTTGACTGTGTTTTAATGTGAAGGTTGGCTTGGCTGAGTAAGGCCAAGGAACCCATATGTTAATTCGTTGACTTGTTTTGATCTGAAGGTAGGCTTGGTTGAGTAGGTGTTATGGAGAGAAACTTCCTATGGTTTGGGGTGTACCACAAAATACAACTTTGACACTAGAAATCAATCTTTCCCAATATGCAAGAGAAACCAAACATCTAACACTATGGGATACCAAATCATACCTTATTCCAGACGGTTGAAGTAGATCCCCGTTGAGCTTTCCAATTCACACATGTATTAGAAATTCACTCTCAACAACAGCAAACACGACAAGCATGCTATATAATAGTGTGTTAGACCTACTCTAACATATATAATCAATGATGTGTACACAATTAAACATATCCATGGATTCAATATTCATATTCAATTGCACATAATTGGACATGACAAGATATTTCTATTAATAAAATCAAATATTACAATAGTGACAATCACCTCAATCCCCCATCTCTCGATAGCAAGATCACAAGCAAAAGAAAGCTTGGGAAGAACACAAAGTGATCGAAAGGGACAAACAGATGCAGACTCAAGTATATGCAAACTATGGCAACAATGGACTATAGTTTCCTTGCTCTTCAATTCGTCCTCCTCAATGTATCCAAGGGGTTCCTTATATAACACTCCCATTAGAGGAAATTTCAACTCAAAATGGGCCTCCTAAAATGAACTAATAAAATAATAGTTAAAATAATAAAATAATATTTATTAATTTTGGAGGAAGAAAAGAAAAAAACTACTTTTTTTGTTTGTATTTTTGACATATCTCCCCGTGATTTTACTCAAATTTTGATTGGGAGAGCTCGTTGGATGCAGAATTAAATTCCGCATCCAATGAGTACCCACTCGGCATACTTTTGACGGACCTCGCTACCCCAAAAACAAGAAATACCTGAAAAAATGAAATGATGATGTCATCATTCCATTTTTTCAGGTATTTCTTGTTTTTGGGGTAGAGGGGTCCGTAAAAAGTATGCCGAGTGGGTACTCCTTGGATGCGGAATTTAATTCCTCATCCAACGAGCTCTCCCGATCGAAATTTGAGTAAAAACATAGGGAGATATGCCAAAAATACAAACAAAAAAAGTAGTTTTTTTTATGATACCTATCCCCAAATTTATATTAAAAAAGTGTTTAAGACCTATACGGTATTTCAAATTTAAAGCAATTTCATTGGCTAACACATGATGACATGGAATTTGAATAAAAGTTAAAAGGCCCATTTTGAGTTGAAATTTCCTCTAATGAATGGAGTAATGGAGGGTAAAACACGAGCGATCTCAAGGCATATGGAAGTCCAAGAGTCAAGTTGTTTGGACTCATATGAAGGAAAAATCTGAAAGTATTTGGATTTATGCACACATCCTGATGTACGAGAGTGGAAACATTAACCAACTTCCCTTGTTTGCTCAAGGAAGTTGGTTAATAGTAACCAAATTCCCTTTGTGTGGAAACGCTACTACCTAAAATACGGCCGAAGCAATAGCTGACATGGCGTAAGTCCAAATTCTCCCCAAGAGCAAGTTATAATCCAAAGGTACATCAATCACCTCTACCTCAACAGACACTGCTTTCCTTCCCAACTTAATTTCGAAAGCCGGTAGGATACCATGTGGACGAAATGACCTTTCGTCGAAAGCAGTAAGTAGGGTGTTCGATGGAACCAGCTCTGGAGATCCAAGAGCTTTCCAACAAGATAGGGACATGACAAATGTAGAAGCACCCTCGTTGACAACTGCCCTTCCAATGGTCTTTCCACCATGGATGACATCTATCGATAAGGCTACATGATATGGCAGGCGAATTTTGACATCAGAGAAATTAAATTTCGCCATGAGGCTTGATGAGTCCATACTACCTAAGGCCTCTAAGAGTGTATCTCACTGAGTGGGACAACTCTGTAACACCTCTAAAGCCAACATTGCACAAGGATTCTGGGCTAAATCCTCAACTACGGAGTAGTTTGATGCAGCCCTAGCATTGGGATTGTGCAAGGTTTTCTTGAAGACGCCTTTTGGTATCTTGGGCATAGGTTCAGTAGGATTCTCAATCGTGAGAGGGTTGGAAGTTTCACCTATTGACTTACCCTTCTCCAAATCCTCTTTTTCATAGTTCTTGTTCCTGTTCTGTAGAAAAGTGTCAGATCGAACCATGTTGATATAATTGGGGTCAGGAGCATTTGGGGTGCCCCCTGCTGCATTTGAAGCTGAAGCAGATGAATTCCAAAGTAAATTATAACTACTTAAATCAATCTTCTTTTTCTCTTTTGTAAATATGAACTAATGAAATTACAACTAGGTAATAGAAGGCTAAGACTTATTTTTTGTAATTTTTGAGATTTTATTCAAAAACTGAAAATAAAACTACACTATGCAATTCAAATGCAAATATTTCCAATGCTTTTTTTTCACTTTTCAAACTCTCCAAAAATTACTATGCACCTAAATGCAAAAATTCTTGAGTATGCTTGAATAATTAGACTATAAAGCAAGCAAAATGAAGTATAGCAGACTTAGAAGAACCAAAAATCAACCACCTAAGGAAGAGACTTGGCAAACATCTAGCTTGGGAAGAAACAATGAATGAAATCCACTGAAATCATTAAAAGGCAAGTGACAAACCGAAACTACTTGGAAATAGTATAGGGTACAAGGTATCTAAAACCCTGATCATTGATTCAGATACACAACACTAAACCTATCACCCAAACAAGATAATCCACCTCAAATTGCTAAAAGAAAGAAGATTCAAACAACAAAAAACTCAATGGCTTACTGAAAAGCACAAAGTATGGTGCACAGGGCTTTCAAACCTGCAGTGAAGTGCCAGTACTAGAAGACCCCAAAGCAAGGAAAAATCCAAATAAGACAGGTACAAGCAACCCTACCCAAAATTTTGCTGCTAAGATATGTATGTGACTGTCTAATAGAACAACCCCCGTACTGTACAAGACTGTTCAGTATAGAAACCCACGTATACAAGATTCTGTACGCGACTGTGTGGCACAGCAACCCACGTACATGACAAAAAGTTTTCAAAAAATAAAAAATTATGAAGGTCTCTAAAACACTACTACAAGTCAAAACCAAGACATAAAACCACACACTGAATCAGAGCAAAGACTAAGCAAGGATCTACAGGAATAACCCACAACAGGCTGCACTCCCTAGTAGAGTCACCAATTTTGTTGTTCAGGATTAAGCACCCTTGTAACCTAGGTTCTGGGGTTACCAAATTACTACTAACCTTGCAGAAAATCAGCTTTAACAGAGAACAGAAAGGAAATAAGAAGAAAGTCTTGACTTACTCGATTACCAACGGTTGATCCAAGCTTGATCTTCTTCCGTTCCTCTTCTCTCCAAAGCTTCCTGGGATGCACCTCTTTCACCTAGCTTCTGAGACAAGGACTCCTCTACAACCAAAGGACTCTGAGTTCTGCTGCTCCAAGACTTCTGAAGATATACCACAAGCATAACTTTTCTCTCCAATCTTGATTAATTAATGCCCTCCCCAAGGCCTCTATTTATTCTTTGGGAAATAGAGTGGTTTCGAAGGTTGGGGTGGTTGAAATAGTTGGGATAATTAATGATTAAGACCCAACTAATCTCCATTAATCATGTTATATATATTTTTAATGTCGAATCAAGATGTACATGACTATTGATATAGGCAACCCGCGTATGACATGCGAGTTGCTTAAAGGAAACCCGCATACGTCGATGTATGCGGGTTGCAAAGTAGATAGTCACATACAGTACGCGAGTTGTAATGGAGATAGTCACGTACGTACATGAGTTGCAATGGAGATAGTCGCGCATGCAACTCAACACTTAGAAAAATTATATAAGAAGCTGGTTCAAGGGTAAATGCATCCCAAGTCATGCCCATCTATAGTGTTTTGGCAAACATCAATCCTAATATGTCCTTTTGTGTACCAACATAAGGAATGTCGGCACTCAGACGGAGAAGTGCCATTTGGGTTGATGATAAAATCCACTGTCAAATATCGACAAGATAATCTACTTTAGTTTTTGAGATCATTAAAGGAATTGTATAAATTACATCTGTGGACCAAAAATTAACAACTAAAACTAAAAATTCCAAGGAATAGATTTCCCATTGAAAATTTTAAAGAAGAGGAAAATTTAAAGACATAGAAAGCATATCAAGATGATCAAATGAAACTTTGTGCTTACTAGACTCATATTATCATTGTGGCTTGTGAGTTTTCCACAAAGTACCAAAATTCCTTCCACTGAATCAGACCAACCTTTTAGTATGAAAATTATGCTAATAATTTGATTGAGGGGAATTTCTCAAAATTCAAATTATATTCATATAAAAAACCCTCCTCCAGCTAACCCTTGAATCTAAAAAATGTTTGGAAACATCTCGTCCCACCCTCAAGCACTTAACCATGTATTAGATTGTTGGTACCTCACGAACCCCAATCAATCAAGGAGAAAACATATCAAAAATTGTGTTTGAAAAACCAATCAAATCAGTCTTGGATTTGGTCAAGTTGACCCTCAATCGAATCAAATCGACCCTTGAACTGGTTTGTGTGATAATTTTGGTACTAAACCAAGAATCATGGTCAATTTGTACTTGGACTCAATCTAGTTTATCCTCAACTAATCCAACTGGGTCCTTGAACCAATTCAACTGGGCATAGTCCGTATGATCCAGGAGGATATTGGTCACCACCCACCTATTCCACTTGGAATCCCACCATTGTTTCTTTCATTTTTCCAGTTTCCTTAATTGTAGCACAATTTACTATTTTTGGCAGTTTCGGGTCCTAAACTTCCAGAGCTGTTTTGAGGCCCTAAACGACATTTTTTCGGCATCTAATGGTTGGGAAAATATGAGTCTGTTTCAAACACAATATTTGCTATTTATGGATGTAGTCCTTAAAAATATATATTTCTAACGATGTATCATGCACGTCAAACGGAGGTAGTATGCTAAAGTTACGACCCCGAGAAATTGATGTACCAAGTTACCCAACGGGGCCCACATTCTGGTGTTTCACCTCCTACGGTTAGGTTTTTAGATGTGTAGGGTTTCTATTGTTTCTCAATAATATATAGGCCTTCGAGTCGCATTGTAACACAGAGTTCAAAGGCATGTAGCCACCACATCTCTTCTCAGAGATAAGCTACCATCACTCTAGCTAGTTTATTTTCATTATGTATGTAAACAAGTTTTAGTTATTGATTAATGAAATGAAGTGTTATTTTTGCTACATATTTTTTTCTATGGTTATGTGTGTATTATGTTGCGTTCCTGCATAAATCCAGATCACCATACCAAGTCAATCAAGGCACCATGGGATCCGACATACGCATAAGTATGGTGAAAAACTTGACTTTTATAGAAAAAATAAATACCTAGAAAAAACAAAATAATCTAGGTGCAACAATGCTAACATGTCTTATGGAAATAGTGTGCCTAAATGTGTGATTTTGAACTTGTGACCATATGCTGGCAAATGAACTCCTTGTTGAGATCAAACAAAGATAGGAAATCTACATTAATCATTTCAACAAATCGTAATCCAATCATAAAGCCTACATATTAATAACAACACTTAATATAAATCACAAGGAATATGTTCACATACCTTATCTTTTTCCAAGAGACATCAGCCATAACCAAGAACAATCAACCACACAAATAGAGTGAAATACCACAAGTAGATTGAATTCTTAAGTGCCCTTAGGATAAGAATGAATGCATTCACTTGATTGAGATTATATAAATGAGAAGTGTAACCTTTTTATTTATACACTATTTAGGGGCTCATGGTATCTATTTACCACTAATTGTTCGACAAGTTTTTCACATTTTCCCAATTTTTCAACTTTTTCCTAGATTTTTAATTTTTTGGACCCTTCAAAATTTTGGAAGGCATACAAAACGTCCTTAACCAATGCACTCAGTAGACATGACCACTCTCTGTTCAAGGACACAATGATATACACACAAATGGACAAGCAATGGGATATGAAAAACCTGTGGCACAAAAGCCTTGACCAAATTGGATTGGCAAAGAATAATGAAGTTAGTTAAATTGGTAGCATTTTGGTTTATTTGGTTGGTAGCCTAATACAAATCAGTTATAGCAAGGTCATGGTCATGGATTTTCCCATCCATGTCCATTAAATTGTCTTACATGGCCTTTTCTAGCGCCGATGATGTAATTGAGCTAGGGCTTGATGCCATTTCCAATTTTAGCTAAAATTGAACAAAGAAAGAGGTAGAATGAATCGTGAGGAAGCTGAGAGGATTACTACTAGGGAAAATCCAGATTGAAATGATTAATTTTAAAGGAGCTTGGGGTTTTAGGGTTTTCGAAATGAAAATCCTAGAAATCTGAGTTAACAGGTAAAAATTGAAGAAGTGAATGGATTAAAATCACCTCACAGCTGAGCCACTTGGCTCATGAGAGATGAAATATTCCTGTATAAATAAACGAAAGTTAGGGCATTAGAGGATCTACCTTCGTTTACGAGCTGGTGCTTTACAACCCCTACCATGACTGCAGGGACAACATTATCCAGCTTCCCACAATCCACATTAAGTATTATGCCTGGTTTTCATAGATGGGATTGTCTTAGCCTTCAAATGCAATGACTAATCGCTTGGATGACAGTTGCTTGACTTCCATGGGCGTTTCATGCAGTGCTACACGAGGACTTGTCCCGAAGGGTCGGGAATGCGTTTCGACGTTTCTCGATCCCCGGGGACTCCAAAACTTCGTGAGAAACGTTTCGGGACGTCTCACTTTTGGCAAAACTTCGCGAGACGCGAGCGAAACGTTTTAATGGGCGACAAAACTTGGGGGGACTTCCTGGTATCCCGCCCAAAACTCTGAAATTTCACCGAGAGTTGTGGGCATCCCGCTTGAAACTCCGAAACTTCCCCGAAACTTCCCTTGGATATTTAAATATTTTCGAATTTTATTTTTTCTTAATTTAAAAAAAATTTAAAAATTAAATAAATCATTATAAAAAAATTAAAATCATTTAATAAAACTCAAAATTTTATAAAGTTATAAACTTATATTAATATATTAAAATTTTAAATTTAAAACATTAAAAAAATATTAAAAATTAAATAATAAAAATTAAATCTAATTTACTTTCTAACCTAAAGTATAATTCTAAACTATCAATGCCCATGAAACAAATACACATCCGTAACTTCCAGCAACCACGTGACTCCTGAGTGTTGTTGCGGAGGAAAGGAGAGAGCGTGTTGCTGTCGCCATGATTTACTACACGCGAGAGGAGAGAGCCCGTGAGTGTTGGTGTTTAATGTTCAATGTTTACTAGTTTAGTAATTTTAAATTTATTGCAATTTGCAATGTGTGTTTAAAAATCAAAACTTAAATTATCTTGTTGACGTGCAGTATCATACTATCTAGTATCATTGATTCATTTTTTCAATCACTTAAAAGTCAAATATGAAGATTATCAAATATGATGTTCATGTTAATCATAGATTCATATATTTATAGATTATTATTAATATAATGATAATATTGATGAATCCTGTAATGTGTTTGAACTTTGAATTTTGCATTTACATTGCATGATTGCAGATTCCAAAACGATGAATGTTTGTTATTGTTGGGATTTATATTTTTCATATTTTTATTATTTTTAAAATTTTTATGACTATTGCATCCCGTCGTCCCTGTTGAATATCTCTAAAATTTGGGGGTGGTCTCCACACGTCCTGAATGTGCGTCTCCCCGCACCCGCGTCCCGTTGTCCCAGAACCTTGGGGAAACATTGGTTTCATGGTCTCCTCAGTGTTTTCACCTTCTAGTTGTTCCTTGGGTTCCTTCTCAGTTTTAGAGGTCTACAGATCAGTTGTCCTTCTCATTCTGAGAATGAACCACAACAACCACATAGTTTTCTCTAGTAAGGGCGGTGAATTGAAAGGAGATGAAGGGTGGTGCATTGAAGGCTCTGACAGAGGATGGAAGGGTGAATTGAAAGGCCATGACAGGAGTCGTTCCTGCACGAGAAGAAGGATCCAGGGGAAGCGTGAAGAAAGATTGAGTATTTAAAATCCATCTCTTATGCAGGCCTACCGTCAAATAGGAGGAAAACACGTTAATTATCGCTAAAAATGTATGAAGACACATGCGAGGTTTTTATTCGACAGGCTGACGAGGAATCTTTCGAGACTTTGTCTCCATTGTTTAACACCTTCAACGTAAATATATGTTTGGTTTTCAAATGTTTGTAAATAGCTATTATCAAATGACAATTATTACTTTAAGTTCATGCAATACAACTTCTTCACATTAAAACATAAATTACATTAAAAAAATAGAAGTGTCAAAACTTGTAATATTTTTATCCTCCGAAAAACAATCATCACATGCTTGTGCCATATTCTACGAAATTATATGTTTCCCATGAGATTTTGGAGATTTTTGGTGTATGTCATCATCTAGAAACTACTCAACCTCTTCTATTATGGCTAGCACAAATGTGCCATCTCCTTCAACCTCACAATATACAAAATTCAAAGAAACATAGTAACCACCACAACGATGAAAAAATCTAGTCATTATATTAAGAAAAAGTAAGAACATTCCATAAGATTCTTTGGGCGACTTAATTTCCATCACTGACCTGAATTTCAGCCTTGGACAGACCATGAACGTCAGCCTGGAACACATACCCCTTGGTCATTTCTTTGATGCCCACAACTGCACGTTCCATGCCTGGGTTTATTATCCTCTCTAGTTCTTTGAGGAAGTGGTTCATGGCCACAACATGATCCAATTGACTCTTCATCATTCACACGTGAATTTGAAACACTAAATTCCATAGGAAACCCATTAATCTAAACCAATTAATGTCAAAATCCGACCCCAAAATTATTTAAACCCCCTTTCTAGTGAATTTCCGTCAAACATAACCATTCAAAAGGTGATACAGAATCACACGGTCTTCAATTAATGAAACCATATTCATGTGATATTAAAGAATACCCCTAATTTTACTAGATATTGATAATTACTTACAAAAATCATTTTGTTGAGCCCCCCTCTCAATACATATTTCCAATTAAAAAACCCCTACTTTTATAATTTTTAAATTTTTTATGACTATCGCATCTTGTCGTCCCTGCTGAATATCTCTAAAATTTGGGGGTGGTCTCCACACATCCCGAATGTGCATCTCCCTGCACCCGCATCCCGTCATCACAGAACCTTGGGGAAACATTGGTTTCATGGTCTCCTCAGTGTTTTCACCTTCCAGTTGTTCCGTGGGTTCCTTCTCAGTTTTAGAGGTCTACAAATCAGTTGTCCTTCTCATTCTGAGAATGAACCACGATAGCCACATATTTTTCTCTAGTAAGGGTGGTGAATTGAAAGGAGATGAAGGGTGGTGCATTGAAGGCTCTGACAGAGGATGGAAGGGTGAATTGAAAGGCCCTGACAGGAGTCGTTCCTGCACGGGAAGAAGGATCCAGGGTAAGCGTGAAGAAAGATTGAGTATTTAAAATCCATCTCTTATGCAAACCTACCATCAAATAGGAGGAAAACACGTTAATTATCGCTAAAAAGGTATGAAGACACATGCGAGGTTTTTATTCGACAGATTGACGAGAAATCTTTTGAGACTTTGTCTCCCTTGTTTAACACCTTCAACGTAAATATATGTTTGGTTTTCAAATGTTTGTAAATAGCTATTATCAAATGACAATTATTACTTTAAGTTCATGCAATACAACTTCTTCACATTAAAACATAAATTACATTAAAAAAATAGAAATGTCAAAACTTGTAATATCTCTATCCTCCGAAAAACAGTGATCACATGCTTGTGCCATATTCTACGAAATTATATGTTTCCCATGAGATTTTGGAGATTTTTGGTGTATGTCATCATCTAGAAACTACTCAACCTCTTCTATTGTGGCTAGCACAAATGTGCCATCTCCTTCAACCTCACAATATACATAATTCAAAGAAACATAGTGACCACCACAACAATGAAAAAATCTAGTCATTATATTAAGAAAAAGTAAGAACATTCCCTAAGATTCTTTGGGCGACTTAATTTCCATCACTGACTTGAATTTCAACCTTGGACAGACCATGAACGTCGGCCTGGAACACATACCCCTTGGTCATTTCTTTGATGTCCACAACCGCACGTTCCATGCCTGGGTTTATTATCCTCTCTAGTTCTTTGAGGAAGTGGTTCATGGCCACAACGTGATCCAATTGACTCTTCATCGTTCACACGTCAATCTGAAACACTAAATTCCATAGGAAACCCATTAATCTAAACCTATTAATATCAAAATCCGCCCCTAAAATTATTTAAACCCCCTTTCCAGTGAATTTTCGTCAAACATAACCATTCAAAAGGTGATACAGAATCACACGGTCTTCAATTAATGAAACCATATTCATGTGATATTAAAGAATACCCCTAATTTTACTAGATATTGATAATTACTTACAAAAATCATTTTGTTGAGCCCCCTCTCGATACATATTTCCAATTAAAAAACCCCTACTTTGACAATATATTCCTTATTTTTACTAGAAACCCAATTTTTCACCCCCCAATACCTATAAACCCCCATAATCTTAAAACCTAAAGCAAAGAATGTAAACTCAATAGCCTACCAGTGTGTTTTCTACTAATTACTCAAGAAATCACACCATCAACCTAGGCTAGTAATTCATTTTAAATAGAACTCACATCACTAATCCTAATAACAATAATTGATTGAGATAGAATTCACATCACCATTCCTAATAACAACACGTATTCATATTCATACCTAATCATTTACCTGCAAAGATTAGAACATTAAGGCTTTAAATGTCACGAGATTATAAGCGGAAAAGCTTGCAGGAGATGAACAGCTGCCGTAAATCATATAAGAGAAATCGACACTAAATTGAGTCAATTTTGAGGCTTTGGCACAACAAAGCTCCATTTGCAAGTATTTTAAGCAAAACTACCAGGTTTTCAACTAAATACATTCTAAGCCCATCAATAATTTCGTTGTCTGTTTCATTGCCATGCCAAGCCATGAGTGAGAGATCTAGCTACCGACAACGAAAATCCGCTGAGAATATCTGAATCTCAGCACTACAAGACATTCAAAATGATTTCCGGACTCAAAATTGTCAGTGGGAAGCTCAAACATAGATTTCAAACATAAACTGATACCCGATGAATTCTCCATTCGACTCTCGATTCATATGATAGTCGCCATGCTGGATTTCTCCTGTGTGAGGATTGGAACTACAAAGGAGGTTGCTACACCCGTTATTGAATGAAAAGAATAACCGAATTGTTTTGGTACGGATTAAATGACAAATAGGAATGAATTAAAACATTAAAATCAAAAGGAGACATTTGAAGCAACATCGGCACCAGTGGTCTAGTGGTAGAATAGTACCCTGCCACGGTACAGACCCGGGTTCGATTCCCGGCTGGTGCAACAATTCTAATTTTTTAACATTCTTTATTTTGGAAACAGGTTTTGAAACATCTGCTCAATATGTCTCTGGTCTCCATTATTTAAAAACTTTGTCAACATTATTTAAAGCCTTTAACCTAAATATACACGATTTCAAAATTACTATATACTACATATATAATTAATGACTATTACAATAAAGTGGCATTATAATAATAATAATAATAATAATAAAATTATTAAAAAAAATACAAATTACAGTTTAATTATTATACAATATATTAAAATTAGTTCATATTACTGATTTCAACCTAAATATACACCATTTCAAAATTACTATATACTACATATATAATTAATGATTATTACATTAAAGTGACATTATAATAATATAAAAAAAATTATTAAAACAAATACAAATTACATTTACCAAAAGAAATACAAATTACAGTTTAATTATTATACAATATATTAAAATTAGTTCATATTACTGATTTCAACCTAAATATACACCATTTCAAAATTACTATATACTACATATATAATTAAAGATTATTACATTAAAGTGACATTATAATAATATAAAAAAAATTATTAAAACAAATACAAATTACATTTACCAAATATAGTTTAATTATTATACAAAATATTCAAATGAGTTCATATTACTGATTTCTACCTAAATATACACCATTTCAAAATTACTATATACTACATATATAATTAATGATTATTACATTAAAGTGACATTATAATAATATAAAAATAAGATTTATTATTTAACAAATACACATTATATTTACCAAATAATTAATGATTATTACATTAAAGTCACATTATAATAATATAAAAAAAAGATTTATTAAAACAAATACAGATTACATTTACCAAATACAGTTTAATTACTATACAAAATATTAAAATTAGTTCATATTACTAATTTTAACCTAAATAGACACCATTTCAAAATTACTATATACTACATATATAATAATGATTATTACAGTAAAGTGGCATTATAATAATATAAAATAAGATTTATTAAAACAAATGCACATTACATTTACCAAATAATTAATGATTATTACATTAAAGTGGCATTATAATAATATAAAAAGAAGATTTATTAAAACAAATACAAATTACATTTACCAAATACAATTTAATTATTATACAAAATATTAAAATTAGTTTATATTACTGATTTTTAACCTAAATATACACCATTTCAAAATTACTATACTATATATAATTAATGATTATTACATTAAAGTATAATAATATAAAAAAATTTTTTATTAAAACAAATCAACATTACATTTACCAAATAATTAATAATTATTACATTAAAGTGACATTATGATAATATAGAAGTAAGATTTATTAAAACAAATACAAATTACATTTACCAAATACAGTTTAGTTATTATACAAAATATTAAAATTGGTTCATGTTACTGGAAAATCATAAATAATAGTATTTGTTTTCTTTTCTGTCGAATATAACGTTGTCTTAAATAATACTAACACAACACATTCGTAGCACAAACATCGGTGTTGTGGATGGTAAATCCAATTTATATGGTGATACTGATGGGCTTAATGTTGTGATCGTATGAGAAATGTTTGTCGTGACTGAAGTTTTTAATATTGTTCGTCCATACGTGTAACATTTTGAGCCGCATCCAACAATTGAAACTGCAGAGAAGCGAAGGCAATCAAACGTATGAATCAGTCAAAACATCAACGCAAGAAAACCTGTAATCATCTTTCACGTTATAACGCAAAAGTTAGTTTCACAATTAAGACAGTCAGTCAACTGAGAGAGGATGCCAATAATGAGACACCATTACATCCCATAGTTCCCCAGATCTATCATTCACATATGAACATATATTACTCCTATATATTATATTCTTCGACGCTACTGCTGTGATTGCGGTTCTTCACAAATAGAGTAGCGAAGAGGTATACGGTAGCACATCTACACAGAGGACCCAGACACGTTTCCCAAACTACGTCTATTTATAACTGGCTTCCTTCGAAAGTCTGGCCGAATTGCCAATTAGAAGGTGCCGCGTTATAGGAAACGCTTGTAATGCCGTCGCTGGTGGTGACCCGGAAGGAAAGGCTCTGGCCGTTGAGGTAGGAATTACTTTGCCAGTTCTGTCCCCAGTTGCGTGACATTGGCTGCCAACCAGTTCTTAACCCTTTTATTGACACTGCGTGGACATCCCCTGCACCTCCTACGTTGGTAACGAGGACAAGATTGAAGTAGGAATGGCCGTTCATTGTGAATCGAATCCCTCCCTTTCTCAAGCACGGCACCCTGAGAATTAACTCTCAACTCTCAAAAATGTGAATATCGGACGAGATTGCTATCTTCCATATGCAACAAAGCAAATGTAAGAATGCGTACCTTCTGTAAAGGATAGGAACGATGCCACTGCTGTACTTGGCCATCTGCTGATAAGCAGGCTCCGCCATGTCGAAGTGTTGCAGTGGTGGATTGCACCATCCGCCGTCGTTGTTAGGAAGAGCATTGTTTGGCGGGCAGAAGTTGGTGGCAGTGACCGTGACAATTCCTGGCAAACACCATTGGGGATCGTCATTGCATTTCATTTCATAGCAGGCTCCACAGCTGAGGCCATCATTGAAAAGCGCAGTGCTCAAAGCAGCAGTCTTCGTTCCGTAGCCTTGGTTGTACAGATTACCATATCCACATGCTCCTCCTGGATTAACAGTCTCCAATAAGATTAATTATTAGAGGAGATTAAGTTTCTCTATGCAATAATATGGTCAATAGATGGAAAGTACACTCCAAAGAAGGAAATTGGTAAAATTATATGGATACTGAGCAAAACTAGGTCATCATTCATCTATAAGCTTACCCATGGTTCCAGATGCATCGCTGCCACCGTAGAACGTAGCATGCGCAATTTGCCAATCCCCATCTTGCCCGTAAGCTGCTGGACAGAGCAACATGAACTCCAATAATAGAAGCATTGACATTCTCCGTTTAAGTTCCATTGGCCGGGCTTCACAGGAAATATGGAAGTTACATGTTAAAAAGAAGTAAGCTATCATACTTAACTTCAATATTCCAATTGAGTATCAAGTCGATTAACATAATAATTGAAAGAAACGGAGAGGAGGAATTGTCTAAAGCTGAAACCTGAAAGAGATCAAAGCGAGAAAATGAGCGCGCACTGCGAACAATGGAAATCGTATGCTCTATAGTCTGCAAAGTCCCAAATTTATGGTAGGTGAACCGTCGACAGGCCCCGTTTGGATAGCGAATGATCAACTTAATTTTTAGACGGAACGTGGTATGTTTTTGTATAATCCCCATCGTGCGGAGTGGTTCACATCATAGTGACATGTATAAGCTATCGAGAGTGTACTGAACTCGAGCTTTTTATGAGCGTTGGGGCCACTGCACATCTATATGCTTCTAAAAGCACGTAGCTGTAATTTCACGGACTCTAACGTTGTTTGAATTTACTTAAGATGAGTTTAGGTCACTTAACATCCACAACCAAAAACTTATCACCCCAACTGTCAACCAAGCAATTTGAATGTACATGATTGCTATCCAGCAAGTTTATCTGACTTTAAATCAACACGTTTATCAGGTTTCTGCATTTATTCGACCAGTACAATGCAACGTTAAATCAGAGTTGAAATGGAGTTAGAAATGTGAATGCAACGTTAAATCAGAGTTGAAATGGGGTTAGAAATGTGAGTTGTGATAGGTAATAACTGTATTAGTATGTCTGGTTTTATTGGAGGTTTACCATTATATAGTTATTTTAATTTAAGAAATCAAATTTATTGATGTACAAATTTTTAGTCAAAGTTTGTACTTGAATGAATTTCGTCTCTATTAAGTTTTCTTGTGTGTTCAAATTTCTCATATGTATATATAAGTAAACTTTCATATCGCATACAATAAATATTTAAGTTTCATTAATTTTTTTGGTTATAATCAATTGGAATATATATCTTATTTGTTCTGAAGTTTATGTTAGGGTAAACATTGTAAAATAAAAGAATTTTGGTAACCAAATATGGAGCTCCAAGTCTAGTAAATTTAGAATACTGAAGTAAAATGTAATTACGCATTAAATCATAACACATTTTGGGATTGCTTTGGATAGAGAAACATTTTGGAGTGAGTAGGGGGAGATATGTAACTCCTGGCAATGTTCATCCTAGATATAACATGTATAATTTATAATGTACTTTATAAAATATAATAAAATATTATAAAAAATAACATGTAAGGTCAAACTAAATTCAAAATGTTTAGAACTCCATCTATAAATCTAGAAAATTTAGATAAATCATAAACATTGCATTAAACACTTCCTCAATATTTTCATTTTAAAAAAGGGTTTGCCCCTCCAAACATTTTTGGCCCTTGGTAGATCCATTTTTACAATAAATGTATACTAATCTATTATGCAACTTAATGATATGGCCTTGCCTATTTTTTCTTCCTTCTCATAAGTGGTAGCTAATGCAAGGATAACTACTAGATGTGTATGGATAGCTAGTAGTTGATGCATGCATAGACAGAATTAGTTAAGCTTTCGAAGTTTAAATTATTCGATTCCAACAATGGATATCTATAACTTCAACCATTCAAAGGAGAAAAAATAAACCGTATGCCTGTAGTTAGATTAAAGTTTGTAATTGCTACCCTCATGTCTGTCGTGAGTAAAACATTGTTCATGGGCGTGCTTCAGCCATCAATCAGTTTCCGTGTATTACAGAAACGGGGTATTCTCATTACAGAACTGGCCCACTGCTCTTTCAAATTTGTTCACACAATTTTCTGCATAGCACTTTATGATAGATCAACTTTCTCCATCAATCAGTTTCTGTATAGGGATCTGAGTTCCGGGTAATTTCATTACAGAATTGGCCCACAACTCTTTCAAATTCGTTGGCTACGCAATTCTCTGAATAGCAAATTTTCATTGCGCTCCATTAAAGTTACTTTTGCTGAATTTTTAAATAAGATATGAGGTTTTTCATGATGACCCACTACTCTTTCAAATTTGTAGGCCACGCAATTCTCCTTATAGCAAATTTTCATTGCGATGTATTAGAGTTACTTTTACTGAAGTTTCAAATCAGATGTGAGGTTTTTCATTATGGTTCACTACTCTTTTCATATTGGTCCATTTCACACTTCTTTATATACTATAAAAAGATTAAACATCCTTGTTTTGTATATTCTATTGATATCGATTAAACTTTTTTTTAAATACATTGATTTTAATTATGTTTTCAAACTTCTTTTTTTATACATTGTTTTGAATTATGCTTTGTATAATTGCATTGGTTCCAATATTTTGTACATTATTTTAAGGGCTATAAAATTTTATATATTTAAAAATACAATTTATTATTATTTATGTGGATGCTTATTTACATGGATAGTTATGTGGATGCTTATTTACATGGATAGTTATGTTGATAAGTTTATATATTTTAGATTTTTGGGGTGGACTACCATCTATTCTTTTTCATTTATGGACTAAAATGACACAAGTGTACTATTCTATGGGGGTTGTCCAAAATTCAAAATTAACAATTTCAAAAAAATCAGAAATAGCTTAGTTAACATTTGACAATTACAGTTAGTGGTAGTTAACTCCAATGATTCTACAACTATTAGCTTTACTTCAAGTCTAATCATAGTTATATTGTGTTGAAATATTGTAACTTCAAAGCATATTCTAAATGTAACCCAAGGGAGATGTCTTATTCCTCGGCCGCGATGTTACTATTGTATTTGGTCATCATAGAGTCATGATGTATAACCTCCATTGTAAATCGGGTCAATAGTACCCTCTTGAATATAATATAATATTGTTTTGTGTCTTCCTAGTTGAAGTCGGCCCAGTAAGTTTGTTGGGGACAACTTGTTAGGGTAAAAGTCAAGTGACATAAAAAGTATAAATAGAGGAGTTGTGTTCCTCATTTGAACACACACACACACTCACTTGTGTATAGCGCACAGGAGAGAGAGAGAGAGAGAGAGACCAACAAGGAAAATGAGCACATGTTTTGGGGATTTATCTTATACATCTATATCAAGGAAGTTTTTTTGTGTTTTCTTCCTCTTGAGGGTTTCCAAAGATAAATTTCTGCCTATGTTTTGATTGTGTTTCTTTCGGTGATTCTGCATACGTTATTGATGTGAAATTGTATTAACACTAATGATATCTAGCTAAGCATATGAAATATTAACATGGTATCAGAGCTATCCCGAATAGAACAACTTTCACAAGGTGAAACTCTCTCTCTTCTCCCTTCGACAAGAAATTAGGGTTTCTGTCAAAATTGGAATTTGGAAGATATGAATGCATTGAAACTTGTGCCTCCCTAGAGCGCATCTATTGATCCATAGATCAAAGTTTTTGAGTGGGTGGATCTTGAGGAAACAAAAACCCTAGTTTGGCCTTGAAATAGAAAACTACATAAAATCATAACCAACAATCTATAGAAACTGAAATCTTGCAAGCAAGTTTTGAAGGGTGAAGATTTGGAATCTCCAGAAACCAAGTAGACCAACCAACTCGCCTCGGTCAAGCACATCTCCTGGTAAGGTGAGTTTTGCATTTTGATCAATTTTATTTTTTAGTGCCATCCTGAATAAGATGGCCCCAAGCACTAAGATTGAGGTCAATATAGAAGGCATATACAAATTATGAGAATGGAAGTATAGGATCGGTCTCATTCTTAGAGAGAATGATCTTGACAAATACATTAAAAAGTTGCACAACCAGAAGAAGATGAAGCTACTTGAAACGCATGAGGACCTAATCAAGGCAATGAGGATCATTGTTGATTCTATCAAATATCACTTGATCCCTCAAGTGTCATCCAAAGAGACACCAAAGCTAATGTATGATGCCCTTTCCAGAATGTATGAAGGAAATAACATCAATAGAAAGATGAATTTGAGAGATGAATTGAAGAGTACCAAGATGAGTAAAGGAGAATCCATTCAAGACTACTTCACAAGGGTCTCCTAGTTCAAGGAGCAACTAGACTCCATTGGATAATCCCTTGATGAATATGAACTAGTTATGACTACTCTCAAAGGTCTCACTATACCTTGGGATTCATTCATACAGACTATGTGTTCTAGAAAAGAAAGTATGAGGTTTGACATTGTATGGGAAGATTGCATCCAAGAGGACTTAACTAGAGTATCTAAGAGAGAAACTCTACTTAAAGAAGATGATCTTGAGCCCTAACCACCCATACCAGAAGAGAAAGAAGACAATAAATCTTCAAGAAGGAAAGTCACAAGGAGTATCGACCTCCCAAGAAGTTTCAAAAGAACAGAGAAAATAGTCGAAGGAAAGACTACTCCCAATATCAATGTTATAACTCTCACAAGATAGGACACCTTGCGAGAGAGTGTCCATTGAAGAAGAACAACAAAAAAAGAAATCATGTACATCTAGGTGAAGATGAGGATGAAGAAGAAGAAAAAATACCTCGAAGGAAACAAGCAAAAGAAGAAGATGTAGAAGAATATGTATTAGTCTCTGCACTCTCTGGGTCTGTAATACCTGGAGAAGATACATGGATTATTGATAGTGGTGCTTCAAAGCACATGAAAGGATAGAAGAAAACTCTGTCAATACTTGAACAAAAGTACTCTCCTCGGAAAGTATCATTAGGAGATTACTATCAATATCACATCAAAAGTATTGGTGAATCAAGCTATAAGCTTGACTCTGGAACCCCCATGAAGATGAAGGAAGTACTATATGTACCAGGTTTGAAGAAGAACTTACTTTCCATCTCAACATTAGATAAGAAAGGATATGGAGTTGCTTTTATAGATGGACAAGTATGCATGTGGACCAAAGGAAAATCAATTGAAGATAAAGTTGTCATTGGTGAAGAAGAAGGAGGATTATATAAACTCAAGGGACATTCAGAAACAACCTTTTCCATAAGATCACTAACTCAAGTGAACTATGGCATAGAAGGCTTGCTCACATCAACTACAAGGAACTACCCTATGTGAACAAAGTAGTAACAAGATTACCAGATGTGAATATCGATCATGAAGGCACTTGCAAAAGATGTGCAAGAGGAAAGAATATCAAGAATCCATTTCCAAAGAGTGAAACACAGACTAAAGGTACATTAGAATTAATTCATTCTGATGTATGTGGTCCAATTCCCTCCACATGTTTAAGTGGTTATGAATATTATGTTACATTTATTTATGACTATTCAAGAAAGACATGGATATATTTCTTGAAAATAAAGAATGAAGTGTTCGAGTAATTCAAGGATTCAAAGCCTTGATAGAGAACCATTCAGAAAGAGTGATCAAGACACTCAAGATAGATAGCGGTGGAGAATAAACTTTAAATAATTTGAAGACTTTTGTAAAGAAGCTAGAATCAAGAGGGAACTAACCACTCCCTACAACCCCCAACATAATGGTGTTGCAAAAAGAAAGAATATGACCATTATGGATGTAATGTACCTAAAATTATTAATTTATTATTAATTTATTCTCAAAATACTTTATTTATTATTTTAAATATTTTTGACAAAAAGTAAAAAATAAAACATTTGTAATGAATTATTCCTTAGAAATAAAAGGTATTGAATGGGACAAAAGTGGAATAGTTGTTAAAGAGTGTTTGCTGACCACAAGAGGAAAATACAAGTGGTTGAAGCTACTCAGTGAGAAATCAAGATGCAGGAGGCATCAACCCCAAAAATTAGGTCACAACTCCTAGTTGAGTGCTAAAGAGTAGGAGGCTCATAAATGACCTAGTCCTAGGAAAAATACTATATAATAGTATGTCCATTAGCAAGAAGGAGGCTAACATTGGATGGGGATTGAATCTGATAATGCAAGAGATGGCACATTAAGTGGATTTTTCTCTTGTGGCTCAGCGAACAAGCCAAGGGGTTCTGGAGCAAGTGATTTGGATGCTCTAGGAGTTGGTTGGGTGGAAAAACTATTCCATCTATGTTTTTCCCCAGTAGTGGTGCCAGTTTTTTTATCCTATTCTTATTTGTTAAAACTAGTTACATTTAGATTTTTATGATAATTAAGGAATCACAATTATTTCTTTTTAATAGAAATGTCTTATGCCTATGTATAAGACAAGTATCTAGCATGTATCTAAACATAATGTAGAATTGTTACAGTTCAATATTCTTTCCTATTATGTTAGAAAACTAGATATTTTTGTTTATACTACTTACGCATATAATACATTAGATTTAGTTTTAATATATCTCAGTATTCGTTTCTTTTCCATTAATTTTCCAAGATTGGAAGATAATCACGTTAGTATGTTAGGATAAACAATTTTTTTCTTAAGTATTTTAGTATAAGATTAGATAACTCACGATGAGGAAGATTGAGATAACAATATCTAAATTTAGTAAAAGCACATAAGATAATCAAAGATTAAATGATTATGAACTGATAATCCAATATACAGTCTAGTTAATTAACAATCTGAAACTCGCATTTATCTGCAGTCGAAGAAGTTCTATGTATATAGTACATATCTTATACAAACAATAATATACAGTACATGACAAATAAAAATAGCATATAAATTATCTAGAAACAATCCTTTATGGATATCCTTTAACATTCATAACCATATCGTAGATCTATAAGCCAAACAAGCACATATACAAGTATATCACTCCCAAAGACCAGTAATAATTCCATTACAATGGCCTCCTAGATTTTAAAGAATACAATAAGAAAATATTAACCAAATCTAAACTGAATTGGATACTTTCCATGACAGATCTGAAACAATCAAATTGGGATCGATTGGATCAAAGAATATCACTAGAAATAATATATATAAATAATTTACACAATCCATAATCAATAACACCGATTTATGGAATTAACTACTGTATCACTTAACTATCGGTACCCGACGAGTTCGAGGGAACCAAGTCCACAAAACATCAAACAACTATTAGTCAAACTTCCACAGAAGTCACAAAACCCAATGGGTCACAAGAATCTTAGAGGTTATGAACGTAATCCTATGGGAAATGGCTACCATTGTTATACAAACAAGTAAAATGAAGAAATATTCTATTTACTAATCGGTGTCGTAGCAATCATAATAAACCCTCTTATGGGTCAAATAATAAAAGTACCATTAACATTATCTATGCATAACTCTTTCACATATTGATTTTAATTCATAAAATGTTTCCTAAAAACATGTGCATGGTTGTAAGGCCATCAAAGGATGGCAGCTTGTAAACCAAAGAATAACCACAGATTATAATTCGCAACAAAGACCCTAATGGTTGTTCCATTTAAATATACAATAATATTTTTAAAAAACAAAATGAGCACATACAAGGGGCTGTAAGTCCATATGTGATGGATTCCACTTGTTTTTAAAGACCACGAAAAACTAAAATAACAGAGCCAGTGATGTGGAGGTAAGACCATTCGCGTTGGCACCTACGGTACCCATGCAAGCTTAAAAATTAAACCCTAATAAATTCAAACCCTAATCGAAGCAAAAAGGTTGTAAAATCCTTCTGTAAATAGAAGGTAAACCCCTTGGAGGTTGAACGAAAATACACTTATATTCTGCAGAGTTAGAGCTTCCTCTCCTCTCGGCTCCTTAACGCTCATATTTAAGTATGTGCAGCCAAGTGTCAACAGCCAAGTGTCAAGTGTCACTTGATAAAACCATCTAGATGTCAAACATCTTGTTTTTCTTACTCATCCACCAACCATTTTAATTCTGCAGGAGTTGGTTGGGAAGTTATTACCCTTGGGGGAACATGTGCATGGGCAGTCGTGTGGTTGGCAGGACTGTCATTCCTTTGACCACATCCATACTCCACCAAGGGAGGTCGTTCGACACTCGGAGGGAGGTGGGTTTTTCTCCTCGCACAGAAAAACATTCGCATTTCCTTCACGACATGCTATAGACCACCGTGAAATCCATGGAATCCCAGTAACACCTTGGAAAGAAAACTAGGCACAATGCCATTAACACAGTGGAAAAAAACTCTACACCAGAAACCCTAACAAAAATCTCCATTGACATAGCAGAGCTTCGGCTCTTGCAACTCACAGACCAAACAACCAAATGAAGGTTTCAAAAAACCAAAAAGACACGATAAAAACATTTTAAAACCCTTTCCATCGTGACATACAAATGGAGGTATGAGATTAACTCTCAATCCATCTTGAAGGTCCTCGTTGCGCTGTCAACTCGCAACCAAGACAAATCATTTAAACTTTCCAAGTCAACCAAGGTACGGTCCCTTCCAACATCATAACTCATGACCAAAACAATTATGGGCCACAATCATTACCATCAAAATATTCAATCAAAGATCAAACCTTGGGTTAACCATCAAACCATTAAAACTATAATCACATATCATGCGAACCATTGCATTATGAAAAAATTATATATTATATTGCAAACCATGGCATATGTACAAATAATGTTCACATAAAATATGCCAAGAACTTATATTATAAACATTGCTTCAGAATTCAATGAAGGTGTTACACTATGGTAAACACCATACCATTGTACAACTTGGAAGCCTTACACCTTCATGCTTTAGGACCATAGATTATTTTAGGGGCGAATTATAGCCCATGGGCGATTTTAAAGGAGTTTAATTTTTTTGATGGGCGAATTTAACATATTAAAACATTTTTTATAAAATATTAAAATCGTCCACTAATTATTAATAAAATAATCCATTTCACCTAAATGGCCCTATGAAATAAACCCCCATTCTCCTAAAATCCTCACGTCACCCCCGATTTCTACAAAAAACCGAGCGGGATCTATGGCTCGTCCTCGATTTCCAACCAAATTTGACCCAGATCTTTGGCTCACCCCTGATTTCTACAAAACAAATCCTCTGGTTGGTAGGTCGCCCTGATTTCTAAAAAGAATGAGCGATATCTATGGCTCGCCCTTGATTTCCAATTGAATTTGACCCAGATCGTTAGATCGCCTCTGATTTCTACAAAAAAAAATGCTCGGGTTGGCGGGTCACCCTCGATTTAAAAAAAAACAAGCTGGATCTATGGCTCGCCCTTGATTTCCAACTAAATTTGACCCAGATCATTGGCTCACCCTAATTTCTAGAAATATTGAGCACATATACACTTCTATTCATCCCTATAAAATTCCTTGTTTGCTGAGGGATTCACCCACTCAAAGAATCGATATGCATCAGCATAGATAGCAGGGATTCCGATTCAATTTTCAACATTCAAGGTTAACATTTTTGACGAATAGTGGTTCAAGTTCAACATTTATGGGCTTGCATTGTGTACATCGAATCGATATTTCAGATTGCAGGTATGGTCACACTCACTAGTTAAATTTTTCTTCAAGATAACTCCATATTTTTTCTCTGCCATTGACCAATTATGTGTTTCATTGTTGCAATTCCCGGTGTGCACATTCTTTTCTTCTGTAACTTGAATTTCCTCTTAGTATGGATTGTATATTTTAAATTATGTTTGCATCTCATTTTTTGTGGTTAAATTTCCTTTGGGGATCACCAAAAACATTTCCAGTTGTGTTGTGATGCCTTTAGCATCAGCCAATTTAGAAGTAAAATATCTTCCGCATTAGTGCACATTCCTTCAGCCACAAAATGCCATGCTATAATTTGTGGGGGACATATTCTGCAGTTAAAAGTAATTACGGGATTCATTAATTTCAACCAAATTGAATGAGAAATTGGCCATTTTGTTGTCCCTCCTGCATATGGTTGAATACTGGGTATTCACAAAGAAGGGCCAATAAGCCTGTTCAGTACTCAATAAATAAGAGCCATGTAACATCCCGGTTTTGACCCCAAGGGGGAGGGGAATGTAATATCCCGATTTTGACCGCATTTGCATTAAAATTATATATGATGTAAATAGAATTATTAAATTATGGTGTGGAGCTCAAGGCAAAGGCCCCACCATGGATTTAGAGTTATATGTTCGGCAATTAAGATCGATTCTGATGATTCACGTGCTAGCCATGAATAATATAATTTTGGACATCATGTAAATATGCAATTAATAAAAATACCCGCAACTAGCTATGTCAATGCAACATTAAAAGAGATGGGGCATGATTTCACAAGGAATAGGAAGGGGGGGTTATCAAACCCTTGGGTCAATAGTGTTGAGGAAAATGTCAAAGGGAAAAACCATAAAGCTATCAACTACCCATTTTGCTTTTGTGACTAGTCATTTAGAAATTGGTTGAGGTAGTTAATGCCTTGGGATGGGAAGAGTATCGCAGTCAATTTCGAATTGGGGAAGCCACCCATTTTTGGAAATCTTTTTTTGAATTATGGGGAAAGTAAATGCTCAGAAATGCATGCCCAAGCCATTATTCACCCATACATTTTTCTCTCTCACGCAGTTGGAGCTTCCTGTGTGTTTCTCCTTCATGTTTTCAGTTTTTTTCCTCATTTCCATGACCAGAAAATCTGTTTTTGGGTTGCTGAGTGAATGGCTAGCAAAGATTCACAATTTTGGGGTTTATAGCCGTCGTTTTTTATCATACAATGCCTAGAATCATTACTGAATTTGAATTTCTCACTTAGGGGATTGATTTCCCCATTTACCAATCTGTTTTTGGTTGCAAAACCTTTTTACTCCATACCCAGAAATCCGTTTTTGGTAATGTTCAGTGGATGGGAAGATAGATCCATGAATTGGGTGTTTATGGAGTTTGTTTTTGCCCCTGTGAAGCCCATAGATGTTTCTGAAATATTATTTTCTCACGCGAGTGATTTTCCCTTTCACTAATTTCATTTTTGGTCCATAGGACATTTTTGTACAAACCCAGAACTTGTAGTTGGCTGTGAAGTGCATCCTTGTGTTGGATTGGATGAGTAAGTCCAAGGAACCCATATGTTAGATGGTTTGACTATGTTTGGATGTTATTATTGGCTTGGTTGAGTAAGTCCAAGGAACCCGTGTGTTATTGGCTTGTTTCCTTAGCAGTCTTAGAAACCCATCTATTAATTGGTTTGACTATGTTTTAATGTGAAAGTTGGCTTGGCTGAGTAAGGCAAAGGAACCCATATGTTAATTGGTTGACTGTGTTTTGATGTGAAGGTAGGCTTGGCTGAGTAGGTGTTACAGAGAGAAACTTCCTATGGTTTGGGGTATACCACAAAAGACAACTTTGACACTAGAAATCAATCTTTCCCAATATGCAAGAGAAACGAAACATCTAACACTAAGGGATACCAAATTGTACCTTATTCTGGACGGTTGAAGTAGATCCTCGTTGAGCTTTCCAATTCACGCTTGTATTAGCAATTCACTCTCAACAATAAAAAACACGACAATCATGCTATATAATAGTGTGTTAGACCTACTCTAACATATATAATCAATGATGTGTAAACAATTAAACATATCCATGGATTCAATATTCATATTCAATTACACATAATTGGACATGAAAAGATATTTCTATTAATAAAATCAGTTATTACAATAGTGACAACCTCTGTTGGCACATCTACGAACAGGAGAAACTGAGTCCTCCACCTGGGCCTCCATCACCTCAATCCCCCATCTCTCGATAGCAAGATCACAAGCAAAGGAAAGCTTGGGAAGAACACAAAGTGATCGAAAGGGACAAAGGGATGCAGACTCAAGTATATGCAAACTGTGGAAACAATGGACTATAGCTTCCTTGCTCTTCAATTCCTCCTCCTCAATGTATCCAAGGGGTTCCTTATATAGCACTCCAATGGGGTAATGGAGGGTAAAATACGAGCGATTTCAAGGCATATGGAAGTCCAAGAGTCAATTTTTTTGGACTCATATGAAGGAAAACTCCAAAAGTATTTGGATTTATGCACACATCTCAATGTACACAGGTTTGAGGTCAAAAGTTGCGTGTACATGTGAGTATGGGTTTAAAAGTCACGTACAACAATAAACATGGGTTTTTTAGGGATGAACTTGGAACATCAAAGGATAATATAAGTCCATGGGGTCTAAAGAGTCTACAAAGGGACAGGGGATGCCATCAATATGTGATCAACCGTGTGTGGTAAAATCAACTATAACAGATGCCCCCTAATGTGTGGGGTCAGAGGGGTAACATGATGGCCGAAATACATTATAAAATCCATCCCAGAAGTGGAGTAATGAAGACCCCAGTGGGAGAACTAGCCACTCATCAGTACAATACAATGATAAATCTCTGCATATGATTGCAAATACATAGAGCAGTCCCAAATACATAAGAGTACAATGGCCATGAATAGGCATGATATACAAAATATGACATGTGTGGTCATCACCACGTACAATATACAATAGATCAGATTCTCCAAAGTGGATGAAGATGTATAATAGATCAAGATCTCCATAATGACTGAAGATAGACAATGGATCAAGATATCCATAATAGTTGAATATATATGGTATACACTGGAATCACATCACGAGAGCTGAAATCTCATGAACACTGGCATGATAAAGGAGGTAGCATATATGGAATGCCACGAAGCTAGAAAGTCTTCTACACAAACCGCTACGAGTACATGTCCTACTATGCGAATAGATGTGTCGAGGTCGAACATAGTAGTCCATCATCTGATTACTGGTGACCAGATGTATACCGTTAACAAACGCAAGATCACCCACCGATAATGAAAATGGGAATCAAGGTACTAGAGTGCAATCTAACAAGTGGGAATAGATGTGTTGAGGTCGAACACTTGGAAGAATCCATCGATCATGGGACATTGATGTATTCCCAAAACTGTCGATGACGAGAGAGCCTACCACTAATGACTGTAAGTCTGAAGGCACTCAAACGACTCTAGAATCCTATTCCAGAACAAATGATATGATTTCAATGGAATGGAATCCATTGGAAGGAGAGCATTAAGGAACCCCCCATCAACCAACATGAGGTACTCAGCAACACTGTATAATGTGGAAGAACACGATGTCCACGAACCAGTGAGAATACTGGGAATGGCCGACATGTAAAGTCAAGATAAATGAGGAATGGCTGACTCAAGCTTCAACTTCCTTCAAACAAGATCATAAATGCGAATGGTGACTGAAGGTAGGCAGCATGGACTCAATATGCAAACTAGGAGATCTCTGTGACATAGGAGGCATCAACAGAGGCTACATAGGGACTGGAAGCTTGACCAGTCGATGGATATAAAATCAAAGTAACAAGTACAACTCCTAAATTCAAACTAATACCCAGCCAATGGATGTGATATACAGTGCTCTATTCAAAGGCGACACGAATCAATTGCTGCCAAAGACAACATATTTTCCTGTCTGGCTTTTTAGTTTTTTTTTATATTTTTTTTGGAATTTTTTAGATATTTTGAAAAGCTTGAAAAAGAATAAAAGTACTTTATAGTACAAATCTAAGAGTAGACGAGTGGCAGGGAACAAGCAAACTAGTTCCAAGCAGTGGAACATGCCTATGCTCAATGCAAGGACATATGTGCAAGATAACGACACTCGGAGGAAGGTCTCCTCCCAGTAGGGATAATCAAGCTGCAAAAAGATACATAAAAAGGATTTGCTTGGCTAGCCATGATACAGTCTCGGGCTATATGGATGATACTATCAAAGTCAGGGAGCTAGCATAAAGCTCAAGAAGGCAAGCAAAACTCATGAAAATGCAATTACAACTTGATATATACAAGGGAGTCCCAAGGGAAATGGCCAGCATAAAGTTCAAGAGGAGTATGAAGCTCTTTCTCAAAGACATGGTGGGACTAAAAGGACTCCCACAACCTAAAGGAGAAATGTTGGCATGGGCACCAAATAAAATATGGGATCTAACTAGGGTACCCATGTATGGGAAAGCTCTACCATTCGCATAATGTCACTTCTAAAGCAGCATGAAGGTTTCGTGACAAGATGGAATGGGTTCATACCTAGGGTTAAGATGAAACGATCATAAGGTCATACAAAATGCAGGTGGATGTGAAATCCTAACCTATATGCCCGTTTAGACATGATACATGTAATAGATATGAATGGGCTGATTTCTCGGTTAAACCGCACTCAAAATGGGCTACTACAACATCATATTATTTCAAACGGTAAAAAACTATAGGAAGTGGGTAAAAATTTCAAAAAAATTTCTATAAAATATTGAAAAATTAAATATTTTCATACCATTTGAATTTTTTACCCACCATAGTGCATTTGAGTCTAGAACTTCAGAAGTGAATTTTAGGAGCATCGTCTGGCGGAATCACTCCGTGTTTGATCCAGGTAAATTCCTTTGCCCCTCCCTTTCATTTTCATGTAAAAATTTTAAATTTTCACGGTCAATTTATTGTTTTAGGCCACCCCAAAATGTGTGTTTCAACCCACGTGGAAATCGGGCCTTTTTTCGCATATAGGGCTGGGTATATGCAAAAAATACCATGATACCCACGTACATACACGACTATTCTCAAAACAGTCGCATATAGGGCGAAAAATGTGATTTTCAAAGTGAAATACTGATGAAAGTCAAAACTTTTTGTGCAGGATGGTGCTAGAATGGAAAGAGAGGGAACATGGTGATGTTGAGGAGGCATTACAAGGAGATCTAATGGCTCAGCAAGAACTAAGGGCTTGTGGGTTGTATAAGTTTTGGCATCTTGGTAGCTTAAGAGTGAATCCAAGACTACTCCAGCTGCTAGTAGACTACTAGGATCCAGATTCTGAAAGCTTTCAAATAGATGGGATGTCACTCAGCATTATACGACTGGAGTACCTCGCTTCTAAGCAACATGAAGCAACAACTCAGTGACTGCAAGATGGGTAGGGTATGGAACTTTGGGTTCAGCAGCATACTGAGTGCATTATTTTTTGAGAGGGTATTGGGGCTAAGCCCTAGAGTTGACATAGCTCCTCATGGAGTTAGGGATCCGGCTCAGCATCTCTGGGCCAATGTCATGTAGAGACTGGGATGGGGAAGAGTGGCTAACCCCTACCCAACAGACTTCTTCCTCTGGTGGCAGAGACAGATCGTCACCATAGATGACTGCCCCTATGCAGGTATAGACTTCCGCAGAGATCCGGATCTGCCCTTACCACCAGGATCAGCATATGGAGACATAGGTAACGAACCCCAACTCACTTTTATTTTTTGAGTTATTAAATTTTTTTGTAGTTTTTAATATATGACATCAAAAGACATGGTTTTGGTGTGAGGACACATAGTGAAACTCTGTCATGTACATGCAGATGTGGGACCACGACAGCCAGAAGGCTTTCCTCATCATTGACGGAGGGGAATGGGCGATGAGATTATGGGTGTGGATGCGGAGCGGACTCTCCAAAGAATCCACACAAACTTTGTTTGCCTAAAACAGATGGTTCCCATGGCACAGGTCGAGGACTTGCCTGAGGCTATACAGTGCCAGGAGGTTGGAGTATCATGAGCATGGGTTCGATTATTCCACCGGCTAGCTAGAGCCGTGTTGTGCTGCCATGATCAACACCCTCCTCCACATCAGGCTTAAAAACCTAGGTGTATATTTTGTATGACCGTGTAGTATATTTTGATGGCTCAGAAGCCCCAATTTTGTATATGACATTTATGTATTATGATGTCACCTTTTTGGACTTAATGAAAAAATATTTATGATGATCAATTATTTATTCTATTTACATGTGTAAAATGTGTTTGTGAAATGCTTATGGTCTGTGAAACAAATGCCAATGTAGTACATAGTTAGCATATGAATCAACAACTTGATTAAAATTTCATGGAACATGAATGTATGTTATACTCTCAAATTGTTGTTCTAGCAATCTTACACGCAAGAATCTTCATAACAATGTCAGATCCCTAATACGATACAAGCCATTAAGTTGTGAAACCACTAACTACGAATTAATACGTACCTCAAGAGAAAGAACACCATATGAAATGGCATCTCACAATAACTCAATCATGACACTATATTCAACAACATTGTTCGATGAAGTCCGCAAACATATAACTCCTGAAGACAACACTTGACCCGTATGAGTATAGATCACCCAAGCAGCCGAGGCTGAGTTTTGAGTGTGGCAGCTAGCACCATCAACGGATCCTATTTAAGCGGAATACTCCATCGACATCTTTCATAACAAACCAAAGCTAATCAATAAACCCGATCACCATAAGGAGACCTAACTATGCAATGCAATAAATGTACAATAATATACAACAAGTCATCCTTGGCTGAATATCATGCATTTTAATTTTTAAGATAGAGCCCATTTCTAGGCTCCGCCAAGGCCGTCCCTTCATAATCCACCAACTCATAGGTACCTTTCTCTAAGACACGCTTAACCACGTAAGGACCATGCCACATCGGGTTGAACTTTCCTGCTTCCAAGGGTTCCTTAGCTTGATCCCACAAAAGGACCAAGTCACCTTCACTAAACCTCCTAGGACGGACAGACTTATCGTACTGGACCTTAACGCTATGCTTATTAACCTTGAGAACCACAAAAGCATCTAGACGCTGCTCATCAAGCTGCTCCAAGTGGACCAGACATTCTTCCATTGCGGAAGTCTCTGGTAAAAACTCCACAACTAGCTTCAAAGAAGGGATTTTGCATTCAACTGGTAATACTGGCTCGACCCCATGCACAAGTTGATAGGGAGAAAAACTGGTGGCAGTATTAACCAAGATTCTATAGGCCCACAAAGCAGGATACAACATGATATTCCAATTATTTTTGCTCTGTGTGATGGTTTGTTGGAAAATGGACTTAAGTGACTTGTTCACTGCTTCAACCTATCCATTCACTTGAGGGTAATAACAAGAGGAGTGCTCTTGCTTATATCCTAACTTCAAAGACAACTCTTCCATAATTTTGTTCTGAAAGTGTCTGCCATGGTCAGTGAAAAGGTCCTTCGGAATGCCAAACCGGGTGATAATCTGGTTAAATACGAAATGGGCGGTTGTTTCACCATTGGATTTTATAGTAGGCACAGCCTCTGCCCATTTCATGAAATAATCCACAGCCACAATAATATGATGGTTCCCCCCAGCCGAAGCTGGGTTACAATGCATAAAGTCAACCCCCCATTTGGTGAAGGGACCAATGGTAATAAAAGGATGCAAAGGGGCCAGAGGCGAATGCATATTACATGCAAACACCTGGCAAGGGCTGCACCTCTCGAGCTCATTAACGCAACCTTTAAAGATGGACAGCCAAAAATAACCTGCTCGCAAAAATTTTTGGGCTGTAGAAAGCCCAGATAAATGACCACCACATGCCCCTCCGTGGCATTCGTTAAGCATGACCTCAGCCTCCTCATGGGTTAAGCAATGACATAAAATGGAATCAACCCCACGAGGGTACAAAGTATCCTCCATTATGAGGTAATTCTTTGCTACGTGACGTAGTCGTTATCGCTCATCTCACGAGAGGTGAGTAGGAACCTTCAATGTTTGCAAATACACAATAATATCTCCATACCAAGGGTCTGTGATTGAGATGAGAAAGATATGCTCATCAATAAGAGAATCCTCATGAACGTCTTCTTCATCCAAATTTGGAAAAGCTGATATGAGCTCAGCAAAGATTAGTGATTTCTTCTATTTTGCCGAAACAAACTTGAGATCAAACTACTGCAATATCACAATCCATTTATTATATTTTCCCCCAATCATCCTTGTGGTGAGGAGGAACTGAAATGGATTGATGTGAGCCATGACCAAAGTTTGGAGAAGGAGGATGTAATGCCTCAAACGCTGTTCAACCGCATGGACGGTGGCTAATTTTAGCTTCTCAACATGGGAATAACGAAGTTCTGCATCAATAAGGTTTCGGATCAGATAATATATGACATGTTCATGGAGATCCTCATCCTCTTGAATCAATACCATACCAACCGTCTCTTGAGACACGACCACATAAATAAAAAAATCACAGCTATAGTCTGGTGGACTAAGCATGGGGTCCGATGCCAAGGAATTCTTAAGAGCATTGAAAGACTCCTGGGCTCACTCATCCTAGTAAAAAGGGGTGTCTTTCTTCAACAAACACATGAATCCTTTAGTCAAATTGGCAAAATTGAATAGGAACCTTTGCAAGAAGTTCGCCATACCTTGTAAACATTGAAGATGTCAAATGTTACGTAGGGGAGACAATTGAAGTATTGCCTCAACCTTCAAGGGATCGACTCGAATACCCTCCTTAGACATGATGAATCCTAGTAAACAACCAACCTTCACACAAAAGACACACTTGTGAGGATTTAATCGAATTTGATAATGACAACATCTTTCGAAAACTAATCGCAAATGATAAGGATGATGCACCCTCAAACAAGAGTGAGCAGCTAGATCATCCAAATACACTTCAATAATCTTTTTGAGATCATGAAAGGAAAAGGTCATAGCCCGTTGAAACGTAGCTCCGATATTTTTAAGGCCAAAGGGAATTTTCCAATATGCAAAAGTTCCCCAAGGAAAAATAAATGCAGTCTTATGTTGGTCCTCGGGTTTAATTTGTATCTGATCATACTTGGAAAAGCCATCCATAAAAGAAAAAACCTCACTTCCTGCACACTCATCCAAAATTTGATCAGTGAATGGTGTAGGGAAATTATCTTTAGGACAGGATCGATTTAAATCACGGAAATCAGTGCATATTCGGATCACTTTCTGCTTCTTATCCATCGGAACAGGATTTGAAACCCACTCCTTCAAGGGAACGGGATAGATAAAACCAACTTTGAGCAGTTTCTCTATCTCTTCTTTAATAGCGAGCACTTTTCTAGGATTCACGACACGCAAACGTTTTCGAATCGGTTTTGCATCCAGATAGTTTTTTTTCGTGTTCGATAATGCGAGGGTCTATTCCTGGAATTTCCTTGTATGACCAAGAAAAAAAATCACAAAACTCTTTGAAAATATCGGTATACTCTTTAATATCATCAGGGGAACAATCCGCCCCAATGTAAACATTCTCAATTTTACCAGGATCGTGAGAAATGTTGATAGGAATCGTTGTTGATAGGTTATCCATGTTCCCTTCAACAATCTGACTAGGAGAGCTTAATGGGACCATGGGGCTACCAACCTTATCACTTAGAATCTCCCTAAATTCATCACACTCTAACCGATCAATCTTAGGGAGGAAATACGATATATGGTGCAGCTCTCCCCAAGGTTGTTCTATCCCATACATAGCCTCAAGAATAGCTTCATCAGATGGAAAACCATCATCAAGGTAGTCTTGAGAGTGAGATGACTCTACTGCCCAAGCAGGCAGCACATAAGGGTCCTCATCCTTTGTCTGTGAAGAGGAAGGACTAGGCTCTACAACATGATCAAGATTCGCTTGATACGCCACCAATGTTGCAGGTAACGGCATGTCTGTCTCGATAGGTATGCTCAAATTACTTGGTGAAGGAAGAATCCAAGGATCCTCCATATGAGAAGTGCAAAAGGATACCGAATTTGACGAGGGCAAAGCCCTACCAATACTAGACCCAATCATAAGAACGAGCGCAGGACAACTAAAGGTTCCCATGAGGGAAGGATACATACCCACATCCACATTCTCAGTTGTTATCTGAGAATAACCAATAATTAGGATAGAATCTCTCGATGATGTGTTTACACTCGGATTCTGGAAATATTTTTTATCAATAGTCATGATCTTCCCATTAAATGGAAAACAAACTACTCGGAATAAGGAAGAGGCTACAGCTTGCATATTGTACATCCAGTTCCTACCCAACAAAAGATTGTAGTCAAGGGGCACATCAACCAGCTCGAATTCGATCGCAACAATATTCCCCCCCAATTGGGCCTCTAGGGAAGGAAGCATACCATGTGGTCGAAATGATCTTCCATCAAAAGCAGTCAACATGTTCGCATATTTAGACAATGTGGGAGAACCTAAGCCCTTCCAACAAGCCAAAGACATCACAGAAGCGACAACGCCTTCATCAATCACAACACGCATGATGGTGTTATTCAAACACTCTACATGAATCAAAAGAGACACATAGTAAGGCAAGCAAGGTTGTATTCCATGAATTTCAAATTTGATCACGGGAGGAGAGCTATCATCACCAACCCCAAGAGAAGACAACAAGGCCTTTTTCTGTGAAGGACAAGTCTGAAGTACTTCTATTACGAAAATCACACAAGGAGTCTGGCCCAAATCCTCGACAATTGAATAGTTCTGGGAGGCTTGAGCATTAGGATTGTGCTCCGAGTGCTTCAAGACTCCCTTAGGAATGCGAGGCGGAATTTTAGGCTTATCCATAGGATTTTCAATTCGTAAAGATCTCTCTAGTGGAGAGATCTTGTCCAACAAAGTTTCCCTCACAATATCTAGTGTTAACTCATGACCACTCTATGTTACATGTACTATCTTGTAACATCCCCTTCACGTAATCCGACCAAAGGGAGGGGACATTAACTAACCATGAGCCTCTAAATTTGGCCCCATAGCCATATTACAAATTTCATAACATATAAAATATGTGTGCATATGCATAATATAATTACACAATAGAAATACACTCTATCCACACACATCTATCATGCATTTACTAGCATTATCATCACAAGAAACTAATAAAAACATTGCATATTGAAATATAAAAGAAAACTTATCTTTAAACAATATAGATCCAAGCAAGTGGTTTTAAGAATAATTTTCCACCCAACTGTACGCACTATGTCTAACATATACTCTTTATGTTGATATGCCACCCCCAAGCTGGGCTATGAGGCCACTAGGGCCAAGGAAACACCTACAAGCTTCCCCCTCTCAACCCAAAACTTGTTATGCACTCTATTCTTAGCTAAATGCTCATACACATGTCTTTAAGGATCTCACTCAACCACCACATCCTTGGCTCCAACAATACTTTCCCCACACAACACACTTATGGGATAAGGCATGCATCTTTCCAAGTGCTTCCACTATGTGCATATAAGGATTCCAATCTGATATGTGTTGGAGAACCACTTGTAGCTTTAGTTTGTGGCTCCTCAAGTATTTGTGAGTAGAAAAACTCAATGAGAAAGGGTTCCTATCTTTCCCAACCTCTGTGCTCACCTAGAGGTCTTTCAAAATCTATAGATTTGTCCCTAAATTTCAATTTCTGGGTTATACACAGACTGGTAATGGTCATGAGCACTCACAAGGAGCTCTACGTAGTGTAAATCTACATGAAAGAATGATAGAATGAGGGTTGACTCTAAGGGATATGAGATCATGGTGAAAAGACAATTAACATGCTTTTGACCATAGAAGAAAGGAATCTTGATAGCTGCAGATTGAATTCTAACATTCAAAAAATGTGTCACAGAAGTGCATTCATCCCAATGCTTCAATAACTACATGAGGTGACGTTTCCCACCAACCTCACACATGCATTCAATGATTGGGTTCAATAGTCGAAATGAGGTAATTCGCCTATTCAAAGCACATGGAATAATTTGACATATGAGATCTAAGGTTGACACTTGGAGGAAAAGGAAGAAGTCTCCCATAGGCCCCCTTTTCTCTTCCCCTCTAGTGAAATCATATCCCCTTTGGTGTTCTTTACATATCCATCTTGGATCTGTTAGAATAATCAACCCATAGTTAGCTACCTTAGACATTAATTAATCCAATTTTTGTCTTATTTGCCTAGTTTCCATATTCCACCTTATGCAAGTTGTCCTCCACACATCCATAGTGGTCAAAATTGCTAAATTTGAGTCATGGAGCACTTGGGAAACCTCTTGGAATCAAATATGCTTTATTCCTGGCCTCCCTAGTGCATGTCTGCTTTTTCTGCTTTATTGCCTGCTTTTTCTGAGTTTTAAGGCAATTGGGAAAGTTTGACTAGGTGAAGTTAACTTATTTTTTTCCTCAACATCCTCCACTCTTTTCTCCTATGAAAAGCATGTATGAGTTGTACTTCCACCACCTATTAGCTTGCCTAATTGATTTTTCCAATTCGTGAGCTCCTAGACAGTTTTGGAAATTGCTTTATGCACCTATGGGGGATTTGCTTAGATTTAGTAAGCCTGCTTTTGACTAAATTCGAATGGCATCTTCATGCATTAGAATCTCTCATGTAATTATTTATTGTGGTAGCCTATGACTTCACAGGGTTGGCTATTGTACACTTATTCAATACAGATTAGTGTTCTGCTCCATATTCAGTCTCCTTTTGTGAGTAATTTGCATGTGTAATTGGCAATTGTTGTGAGTGTAATTGTTCTAACACCTGGGTTCAATTTCCACATGGTATCAGAGCCTTTGTAGATCAATTTCTCTCCTTCCAATTTGTTTTGCAAGTTTGACATCATTGACTGGGAGCATTCTACTGACTGAAGGGACAATTTTTGAGCTATGGATCAATCTCAAAAGATCATGTTGACTCTATTTAAATTCTTTAAATGGAAATCAGAAATGGAGATACTGTTGAGAGTGAAAGGCCTCTACAGAGTGACTATGGCAACAGAAGCAGAGCCCAATGCAGTTGCAGAGAAGATTAATGGCACAACAGGAGGGATGAGGCCTATGGTCTCCTGTGTCTGAGTATATCCAGAGACCTCCTTTTCCATCTTGATGGATTGACATCACCGAATGAAGTATGGGAGAATCTTGTTGATCTTTTTGGAAAGATAGATGAGATGAGGGGACATCAAATTGAAAATGAATTGATCTCCCTGAGTCCCAATAGCTTTGAATCCCTGCAACTCTATTTTTCCAAGTTCAAAGCACTTTTTTGCAGCTAAAACAATGTGGGATCGAAAAGAAGGATGATCAGCTGGTCTTGGCCATACTATCCAAGCTTGGCCCTAACTATTCAGTGTTTGTTTCGACCTTCTATTCCACAAAGTTGACAGCTTGAGCCTGGAAAATGCGTAGCCTTGCAGATTTCATGGAATCTCTCACACAAGAACAAGATAAATTGGTGATGATGGGCACCATCAAACCATCCAAAGACCAAGCTCTAGTTGCTAGAGATTTGAGGGTGGATTCAAAAATCAAGAAGAAAGCTAAAAATCCACCTGAGAAAAATAGAGACAAGAACAAGTCTCCAGAGGAGCCTCAAGGTTCCAAGAAGAACCCCCAGAAGAATAAGAACAAAGGAGAACTGAGCAAGTGCGCATACTGCAATAAGGGCAATCATTCTGAAAGCTCCTGCATGAAGAAGCAAATAGACAATGTGCTGACCCAAATCCTAGAGAATAATGGCATTTCCCTTCTAGACAGCTCAAAGAAGAGGGAAGGAGGATCAAATTCAGAAGACAGAGAGAGAGTTCATGCATTGGTTGCTGGCACATCAAGCTCACCTAGTTTCATCATTGATTCTGGAGCTTCAAGACATATGGTTTCGACCAAGGAGGCATTCATCTCACTTGACATGTCGAAAGGTCCACCAATAGTACTGGGAGATGACTCTCTCATTGAAAGTTTGGGCAAAGGGAGGATTGATCTTGACCATGGTAAGTTCAGCAATGTGTTGTATGTTCCAGGTCTTGCCTCTAACCTCCTATCAGTGTATCAGATGACCCACACAGGGTCTCCAAAGAAGGTCATATTCTCCCCTAATGAAGTTGAGATCACAGAGATCTCAAGTGGTAAATTCATTACAAAAGGAGTTGCAAATCACACTTCGAAGGTATACATGTTCTCACACTTCCTACCCTACTCAAACCCCTCTGCTCTTCTTATTCATGCTAACGAGGCAAGCAATCTTTGGCATGAAATATTTGGCCACCTAAATTACAAGTATCTTTTTGATCTTAGTGAAAAAGAAATGGTCATAGGGTTACCAAAGATTAAGTTTTCCAAAGGAATCTGTCAAGGTTGCATCCTAGGAAAACACCCAGAGCATAAATTTGAGAGAGCTAGTCATGAGAGAACCTCTGCACCTCTTGAGTTGATCCACAGTGATGTTGCTGGCCCATTTCCTCATATGTCAATGAGTCAGGTCAAATATGCATTGACATTCATAGATGACTTTTCCAGGTATTGCTGGGTTTACTTCCTGAAACACAAGTCTGAAGTTTTTTGGCCTCTTCAAAGTCTTTAAGGCTTTGGTTGAAAACCAGTCTAGGAGGAAACTCAAGGTCCTCAGATCTGACAATGGTGGTGAGTATGTCAAGTTTGAGTTCATCCAATATTGAACAGATGCAACATTCTATCCCTTACACACCACAACAGAATGGTGTTGCTGAGAGGAAGAACAGATCACTGAAAGAGATGGCAACCTGCATGATGGAGGCTAAGACTTTGCCACCAAATTACTGGGCCAAAGCTATAAACTGTGTAGACTATATCCAGAATAGGGTGCCTCATAAATAGCTTGAAGGTGTGACTCCTTTCGAAGCATGGAGTGGGCACAAGCCAAATGTGACCCATTTCAGGATTTTTGGCTCAAGGGCTTGGGCTAGAATTCCAACAGAAAAGAGGAAGGCGTTGCAGCCCCAAAGCCAAGAGTGTCTATTTGTTGGGTACTCTAAAGATTCAAAAGGGTACAAGCTGATCATTTTGAGCACAAACAAATCCTTCATTGAAAGGTGTGTTCAGTTTCAAGAAGAGCCCCTAGCAGCAATGGAAGTTGGAGAATCCTCTTCACGACCAGAACCTCTGAATGTAAGTGAAGAGATAGTTGAACATGCTGATTCTGATATGTCTAATAATGATGATTTGATTGCATATCCTAACAATCCTACAAGACCAAAATGGGAATCCAAGACCATTCATGCAGTTGGAGAACTAGCTGGAAATCCTAATGATCCTAGGAGGACTAGATCTCAGTTTGAGAGTGCTCTGTGCATGAAAGATCCTATGTTTGCAGAGAAATGCTATATGATGATTGAATCGGATCCATAGACATATGAATATGCAGCAAATGATCCAATATGGCAAGCAGCCATGAAGGAATAGTTCAGCTCACTCCAGAAGAGCAACACTTGGAAGCTGGTTGATCTTCCCCTAGGGAGGAAGCTAGTTCAGTGTAAGTGGGTGTACAAAACCAAATTTTCTGCTGATGGTTCACCTCTGAAGTACAAGGCTAGATTGGTAGCCAAGGGCTACTCACATGTTCATGGCATAGACTACAATGAGACCTTTGCACCAGTGGCAAAGATGGACTCCATCAGGCTAGCCTTAGCCATTGCAACTTCAAAGCAATAGGAAGTACATCACATGGATGTGAAGTGTGCTTTCCTAAATGGAGATCTCATTGAAGAGATATACATGCAACAGCCTCAAGGATTTTCTACTAACCCATCTCTTGTGTGCAAGCTAAAGAAGTCATTGTATGGGCTTAAGCAAGCCCTCGGGGCTTGGTATGCCAAGATTGATAGCTTTCTGCTATCACTGAATTTTGTTCGATGCAAATCAGATCCAAATGTCTATTTGAAGCTGATTCATGGTTCATTAATGATCATTGTTTTATATGTTGATGACCTTCTCATTACAGGAAGCTCAAAGGATGAGATTGCCTCCTTGAAATATGCAATGAACCATGCCTTCTCAATGACAGATTTGAGCTTATTGAGCCAATTCTTGGGGATCGAGATTGCTCAAACCAAAGAAGGAATCAAAGTACATCAGTCCAAGTATGCCTTGTATTTGCTAAACAAATTCAGGATGAAGGATTGCAAGCCAAGCAAGACTCCTTTCCTTTTAGGAGTGAAGCTTGAAGAAGCTGATTCTTCACCTATGGTAAATAATACATTGTATAGGAAATTGATTGGATGTTTGTTGTATCTTACACATACTAGACCTGATATTTCTTATGCAGTAAGTGTGGCTTCAAGATACATGGATCAGCTTCATGAGATCCATTGGAGAGTAGCCAAAAGGATCCTTAACTTTGTTCAGGGAACAAGGACACATGGGATCTTCTATAAAGCTAAATCTGATATTGATTTGATTGGGTTTACTGACAATGATTGGGCAGGTGACAGCACAGATCGAAAGTCAACATCAGGATATGTGTTCATGCTTGCAGAAGGGCCAATCAGCTGGTCAAGCAAGAAACAGAGTGCCATTGCACTCTCATCTACAGAAGCAGAGTACAGAGGAGCTGTAAATGCAGCAACTCAATGTTTATGGATGCAGGGGTTACTTGGAGAGTGTGGCCTCGAATCAGAATACTCAACTACTATCTACTATGATAATCAGAGTACCATTCGAATCTGCAATGATCCAGTTTAGAAGTAGAGAACCAAACACATTGAGATCCATATGCACTACATCAGACAGCTTGTGCATGATGGCACCATTCACCTACTCTTCTATTCATCTTCAGAACAAGTAGCAGATATCTTCACCAATTTTTTTTGTGAGAAGACATTCAGCAATATCAAATCACTACCGGGGATTGCTGATCATGCTGTGAAGCATGAGTGATGACAATATTTCCAAATTTTGTTTTACAGTCCATGTTTAAGGGAGGATTTTTCCCACTGGGTTTTTGCCTCTTTCACATGCAGTATGTAAAGGGTGACTAAGCCTTGTTGCTAGGCCCTATAATTTTCTGATATTTTACTCATAAGTCAGGCTTAAGGGGGGGTGTTAGAATAATCAACCCATAGTTAGCTACCTTAGATATTAATTAATCCAATTTTTGTCTTATTTGCCTAGTTTCCATATTCCACCTTATGCAAGTTGTCCTCCACACATCCATAGTGGTCAAACTTGCTAAATTTGAGTCATGGAGCACTTGGGAAACCTCTTGGAATCAAATCTGCTTTATTCCTAGCCTCCCTAGCGCATGTCCTCTTTTTCTGCTTTATTGCCTGCTTTTTCTGAGTTTTAAGGCAATTGGGAAAGTTTGATTGGGTGAAGTTAACTTGTTTTTTGTCCTCAACATCCTCCACTCTTTTCTCCTATGAAAAGCATGTATGATTTGTCCTTCCATGACCTATTATCTTGCCTAATTGATTTTACCAATTTGTGAGCTCCTAGACAGTTTTGGAAACTGCTTTATGCACCTATGGGGGATTTGCTTAGATTTAGTAAGCCTGCTTTTGACTAAATTCGAATGGCATCTTCATGCATTCGAATCTCTCATGTAATTATTTATTGTGGCAGCCTATGAATTCACAGGGTTGGCTATTGTACACTTATTCGATACAGATTAGTGTTCTACTCCATATTCAGTCTCCTTTTGTGAGTAATTTGCATGTGTAATTAGCAATTGTTGTGAGTGTAATTTTTCTAACACCTGGGTTCAATTTCCATAGGATCATTAAATATTATTTATGCAACATAATATTTACATATATTTTGAGTTAGCATTACAAGCAAACCATATGATCCAAATAACAATATTTACACCATACATGCCTAGCCATTCACTAGTCAGTCCTTCACCTTGAGCTCTACACTAGGAATATGTACTAGCATATTTACATCATTTACATCATTTTCATTAAATATATTCCAATTCAAAACTAGGGGTATTAAATAGCTTTAAATATTTCTAAAATTGTGCCCACCCAAGGAAACATGTTGCATTATGATCATCATGCATTCAAATCTGAAGAGTGTTTACCAACAATGATTAGATAAAAAAATATTAAAGTGAGATCATCCAAGTTCAAATCTAGCTATGCACGTTACTAGCACAATTGTGAAAGTCAATACATCTTTATCTTTGTCAAATTCATATTCTGTATGATCTTAAGCTAAGGTCCAAGCATCAAACTTATTTAATTATGTGTGTCTAAAACATCCTTGAACAAAGAGAATCTCAACCCTAAAAGAAAAATGAATTATAAAATTGAGCATCAAGTGTTTGATTATTCCTTTGGGTAACTGTGTTAGTGTGGACATGCAGATACCAAAGTTATAAAGGTCTAAGTGATCACATCATATTATTATGTTAGTTTGTTAAAATAATATGTTGCTTTCTCTAAGGGCATCAAGGCATAGTACAAAACTAAATGAGCTTCTTACAATCTTGGTGGCAGTGTCTTACTTGTAGGTAGATTGTTCTTCCATCCAACATGGGGGTTGGCCTCAACCTAGGCACAACCTAACATGGAAAAAAAAGAAAAAAGGAAAAAAGAGATAGCTTGAAATAGTTCCATTTTTTCTATTTTAGCTTATTGCACCTCATGGTATGAAGCATATGTTCATTTTTTGGGGACTATTAAGAACCATGTATGCCGAATTGGGGCTTTATTCATGGAACATGAAGTTTCGTGACAATTTTTAAGTATATTAATAATTATAACTCCACCCAAACACAGTTTACAACAAAATTTGAATGTTTAACATCCTAGTATATGGTTGAGAAAAAAAAAATGGACCCTTGAGTGGCTTAGTTAATTTTTCAGTCGACAAACTAAACCTTAAAAAGGATTCTCCCACTTTAGAGATAATTTTTTTTACCATTAGAAGATAAAAATTTTAATATATTATTTAGAAAACAATCATTCTATCATTGTGGTGCTAAATGGTTGTCTCAAAAAAGTACTAAAAAAAATAGATATTTAGTCAGAATTTGAATTCCTTTTGGAAAAAATCATTAGTGAAACATAGTATAAAAAGTCATATTTACACTTTTGTATAGCTTAATCACGGGGGGTTCACTAATAACGCAATATCATATAATTTCCATTCATATTGGGGGTTTGAATACTCCTAAAAAGCTCAAAAATATATTGCCTCGTATTAAGGGGTCAAGGGTGTATTTTTAATTTGACATAGTAATATAAATATTGGGGGTTATTTTATTTGGGTGGGTCGAGGAAAAGCCTCCAAATCATGGGATGGATTCATAGATCCAAATCATGGTCTCAATTCATAGCTCCAAATTGAGGGTTGGATTCATATTAGTCCTAGTTTTTTCTAAGCAATAACCTCCAAATCGCGGGGTAAATTCATACCTCTAAATCATGGGATGGATTCATATTACTCCTAATTGTTGCTAAGGACTAACCTTCAAATCGTGGGCTAGATTTATAGATCCAAATCATTGAACTTGTAAAGTCTTTTTTTTTTTTAATAATTTTTTTATGTTAGGTTTTAGGTGGGTATTGAGATTCAATCAAACTTGCTTCGTGACAACTAAGAAAAGTGAGATCAATCTTTCTTGGCTCACTAGAACCAACAAAAGTTGGATCAATCTTTCTTGACTAATTACTCCTTTCAATTTTTTATATTCTTTAACATTTTCACATTTCTAGTTAGGAATAGTTATTAGATTGAGTTACATTTGGCACATTCATAATTGTAATTTCAATTCTTATATGCAAGGCATCTGCCTTCCTATTATATTGGAAATGACATGAACATAGGTGAATATATAAATCCTTATTTACATACCCTACGTGTTATTATTACCATGAAATGGTATCAAATAATTTTCACCATCTGTGCATCTTTATGAACATTGCATGCTTGAAACTTAATAATGGATATTTCCCCCTTTCCTATAAAGATTAAAAAAACTATATATAATCGACGAAAAGGTAACTAAATGTTGTTAATTGCCTTGATTACAATAATAAATGTAGAGGAAGTGGAGCCAATTCTTTGCATATTGTGAATGACCCAAATCGAAGCTATGCACATGATCATATGGTGCTATTGGAAAGTAGGAGGAATTTATATGCTCATTTCAGTTCAAACGTCAATGATGTTTTTTTTATGGGAAGGTAGGGAAGTACATCCACAAAAGGGTTTCAATTTTTCATTTTTATGGAGTTTAATTTATTAAAATTATAGAAAGCATGAGATCTCTATGTATATAGTTGTATTTACATGATATAAAATTGGTAGATTGGTAGGAAGTGGTGTGAAACATTTGCAATTCTCATCTTGTCTAACCATTGCATTGATTATTGGACTATCATTGTTTTACATTCTTTGTTACATTGATCTCTTGACGGGGTTTTCTTTTATGAATTTTTCCTTCCTTGTTGCTATTTTTGGGGTCTTCCACTATCCAACACTACAAATTGATCAGTTGTCGTTGCGATCCTGATGGGATCATTATTAGCATTATACTATTATTTTATTTAGCATCATGTTTTCTTATACTAAGATGTGTTAGGGATATTGTTTGTTACAACTTGATAATATGATTTAAAGGCGGTGATAAAAATTGGTTGATAAAAATGGATACCTACAATATCTAGTGAAACTAGGAGTTTTCTTAATTGGAAAGGTATATTGGGAGGGGGGTTCAACAATACAATTTTAGGAGGAATTTTCCAATATTTCATGAAATTAGGGATATTATTTAATATCCTATGAATGGTCGTGCTATGTAACAAGTTCACTTAGTGAACCCCCCGTGACGTTACTTATTGAAGTTTATGTGACAAATTCAATCAACAACCAAATGAATCAAACTGCAAGGTGGTTTTAATTATACAAGATATATGGAAGAAATCCTTAATATGTTCTCCCTTTTGAAAACCATGTTTATCTTATCAGTTGACGTGATCAAATCATCGACCTTCAAAATTATATACATGAAATTGGAAAATATTTACATAATTTATATACAATATTTATTAACCTTCAAGACTGTTTGAGTTGAAAAATGTTTAACAATGAACACCTATCAATATATCAAGTATATATAAATCAAACAGAGTGTTTGAAAGAAATATAGTTTCATTTCCCTGTTATACAAGCTTTCTTACCCATTGAACATGATATTGGACTCAAGTAATGAACTACCAATCACCATGACTTCCTCGTCATTGGGATTATCTACCTATTTGAAACAAGAACTTAGACAAATCATGAACATGATTCATACCAATAATTCCTAGCATTGAAAATAAATATTACATATTTCCTACTAATAGTTTGTTCCCATTGATTCCCACAATTATAATGGTATTCAAATTGCCTATTCACACTAGATCATTTAATTAGTATTGGATTGGATATTGAGTATAAATCCAAAAGTGAGACATAACAGGACACCCACAATGTTTACTTATCTGGAAAAAAGAGGAAAGGGAAAAAACCTATAGCAAATTCCAAACACCAAGTTTTGTGAACAACTGATTTTATAGAAATAGGGGCCTGCAAATAATAAAATTCCAATTCCTTCACACTAAATAACACTTATACTGTTGTTAGTATTGCACATTGAGGTAGCTTACAAAGAATTGATATTTTCTTTGACTTTTCATTTTGATAAGCTAAGTTCATACAATCCCAATCATCAAGTTGTGAACCTAATAAAGTGTTAATATTATATGTGATAGATCCTGAAGTGGTTCTCTTATCAATGGATAACTTGAGAAGTCCTTCTGTAAAAATTGCAAGAGAGAGCGGGAGCATCCCCAAAATCATCCTTCTTATCATTGTCATGGTAATTCCATGACTCTCTAAGAAAGGATACATTATTTTATCAAAAAGTGGACTTAAAATAAGGACAAGGAATGGATCAGTAGCCTATAAGTACACCATTCTGATCATGCTAATAATCAATCATGTTACCCAAATTCTATATATTTTAACCAATCCAGTCAAGCCTTAGACGAGCAGTTAATTTTATAATTTTAAAAATATAGATAATAATCTTATGACCTAGAATGATCACCTGCATCTGATAAGGTATAGTTACAACATTTCCAAGCCAATAACACATTCCCATTCATCTGTCTCTCTTGAAAAACTCGCGTAGAGGCATTCTGACCATACATCCATGAAAACATGCAAGCAATAATGGGGAAAAAACACTTTGAGATTCATATACAGTCTAAAGGTCTAGGTGTTGTTTTCATTTACAGTCTAAAAGTCTAGGCGATGTCATCATATCTAGTTGAAAGGTCTAGAATATTTCATCATTTTTAGTCAAATCACTCAACAGAGAATGGACAAGGAACAACATGCTCTCGTCGTTTTTCAAATTCTTCAATTCAGAATATAAGAAATCAAATTAAATCGACAAGACAATGGGAAATTATGTTCTTATGTTGTATGTTTCCAAACTATTCTAAGAGTTTAGCCAATCTTCATTATAATTTTTCTTTCAACTAAAGTTATTGTATAGACACTTATTTTGAAGCTAAATTTGTGAAAATAAAACAAAAATAACCTCATTTTAGGTCAAGTTCTAGGAATTGGAATTTTGGGGAAAATATTAAAAAGTAGGTAGAATTTTTTAAGAAATTAAATTCAAGGAAGGAAATAAATGAGGGAAAGGGTACTTGTGCAAGTATTTGCTTGAATAAATTCCCCCCCTAAAATAAGACCAAGGCTTTGGTTCCACTGATCCTACCATCATTGTCTAAATATGCCCTACGAAATAGGCATCAAACAAATTAATGCTCTGTAGGAAATCCATTGAAGAAATCTTCCTTGATCCATTGATTCCTTAATGCAGCCAAGTTAAACCCTAAAACCCTTTAATTTCTCGTGAATCACTACAACATTTCATGTGAAAAAATAGACCAAATTTGCATTCAAGATGTTAGAGTTCAATCAAAATTCAGAGAACAAAAATTGATCTAGAGTTGATTTGATGACCTATGCTTGTTTCCATATACTTACATGGAATATTAAAGGTTGATCTTGGTGCGGTCCAAATACCGACTATTTTTTTGGTGTTTCCCCTTTTACAGTATTCAACATTCACTCATAGACATTATTATTCAAACTCATACTCTAAAAAACCCGAAAAGAGTAAATTTCTAAATATGTGATGTATAATGTGGGTGTTGCGCTATTTGTTGTAGAGCATTGGTATTCTCTAATGGTTATTAATTCATCCCTCACTCTCTCTGGTTGCATACACAATCTTTGTAAAAAACTATGGTGGTCACATGGGCACTTAAAAAGAGAACGACATATGTCGACGATGTTGTAAGGTGTGCCATCATTGTCATTAGTGGGAGGCTAGGATTATCCATAATTCATAATGGATTTCCCTCTCCAAAACCTCATGGCTATGTCAATATGATGGCAATTCTTTTTAGGAATTAACTTATGGTGAAGATGCTCAATTTTGAACAATGTGTAACAAATACTTAGTTTCTAGAATATTTTTGTCACTTTCGTTATATTTCCCCGTTTATGTTTATTTAGTGGAAAAGTGTATAAAATTTTAAATAACATTTTTAAAATGTTAGGGTGGTGGCATCTAAATAGTAGGATAGGTTGAACATTTTCTAGTCCATGTTTTATGTAGGTATATTAATATTTAAGCTTAGATTTTTAAAATTTAATCTTTTTCTATTATGGTTCGAAGGCAAATGATTTGGACTAAAATGTTAATGTAAATTTGTGGTGAATAATTCTCCATACATGAAACAAAAATATTTTAAAAATAAATTGAACGAAAACTTCCACAAACCTATTTCAATATGATTTAGTAAATTTGCATTTAAAAAAAAATCATTTGAAAAGATAGATCAAGCTTTCTACAATAAAGACGTAAGAGTTCAATCCAAATTCAAAGAACGAAAATCGATCTAGAGCTGATATGGTGATCTATACATGTTTCCATACACTCGCATGGAAGATTAAACACAAATCTTGGTGCAATCATGAGACCGACTATTTTTCTCGCTTTTCCCCTTTTACAATTATTCAACATTCATCTATATATATTATTATTCAAACCCTGAATTTACTAAATCATAATATCATTGTCAAAACTGCAATTTTCCATTTTCATTTTGATATTGTAGTTATTATATAGTCTTATATTTATTAAACTCGTCAAGTTTTTAGTTTTTTTTTAGTTATGTAACTTATTAATTTGACATATTTTTATCTTGTGACTAAATTAGTCATTTAATTTAGTCATTTTTAGTTGTGTTGCTCAAATTTAGTAGTATTTAGCTTAAAATCATTATTGTGACTAACTATTTTAGTCATGTAGTAATTTATTGGCCAAATTCTACTAATGGAGAGAACTAGAGAGAAGGGGAGTCAAGAGTAGGGGGAGTAAGAGGGTGATTAGGGAGTGACAGGGGGATGGTGGGTCAGAGAGAGAGAGAGAGAGGGGTGTTAGTTGGTTGGGGAGGAGAGAGAGGCATGGGGGTTAGGCATAGGTGGAAGAGTATGGGAGAGAGAGTGTGAGAGAGGGGGGTAGTAAGGGTTAAGGAGAGAGAGAGAGAGAGAGAGAGAGAGAGAGAGAGAGAGAGAGAGAGTTGTACGGGTGATTAAGGGTAGGAGGACGACGGGGATTGGGGGAGAGAAATAGATAATAATCATAGGTATTAAGGATTTGGGGAGGAGGAGTGAAGTTAGAGAGGGTGGTGTAAGGGGGGAGAGAGTGAGAGAATCTAGAATGAGTGATTAGGTGTAGGGGGGGAGGATAGGTGTCAGGGGAGAGAAAGAGATAGATATTGAGGGTGTTAGTTCTTTGGGTAGGAGGAACATAGTTATAGAGAAGGGGGAGTATGAGAGAGAGAGAGAGAGAGGAGGAGGGGGTTAGGGGATAAGGGGATACAAAGAGATAGAGCGGGGGTTAGTAGTAGTGGGAGGAGGGGAGGGGTTAGAGAGAGAGGGAGAGATAGTAGGGTGGTTAAGGACAAATGGGAGAGAGAAGTGGGTTAGAGAGAGAGGTGGGGTGTTATGGACAAAGGAATAGAAAGGGGGGGATTAGAGAGAGAGGGAAGGTAACATGGGAGGGATATATTGGGAGAGGGAGAGACATAATGTGTATGGTGCAAGGGATGGATGAGGATATTGTGGGAGGCATACACTTGGAAATGGTGGGAGGGAGAGAGAGGGGAAGGGTGTGAGAGATAAATAAGGCGATGTGGAAGGGATATATTGGGAAATGATGGGAGGGAGGGAGATTTGTAGGGTGTGAGACATATGTATAGAGAGATGTAGAGAAAGAGGAATGTGTGCACATTTTTATTTTAATAACATGTGCATGCTATTTTTGGAATAATTAGATGCACGTGTTAATAACGTATGCACATTTTTTATTAAAAATATCATGGGCTTTAATTTTTACATCTACGTGGTGGATGATTTGTTCACTTTGGTTTTAGGTTCGAATTATCAAACCTATAGGTTTATGCTGCAAATAAGAAAACATATCCATATTTTCATTTCCTTTTTTTAAAATATTGAATATGCATATGCTCAATGTGTTTGTTTCTAATGAAATTGTACACACTTATAAAGCTCTTTGTGTGTGTGTGTGTGCGTGCACGCACAGACACACAGGAAAACAATATCATTTTATATTTTTTAATTGGTGATATGTCAAATTTCTAAAAAAGGTAGGTCTCTTATTTTATTTGTAACTTTTGATTGGTTCTCCTATTTTGAAAATGAAAAAGAACTCGCACAAGTACATATTCTTTTAAAAGATCCTCATAGCAGTGCCTAATGCTCCACCTTCTCATTCCATAGATTCACTGAAATTTTTAATTTAAAAAAAATATAAAATTAACATTAAAAATTATGAAAAAATAGTGTCGCACAAGAACCGCCTATTATCTGCAACATTGCAATTTTTTTCTAAAAAAATAATTGTCTACATACGAAACTCAAGGCTTAACACGAACATATGCATTATGTTTTAGAAAAAAAAGTAACATACAAATCCTAAGAGAACACCATTTTCTTGCAATTAAAATAGTTTTCCATAAATAAAAGTTATATCTTATGAAAGGTAACTCAATTACGTACATCTCATCTTTTTACACCAAGTTCTAAAAAGTTGTGTAAGTGCCTCTAATATTTATTTTTAGTAATTGGATTTTTATTTTTCTAGGTTTCCATTGGAACTAACATGTCATAATTGGTTAGCATTACTTTGGAGTGGCCCATTTCCATTTTTTCAAAATTAAAATCATTAATGTCGCCTTTTAGATTAGGTTTTTCATCATGATATCGTTTTCCTACGAATATTAACCCTTTAGATTGGATTGTCGTGATCATTAGCAATGATGATGGACAACATTCAATTGGATTGAAACATTCACTTTAAATACACATTTGATGGAAACAAAAGAACACTCTCATCATTATGATGACCCCATGTCTTAGATACAATTTTTGTAAGAGAAATATAATAATAGTCAATTTGGTATTCATCTTTATTTCACATAATTTAAGAATTGGCAAGTGTGTATCTATCTTATAATCTTTGGCTTTGAATGATGTCTTTCCATGTGGAGGGATTGGGTTGGATTAAATGGCATCTCTTAGAGAGAAGCAAAAATATTATTAAATTAGTGAGAAAAGTTTTTCTTAAAGATTTATATTCATATTAAATTATATATTTTTTCATATTAATAATATTTAAAATATTATAATTATTTAATTTTATTTTAAAATATTATAATTATTTAATTTTATTTTTTTAAACTAATATTTATGAATAGAGTTTTAAACCAATAACCTAACTACCCATTACGTAATGATAAATGAAGTAAGATCTTAAAACTTCAAAATACTTCTAAACTCACTCAGACATAATATAACTCCAAAAAAGCTTTAAAATACTTCTAAACTCCGACCAAATATAACTCTAAATACACTTTGAAATACTTCTAAACTCAGACATAATATAACTTCAAAAACTCTTAATTAGTGATGTTAATATTACCCCGATAATATAAATGATTATAACCCATATTTCAAAAAGTTAAAAATACCCATTACAAAGTTCCATAAACTGTTATATAATATAATGGATGTTATAAATTATTGAGCAGCAAACTCAATAATGTTTGCTTGTTGCTCATGCTTTCATGTACATATCACCATTTTAATACAACATAATACAAATGATCCTATCCACTATTTAAAAATGTATAGTTTTCAAGGTTTATAATACACCATAATATAAATGATCATATCCACTATTTAAAAATGTAAATTTTTTAAAGTGTATATTATAACAATGGATAGCATCACTCGGTATTATTAAGAATTCTAATCTCAACGGACTATTATTAATAGTACATTAATTAGTTGGTTAGTTGAGTAGTTAAGTTGATTGTAACTGATAGTATTCTCTTACCCATGGTATTTACCTATGGTATTGCTCTTATGTAGTCCTATATATACATTTGGTTAATAATGAGAAGGTATTCCATTTCCCATGGAATCAATATGCCCACAGGTGTTCCACCATCTTTTCTGCTTCTTTGCTCTCTTTAACCTGCTATCAGAGCTTATGGCCTGATCCATTTTCTTGTTTTCTAGGTAAGCCTTTGCACAAAGTGGAAAGCACACACACAAGTAGATCGAATCTTATTGGAGGTTGCGATAGAGACAAGAAGATTGTAGAAGTTCAAAGAAGACCAATTCTTGAAGATTGAGCTACCAGAAGCACTACCACAAGAAATTGAAGACATAAGAAATCCATTAACACTAGAAGGCTTATGGCAGACCTTTCATGGAGATGAGTATGATGTATGGGCAGTCAAAGTAAGTAATTTGTTAAAATTACAAGATTTGTGGCATTTCATAGTTGAATAAGATCCTAGAGATCCAAATTCATTTAGGGCTTTGGCTAAGTTCCAAAAAGAAAGAATGAAAGTTGTTGCCTTATGTATGATACAAGACAATATAGACTATTTACGATTTCATTATATTGTATAAGCTGGTACTCCAAAAAGAGCATGGGATATACTAAAAGAAGTGTTTAGTGACGAACCGACTATAGAAGAAGATGACTTTGCAAGTCAAGAAAAGTACCAAGAATCCCACAGTGAAGTGGAAGACAGTCAAGAAGACTTTGTTTATGAGGCAACCAGTGATCATGTAAGCCCAACAAATATTTTTGTTCCAATTATGTTTCTTGATGACAATGAACGAGTGATAGTGATAGTCTCTTTGAGCAAGAAACAATTGATAGCAACATAAAAGCTACAACAGTTGTTGAGAATGAACAACAACTAGATGATCGCAGCATAGAAGAAACACCAGTAGACAGTCCACCCCAAAACCATAAAACTAGAAGTTTGAAGGAGATATATGAGCAGACTCCTACTATTGATGAGCATCTACAGTATGTTTTGTTTTCGTGTTAGCCCACAACTTTTTATGAAGCAATGAAGGATGCACATTGGGTACAAGAAAATGAAGAAGATAAGATTGATGAAGTAACTATCATTAAAGAGGAACACCAACATGTGAATGCTCTTCAAGAAGAGTTGAAATATATTCATATTTTTTCTGACAAAATTTTTCAGTGTGCAGGTAAAGATGACAACCAGAAAAATCATGTTGAAACAGAAGAAGAAAAGTCGCATTGGGTTAGTGCAAGAAAATGAGGGACCTTTTAGATGCAATCCTAGTTTTAAAAAACACGATCACGTTACCACAAAATACAACGTGTTTCTGCTACATAGCACTTGCTATGGTTCAACCCGAGCTTGACATGCCATGGGACATGTAGGATAGTAAACCATATCGCGTGCGCGTTATATAACTAAAAAACGTGCTCGCAATATGTACTTCTAAAATGCATACGCGATTTGGAAAACTAATATTAATTTATTTACACACGCCCAAAACCCACGGCCTATTCTACCTATCAGAAACGTGAAAACGACGGCGATTTGGAGCGATTTGGAGCAAATTCTGTGCTTGGGATTGTTGGAGGAGATGATTTAGTTGGAGGGGAGGAGATTCCACTGGTGAATTATCATCCAACCAGGTAATTCAATCACCCAAAGCATTCCTTTTTGTGTATTTTTAACCTATAATATTGTTTCTTAATACAATAATCAACCCAACAACTCCCAAGCTAATGTTTGATGGATTCAAACTAGAAGAGGCTATAAGAAACAAAAACATCATGTCTAATAGATATTCAATGTTCCAAATGGCTAGAAATATATAAAACAAACACAAGTATAGAGTGTGTGTGGAAGGAGGCTAAAATAATAAGCCAAGGGTTTTAACAATTAAAAAAATATATATATCTACATTCAAATTAAAGACAAAGAAAGATAGAAAGCCCACATCATAATGAGATTGAGAGGCATAAACAAAAAGGAACAAAGATACTATAAGAGAGACACAAAATTACTACTGAGTAGGGTTCTAAACAACACATACCTCACAATTCTCCACAATATGCAAGAGAGAGTAATGGACAAGCTAGCTTATGTTCCAATTACAATATAAGCCCTAGATATTACACACCAATTGGTAGAACTAACATAAAAATACGGTATAAGGCACATGGTGTAAGAAACCCCTTTATCACCCCTTTTCTTGCCTCACATGTCCTAATAGTCCCTTGCCCCTTTCTTTTACATATCCAAGGGACATAAAGGCCAAAACATGTCAAAATAGCACTCCTAAATTCAAAGAAGTTTAAACCCAATTGTGCATGGAAAAGTCACCAATAAGGGTGAAGAAGTGCCTTAACTTCTAGAAAGAAGTTGAACGAACCTCACTATTTAATTGTTAAATGTTTAATTTTAAGTTTTAAATGTATGTAAGTGAATTCCATTAAATTGCTTACTTGAGTTTCCCTTAATTTGCATTTTCAATTTTGAAGAGATGTCATTATATACCAGTATACGTTTCTAATGATTTCCTTATCGAATTTTTTATTGCAGTTGCAGCTATGGACACCAATGCTGAAAAACTGATTGAGCTTGCCCAATTGAGAGGACTTACTACTGCTTTTAGTGGTGGTGATAGGATTCAACATTCACTTGCATCCACTTTGGATGCAATTGTTGAGACTATTACATTGTCAAGCAACATACTATAAGATATTACATCATATAGAGAAAGAAAAAGACAAGAGTACGCTGATGGGCTTGGCTACAGTGCAATAAAAAAGTTGAAAATTACCAAAGAGCATATATTTTCATTGTTTAGGGACCCTTGCATGGGGGAAATCCCAAATGCAAATAGGCCACATATCTCTATCGAGTGGTGCACATATCAGCCATTTGTTGATAAATGGATGGACATATGGTATATGGTTTTTGATATGCCACCACACAACAACAGGGAAATCCCCCTGTATTTCCTTCGGAAGATGTATGCAGAGTTCGTGTTGGGTAAACATGTAAATTATTTTGATATATTTTCGTTTCAGGGGATCGGTGGGGGGGTGCCCCAAAATCGACCCAATGCCAAGCTTCAAGACGTTGATCGCCCATTCCCTGCACCTCGCAGGCAGTTTCCTGGGCCAGATGTCCCACCTTTACATCATGTTATTCCACAGACACGCGATGCATATTTGAGTTTGGCACGGGCAGTTGTTCGCCATAGCACTATGGTTCAACATATGGGTGAGGAAGGGACATCTGTCCCTGGTGTGGTACATACACCAGGTCGTCACAGTGTAGGACCATCTTCTAGTGTAGTACCACCCACTAGTGCAATACCCCCATCTAGTGTAGGACCATCTACTAGTGCAGCACCATCAGCACATTCCCAACCTACTTTTGAGCCTCACGAGTACACATCGTGTGGTTGTCCCTGCTATGGTCTTTCTTCAGATGTTGTCTTCGGTAGGTTTTTGAGTGATGTATGTATATGGTTAATTGTAATAAATTCTTCATTTATTTTCCTCTTTGTACACATATGTATATTTTGAGCTAATATATTAATTTTGTGAACTTGCAGTTAATGCTTTATGCTGGCAGCAACGCCCCAAAGTTTCATGTTCCACACTCTACAGAGGGGCATGACATTCCATCCACTGATCCCTTGGTTGGTGGAGAGATTCCTATAACACCCATTGTCATATCTCACACTGAGGTAAACATTTTAAAATTTCAGTTTTTTAATACTTGTTAATTTGTTAATTTCCACATACTGTACATGTTAGTTCACTAATGTTATCTACGGTCCAATATTTACAATTATTAAACTTGTAGATGCGATATCCTTCACGAGGGAAAGTAGTGATGGAGGTAGGATACATGGTCGTATCGACCGAGGAAATATCTGGGCATGACATTCCATCCACTGATCCCTTGGTTGGTGGAGAGATTCATATAGCACCTAGTGTCATATCTCACACCGAGGTAAACATTTTAAAAATGTCAGTTTTTTAATACTTATTAATTTGTTACTTTCCACACATTGTACATGTTAGTTCACTAATGCTATCTACGGTCTAATATTTACAATTATTAAACTGGCAGATGCCATATCCTTCACGGAGGAAAGCAGTGATGGAGGTAAACATTTTAAACATTTAAAAAATGTCATTTTTTAAATACATGTATGTTCATTGAATCCTGCATGTCTAACTACATGAACTCTTGTTGACTATAGGCACCAACCGAAACACCTAGACCATTTCCTGGAGTTGTATCTCCTCATAGGCCATATCTGAACAAGGGTCATGTGTATATGAGGCAACCTACTCCTAGAAAGAGTCCAGTAGTCCACGACCATGGAGATACTGATACCATGGTAATGTATATCCTTCGATGATATTTCTTGGTTAACTTGAAATCCAATGCATAAAATGTTTTGTTAATGTTTGATTTGCATGTTTACTGCATCAGGAGCCAGAGTTTACTACTGAAAATCTTGCAGGGATGGTTGATGCAGCAGTCAGTGCTGCATCTACAATGGAAACAAGTCACACAGAGGTACAACTATTTCAACATGATCGTTACATAGTTTATTATTGTTGGCATATGTTTATTCATGCATGTCTAACTATTTCAACATTTGGTGATTGTAGCCACCAACAGCACGAGTTATTGATGTAGCAGTCAATGTGGTATCTGCAATAACAACAAGCCACATAGAGATACAACTATTTGAACATGATATAGACATAGTGTGTTATTGTTGTCTATTGTTTATTCATGCACATGTCTAACTATTTCAACATTTGGTGATTGTAGCCACCACCACCACCACCAGATCTTACCCCCTCTAGTTCAACCATGGATGCGACCATCCTTGATGTTCAACCAACAGCTCCATCTTCTACACAAGAAACACAATCCCCTTTGTCACAGTCTCTCACTGAGGTGAGATGTCCATTAATGACCAATTGTTTCATGCAATGTCCATTAACATTTTGATAATTGTTGAGTTAATTTAGATATGGTATTTTATTGAGCTAATGTATTAGTACATAGTTAGTTGAATTAACAATTGATATTTAATTTGCAGGATCCAGAGATACACACTGGTCCTAGAGTTGTGCCTACAGGATCAACCTCGAGAAAGAACAAGAGGAAGCTTGAGTTTTGATGTGTCTTATGGGATATGTACATTTGGCTTGGACATTTTTGGATGCATGTACTTTTGGAGACATGTACATTGACATTTCACTTACATGTACATGTGGCTTGGATAGTTTTGGATACATGTGCATGTGGCTTGGATAGTCTTGGATAGTTGTGGAGACACATGTACTTATGGTTACTTTTGGATATATATGTACTTTTGGAGACATGTACATTGACATTTCAATTATAAATGAATCATACATTTCACTTTGAATTTTTTCTTTGGTTTCCACATGTTCTTGTGTCAATCTATTGTATTGATTTGTGAGGATTATCTATTACTTATGAATGCACTATGTCAAAAGAAAAAAATATTATATTAAAAGGTTTCAATGATCTCACTACATGCACACTAAAGTCAAAGTTCTTGCTCATGTAATTTAATAAATATAAGTGCAATACAATGTATTTCAAGGTTTCAATGAACTCACCACTTGCACACCAATTGGATATATCTAATTAAAAATTGTGAGTTTGGATTCATTAAATTACAAATTAAGTCAATGCTCAAGTGTAATTTAATAAAACTAAGTGCAATACATGCTTCACATTTCATCAACAACCAACAACACTATCCAACAAACCTCATGCACCCAATGACTAATCACTCGGCATTAAAGGAACTACAATAGAATCCAAAGACTGAGAACCAACTTCATGAATCAACATGATTTGAAGCATAAGTCCATCGGATTTGAAAAAGTTGAGTTGGACATTAGATTGATTTTGAATTGAGTTGTGACAATAAGGTATTAGGGTTAGGATTAGGGTTTCCTTGGTAGGGTTATGGTTATGGGCCATGCATGTTAAACAATAAACCCTAGTTAGGGATAGGGTTTTCCAAGTTTGGCCTTTGTTGGCATGAAATGCATTGTCCAGCTTTGGCCCTCATTGGCGTGACTGCATTGTCCTCTATTGAGTGAAACCCTAGCTTCAGAAACCACCGTAGACGGAGGTCACCAGGAAATAGACAAGAGGGAGAGGCCCCCCCCTAGCTAAAACCCCACGTCACAAATCCAACAGAAAGGCCCCCCCCTAGCTAAAACCCCACGTCACGAATCCAACGGAATTAACAGTTCGTCGATCGAAGGCCCGAGAATCGATCTATGGCGAGTTGCAGGTCACCTCCAAATACCGTTCAGGGACACCTGGTGGACTTGGGCCCGGTGCGCAAAAAACCTCACGGAGCCACAGTTTTGTATTCCGTCAACTCCTGCTAGCATGTTTGGGCATGGGAAATATGGCAACGCCAACCACATCCCCACCATCCATGGCTTTCCAGCTTTGGCCCTCGTTGGCGTGACTGTATTGTCCCCTACTGAGCAAAACCATAGCATCAGAAACCACCATAGATGGAAGTCACCAGGAAATGGACAGGAGGGAGAGGCCCCCCCTAGCTAAAATCCCATGTGAGGAATCCAATGGAATTAACGGTTCATCAATTGGAGGCCCAAGCATCGATCTATGGCGAGTTGTAGGTCACCTCCAGATACCGTTCAGGGACACCTGGTGGACTTGGGCCTGGTGCGCAAAAAACCTCACGGAGCCACAATTTTGTATTCCGTCAACTCCTGCTAGCGTGTTTGGGCATGGGAAATATGGCAACGCCAACCACATCCCCACCGTCCGTGGCTTTCCAGCTTTGGACCTCGTTGGCATGACTGCATTGTCCCCTATTAAGTGAAACCCTAGCTTTAGAAACCACCATAGACGGAGGTCACCAGGAAATGGATAGGAAGGAGAGGCCCCCCTAGCTAAAATCCCATGTCATGAATCCAAGGAAATCGATGGTTCATCGATCAGAGGCCCGAGCATCGATCTATGGCGAGTTGCAGGTCACCTCCAGATACCGTTCAAGGACACCTGGTGGACTTGGGCCCAGTGCGCAAAAAACCTCACAGAGCCGCAATTTTGTATTCCGTCAACTCCTGCTATCGTGTTTGGGCATGGGAAATATGGCAACGCCAACCGAATCCCCACCGTCCGTGGTTTTCTAGCTTTGGCCCTCGTTGGCATGATTACATTGTCCCTTACTGGGCGAAACCCTAGCTTCAAAAACCACCGTAGACCAAAGTCATCGAGCAATGGACAAGAGGGAGAGGGCCCCCCCTAGCTAAAATCCCACGTCACGAATCCAAGGGAATCAATGGTTCGTCTATTGGAGGCCTGAGCATTGATTTATGGTGAGTTACAAGTCACCTCCAAATATCGTTCAAGGACACCTGGTGGACTTGTCCCCGGCGCGCAAAAAAACTCATGGAGCCGCAATTTTAAATTCTGTCAACTCTTGCTAGCGTGTTTGGGCATGGGAAATATGGCAACTCCAACTGCATCCCCACCATCCATGGCTTTCTAGCTTTGTCCCTCGTTGGCGTGACTGCATTGTCCCCTATTGAGCGAAACCCTAGCTTCGGGAAACAACCGTAGACGAAGGTCACTGGGAAATGGACAAGAGGGAGAGGCCCCCCCTAGCTAAAATCCTACGTCATGAATCCAATGGAATCAACAGTTCATTGATCGGAGGCCTGAGCATCGATCTATGGTGAGTTGCAGGTCACCTCCAGATACCGTTCAGGGACACCTGGTGGACCTTGGCCCAGTGCCAAAAAACCTCACGGAGCCGCAATTTTGTATTCCTTCAACTCTTGCTAGCGTGTTTGGGCATGGGAAATATGGCAACGCCAACCGCATCCCCACTTTCCATGGCTTTCCGTGCATCAACGACTTAATGTTACTTTTGAGTTGTCTCTGTCATCGCTAGTATGTTGTTTTGTTTTAGGATTTTTATAATACATGATCAATGAGAAACATGAGTAAATGAGTTTATTGTTATCTTTTAATTGGAAATTAAACTTCTTAATAAAATCATATCTTTTAATTGAAAATTAAAATTTCACAATTTCAATTACACCAATGACCCAACATGTCAACCTCCCAAAATTTTCTATTATGCATTACATGAAACATTAACCTTTCGAAAGCATGAGAGGTTCCAAATTTTGTTTGTTTATTAAGTTTATCACTTAATATATTCACATGCATGATGTTGACCTACTTCACATACATAATGTTAGCGCATGTTACTTTTAAATACTTCATATGCATAATTTTGAAGCATGTTACTTTTGAGTTGTTTGTGTCAATATAATTAGTAGGTTATTTTCTTCCACTTTCAATGTTCAAAAAAATGTAATCAACTAAAAACAAAGTTAAATAAATCTCTTATTATCTTTTAAGTAGAAATTAAACTTCTCAATTAAAAAAATGAGATGAAATTCCAACATTACTAGGCACTACCCCTTTGGCAATGGGCATGCGGGTATAAGAGGTGAGTTGTCAAGAAGGAAATTATACAAGCCTTAAAACATAAGTTTATCGTTGTAGCATCTTGTTTCCATCATCCTAGTTGTATATATTGGCTAAAAACATTGACAATATTACCTACTTGAAAAATTAGGGTTTTAGTCCTGTAAGAGACCCTACAAAGAACTTTGATAGGTATGACCTACAGAGGTACATGTCTGTATTCTAATGTTATGTATATCATGTGAATGAGATCTTGAAATGTTCATATGATTGATATATATGGTTTATTGATCATATGTAAAATTTGGCATGCTCATTAAGTTGACATACAAGAGAACTTTTGGCATATTTATAAACAACATTATGGAAAATTCCGCATATCGAGAACACAAAATTGACATATTCATAAGAAACATACATGGGAAAATTAAAATTATGATACATACCCTATCATGCTAGATCCCACCTATTATCATACAACCAAGCCCTCTGGATAATCTCTTATAATGAGGGTCTCCATTAGTCTCTTGTGCTTTGTATCTAGTAAGAAGTAGCGTACCTTCGATGAATTTCAGCTAGGCATTGTTCGTACCTGGAGGTTTGTACCAATGATTAAGTTGGTAAAGTGATACACACTTACACTTGGTTTGTAATCTCTATAAACATATCCACCCTTCTTTCTTGCATTGTTGTCATGTGTAAGGTATTCACCTTCAACAACCATAGACCTGATGGGGAAGTGGTTGTTTTCATCATCAGTCATGGACATAATGAGGGTTTGCTTTCCCTCTATACAACATGCCAACCAGTAATCACCACCCTGTTCACTATCTTTTGAGACAACCACTGCGTATATGTGTCCTGCATAGTATGATTGTAGGTATATGATCAGATATTTTTCGTGTGATACAAGGCCATTAATGTGAGTTTCAAGACTACATAAATTTTACAAAAAAATGTTAAGGAAATGCATCATACCAGGTTGTACAAGGTCTGATACATGATCAAAATCTATAGAAATAGACGATTGGTCTTCTTCCAACGGAGTTAACTCAACAATTGCATGCTGATCAAGTGGAAGTGATATGCGATCCCATCCATCAACACAATCCAATGATTCACACACATCCCAGTCACCATCACAACAAGGCGGGTAAAAACAAGCGAGTTTTCTGGTCCAAATTTCAAATACTAGGTTATCAGAGCTTCAAACCGAATGAAAGCCACGAGTCCCAGGAACAGTCTTGCATTCCCATGCATGTGAACGATCTATGTCTACCACCTCCCAAAAAAATCTCTCCACGTGTCTCTTTCTTATGGATTCTACTCGCATAGTTGATTCCTCTCCCATTACTGACGTGCACCACCTGACTATAGATTGAGCATTTCGAATAGTAGATATTGTAGATAATTTCAATTCCTCTCTTCGTAGGGCTGTTTTGACACATGCTCTGACTCCATCATGCTCTCCTTTACCATGCCCGGTCTCAAAATAGTTCCACATATGTGGAACTTTGTAGTTTTTATGCAATGAACACAACCATTGAAATACGCGTGCATTTTTGAATTGACCAGCACATCCATTAGACCAAATCCAGTGTCGATCCATCTGTATGTTCCTGCCCTTCGAATGATCATAGAAGATGATGAAGCAATGACATACATAGTGGAAGTCATGGCACCTATCATCACTTATGTAGAACTGATATTCCTTTAGAATTTCTCTTTGCTCTTCACTGCTATTTGGGCCATGCCTATATGTGATATGCACCATCAAGGAAACCTGCTCAGAGTGATAATACTAACTTTGGATCACATTTTGAGGTTACAGAGTGTAGTTCTTGGCAAAATCAACAACTAAAAGTATAGTACCAAGAGGAAATGTATCTATGCATATTCTAAACTTCTCATCCTGCCATCGTGCCAAGTGGACATGTTGAACATATTGATGTGTCTTTTCAATAAATTCCTTGACGAAGACACTAACTTGTACTTGTTGACACAAAATGATCTCAATATCAGGTTTTTTTGTAAGTAAGGAATGAAATGCAACTATTCAAACATAAATTTATAGATAAATGCATGTACCTGAGATGTCACCAATTGTATTTTTTTGCTTTCTTTCCCTGGGACTATTTCATAGCTGATATATTTGAAACTTTTCATGTCTGTAACCATATTCCCAAATTCATTGTCTCTAGTCTCGTGCATACATTGGCTCAATAATGCCATTCCAGCACAGTTGGAGCAAGTTCCATCCAAACAGGATTTTGCATAGTAAGTTTTCCTCTCAGGCCTACTGCACATGATACTATGAATGAATTCTCTTAATGAGGTCGGTGGTATTGTCAAGGAGCAATCCTACACATGGTTAGTATTCAACACACGATGAATGTACAAAAATGTTTCATAGTAATATTCATATTCTACATGGTGATCTGTCGGACCTCAACTTTAGTGCATTAAAAGTTTATTGTAAAAGAATTCGTGCAACAGGTTAATTAATGGAACAGCATTAACAGAAATTAAATGCTCAGAACAGGAATGAAAAACAATACTGATAAACAAATGCTAAGCAGAAAACACAGAACCAAAGTCACAAACAGAAGTTGATAACGGAGTTCACCCCCTCCACTGGGCTACGTCTCCGGGTCCCTCTCCAATAGGAACCGATCCAATTAATGGTTTTAGAATGGTACAAATGGTTCTGGACTAATCACAGAAACTGGACATTAACAGTAAAGTATTCAAGACCTCCTCTCTGAAAGTTACAAAACTAGACTTCAACAGACAAAAGAAGCCAAGTTATAACTGAGAATAGTCGACTTCAATAGCATGTGGATAGTTTTACGGAAAACTCTCAAAGCCTGCGTTCTCAATGAACTGAGTCCCCTTCCAATAATAACCAGCTTCCCCTATTTAAGCCTCATCTTCCTCAATAGACAAAACGTAAAAGAAAATGCGACTGTTTACCTTCTCCTGCCAAATGCCAACTCATTTTTCATAACAAGCGGTTCATATGCCTTTCAGTGCCCTCTCAACTATGGCGATGGATCGAATATGATAACTGCCAAGAAAGCTTTGCCAACTGTTACAAATAAGTTGTTCATCATGAAATCCTGCCATATCATAATAACGTCATATGCATAAAACGCAACAAAACTGTGCACAGACTACCAACCATTTAGCAATGTCACCGCGCCATGCGTATTGCAGTGTTTGAATCGGAAGTTTTAGTCACTTTGGTTTTCATAGTTGCGGATGGGGAAGGTCTTGTGAGCTCCGTCGTTGTGGATGCTGGAAGCATTATCCTCCCGATCAAGATTGTGGCCGTCGTTGCAGCTGCCAAAATCCTTTATACCTCCGTCGTTGCGGCTCCCGTTCCGCTCCGACTTCCGATCCTTTCTATCTCCATCATTGTGGCTCTTTTATCGCTCCGGCTTTCGATTCGTTCCGAACGCCTAGGAGTTTCCACCGTTGCGGAAGGGGAAAAGCTTGTAAGTCCCAACATTGCGGAAGGGGAAAAACTTCTGACCGTCGATCCTTATATATTTTTTTCGTCCGGTTATTTCCGCGGACAGACTAATAGTTTGGCCACCCGCCGTTGCGGATGAAGATGCTCTTCTGACCTTCGATGTCGTGTAAGGAGATCTCTTCCGACCTCCGATGCTTTGTATTTTTGCCATCCGAATTTCTTTAACCACCGTTTCTGAACCATGTACCATATTGGATCTTCAAAGAGGAATAATCCGCCAGATCAATCCTCTCCATTGGAGAGCTTTTGGACCACCAAAAGCCTGAATTATTCTGCAAGTAAGTGAGGGTACATCTCCCTCACTTTCCCAATCTCCATCCATCTTGCTTTGCTAGGATGCATTCCTTTCAGCCCCACTCGAAGGTACTCAGCATTCCCCCTTCGTGAAGTTCTTACATTTCTGTCAAGAATAACATCATCCTGCAACTCCCTCATATATTCAGGTGCCAAATCATCTATTGAAGGAATATGTATGTTAATTTCCTCATCCATGATCATAGGAGGCCCATACAATTTAAGATTCTCAATATTGATAACTAAATAAATTTGCATGTATGGAGGTAAATTCAAGCGAAAAGCATTAGTACCAATCTTTTCCAAGATCTCAAAAGGGCCATACCTAATAGGCTTAAGCTTTTTACCTTCACCTTTCATTCTTTCTTTGGTGATGTGTAACCAAACTCGGTCACCAACCTGAAATTGATGATCAACTCAATGCTTGTCATGCCTGGCTTTGTACTTTGCCTGGCTCTTCTCCAACTGTTCTGGAACTGCCTGCTGCACTGCTTGGATTCTTTGAATGAACTTTAAAGCTTTATCTGCATCATGATGTCCATCCACTGCATCTTTTCCAAAAGAGAAGTCCATTGGTGTTTTTGGCAGATAACCAAAACAAGTTTCAAAAGGAGATGTTTTCGTGGAAGAATGAACTGCATGATTGTAAGCATGTTGTATATATTGTAACTGCTCATCCCAAAGTTTAGTATGCTTACTACAATATCCTCTGAGCAGCTGAACCACTGTTCTATTCACTACCTCTGTTTTCCCATCGGTTTGTGGATGAAAAGCTATACTTTTCTTCAGTTTAGTGTCCATAAGCTCCCATAAAGTTGACTCGAATTTTCCCAAGAACCAGGAATATTTATCAGATACAATAGACATGGGTAGCCCAAAATGTACCCAAACATTTTGAAAGAATAAATGAGCTGTTTGTTCAGCAGTGATCTGCTTTTTACATGGCATTAAGATACACATTTTTCTAAATCTATCCACAACGACATATAGGTAATCATGTCCTTTTCTAGAGATAGGTAGTCCCCCCACAAAGTCCATAGAAATACTTTCCCAAGGACGAGAAGAAACTGGAAGAGGAGTGTACAAACCCAATATCCTATTGCTAGGCTTACTTGTTGCACACATAACACAACCTCTTATATATTCAGTTACAGTTTCTTGCATTTGAGGCCAATAACAATGATTTTGCAATACAGACAATGTTTTGCTTACACCAAAATGTCTTGCAATCAATGAACTATGTGCCTCTCAGATCACATGCACTCTTTCTTTCTCTGGAATACAGAGTTTACAGAGATGATACAAGATCTGTTCATGCACAAAATAGTTCTCTTCCTATTTACCATGTATTAGTGATGCATATACTTTCTTAAAATCTTTATCTTTTGCATACTGTTCAATGTAACTTTCATGTGCTAATGAACTATTCTGAAGAATGATTGAAGCATTTGTAGGTGGCCTTGATAACATGTCTGCTACTTTATTATGAATTCCCTTTTTGTACTTGATTACGAGATGAAACTGTTGTAAGAAACCCATCCATCTTAAATGCCTACTTTGTTGTATTTTAGTTTGACATTGTAAATATTGAAGTGGTTGATGATCAGTATGTATGACTGTCTCTTTTCCCATGATATAATGTTTCCACTTCTTCACACTCTGTACTAAAGCATACAATTCTTTGTCATAGGTCGGATAGTTACTTACCGCAGTAGAGAATGTTTCTGAATGGTAACAAACTGGCTTCCTTCCTTGCATCAAAACTGCTCCCATGGCAAACCCGCTGGCATCGGTTTCGATCTCAAATGGCTACTGCAAATCTGGAAATGTCAGAACTGGTGCTGTGCTAATATTTTCCTTCAAAGTGTCGAAGGCTCTCTGATGCTTGCCTCCCCACTGGAAAATTTCTTTAATGCTTGTCAACACATGTAAAGGAGCAGCAATGGAAGAACACCCAGAAATGAATTTCTTCCAATACTGAACCGCACCCAGAAAACTTCTGATTTCAGTAACGGTGTTAGGACATGGCCAGTTTACAATGACAACAACCTTGGCTAGGTCCACTTGCAGGTGGCCTCCACCAATAATATGGCCTATATATACTAACAAAGTTTTAGCAAATTCACATTTAGACATTTTTACATACAGCTTTTCCTTTCTTAGTACATCTAAAATTTTCTTCACATGTACAACATGCTCTTCCCAAGTTTTGCTAAACACCAGGATATCATCTAGATATACGATTACAAAATCATCAATGAATGAACGAAAGACATCATTGATGACCCACATGAAAGTAGCAGGAGCGTTACATAGCCCGAAAGGCATTACAAGCCATTCATACAAACCCTGTTTCGTTTTAAAAGCTGTTTTCCAAGCATCATGCTCAGTAACACAGATTTGATGATACCCACTACGCAGATCCAATTTTGTAAAGTAAGTTGCATGTTTCAACTGATCAAGCAAATCATCAATATGAAGAAGAGGATACCTGTTTTTAATGGTGATTTTGTTAAGGGCCCTATAGTCAATGCACATCCTCCAAGACCCATCCTTCTTTGGAACCAAGACTATAGGAGAGCCACAAGGAGAAGTACTGGGCCGGATGACCCCCTTCTCAATCAGCTCCTGAACCTGCTTCTTGATTTCCTCGTTTTGCATTACATACATCCGGTACATGGCTATGTTTGGGAGTGGCACATCCTGCTGCAAATGTATCTCATGCTGAATCTCTCTCTTCGGTGGTAACCCCTTCGGATCTTGAAACAAATCATCATATTTAGAAATGATGTCAATCAGTTCAAATTTATGCTTAGGGTCACATTCTTCAAAAGATTTAGAGACTTCATCATTTTTCATCTTAACCATCATCAACACAAAATTCTTACTAGCATTTACCAACCTCTTCATTTGTCCTGCAGAGACTATTGCTAGATTGGTTTTCATCTTATGTGCTCGTACAATATATTCCATACCTTCTTTAAAAAGATGATACTTATTCTGCTCTCTATAAAAGACTTCTTTCCGGCCATACAAATATGGACTCCCAAGTACAATTCCACAAATGTCAAGTGGTACTACACCCAATTCTACCTCATCCCTAAACTTTTCAGTAATTGCAAATTTTAATACACATTTCCTTGTAACTTGCAATCGTGTATCATTAGTAACCCAACCTAGAGGATAGGGCTTTTCATGAGGCACAGTAACTAAATGCAATTTCTTAACCACTTCTTTTGATATCAGATTTACTTGTGAACCATTATCAAACAATGTATCAATCTTTGTATGATTCGCAATGACACGAACATGAAACAGTGCACTTCTATCTTTATCATTTTGCTTAGAAGTAGATGGCAGACTTATACTTGCACTAGAACTTGGTTGTGCATCAATGGGAAGCGAGATACTTTTATCCTTACCCTGGATTCCGACAGCTGTAACCTTTGTTTCATCACCTGAGTCAGATCCCAAGTCTTGAATAACTGCTGCAGTAGCTTTTGATTTTCCTTTGTCTTTGTTTCCTCCGTACTTCTTTGGCCTTAACTCCGGATGAAGTTTCCAACACTTAGAGACATTATGTCCCTTCTGACAATGCGAACATGTAGGCTTTTCACCCTCTTTCTTAACAGTAGCCATCTTCTTTTTTCCCTTGTCTTGACCTTTCGATTTGCTATCAAATTTAAATGACTTCTTCACAAAAGTATCATTAGCATGCTTACCCCTGGCTTCTAAATGGGTAGCTTGAACACATACATCATCCAAATTACTGGGGTTAAGCATCAACAAAGTATGCTTCAAATAAGAATGCATGCCACCAATGTCCTTAAGAAGAGTTTCCTATGTATCTAACGAAACATTCAATGCAATAGCCCTCTTTCTGAATTCATGAGTATAGTCTTGAATGCTTTGTCCTTTAGCTTGTCTAAACATTTTCCAACTCATGGTTAATTGTTGCATGTGACCTAAAGGGTAAAATTGCTTTCTTAATACTTCGATGAATTCATTCCAAACTGAAATAATTTTACCATGCTTTCGAAGATCTTGCTGAATCTTGCTCTCCCACCAAGTAAGAGCCATTCCACTCATCCTCAAAGTGGCCAATTGAATCCTGGAAGGGTCATCATTAATGCCCTGAACCTTGCAATATACTTCAAGCTGCTTGATCCAATTGTCTAATTTTTCAGCATCTACATCTCCATTATAAATAAGTAATTCAAACTTTACATCCAATTTGAAATAAGGCATATTAGGACTTGCATTATGAGAAGAAGAAAAAGTCTGTTTAGTATCAGGAGGATCACCTCACCTCCTACTCCTTTACCCTTTTCTTCCGGCTTCACTTTTGCATCTATGGATGAAGATCCTTCTTCTTTCTTCTTCCTTTCTGCTCGCTCATTGAGTATAATTTCTATCATGGCTTTCATGCTCATAAAAGCCTCCAGAAACTCAGTTTCAGAAATAATAGGTTTTTCACATTCGGTATGTCCTTCTTCTTCCCCTCGTGGAGAAGACATGGTTCTTGAGAATGTTCTCCTGGAGCCAATCTCAGGATCTCCTTCAACTAACTCTCCTTCACCAACCTTTAACCTGGACCTGGTAAGCATTCACAAACTTGCACAAGTAGTCAACCGGCTCTGATACCAAAATATGATCCGTTGGACCTCAACTTTAGTGCATTAAAAGTTTATTGTAAAAGAATGCGTGCAATAGGTTAATTAATGGAACAACATTAACATAAATTAAATGCTCAGAACAGGAATGAAAAACAAGACTGATAAATAGATGCCAAGCAGAAAACACAAAACCAAAGTCACAAACAGAAGTTGATAATGGAGTTCACCCCCTCCACTAGGCTACGTCTCCGGGTCCCTCTCCAATAGGAACCGATCCAATTAATGGTTTTAGAATGGTACAAATGGTTCTGGACTAATCACAGAAACTGGACATTAACAGTAAAGTCTTCAAGACCTCCTCTCTGAAAGTTACAAAACTAGACTTCAACAGACAAAAGAAGCCAAGTTATAACTGAGAATAGTCGACTTCAACAACATGTGGATAGTTTTACGGCAAACTCTCCAAGCCTGCATTCTCAACGAACTGAGTCCCCCTCCAATAGTCGCCAGCTTCCCCTATTTAAGCCTCATCTTCCTCAACAAACAAAACGTAAAAGAAAATGCGACTGTTTACCTTCTCCTACCAAATGCCAACTCATTTTTCATAACAGGTGGTTCATATGCCTTTCAGTGCCCTCTCAACTGTGGCGACGGATCGAATATGATAACTGCCAAGAAAGCTTTGCCAACTGTTACAAATAAGCTGTTAATGATGAAATCCTTCCATATCATAATAATGTCATATGCATAAAACGCAACAAAACTGTGCACAGACTGCCAACTGTTTAGCAATGTCACCACGCCATGCGTATTGCATTGTTTGAATCGGAAGTTTTAGTCACTTTGGTTTCCGCAGTTGCGGACGGGGAAGGTCTTGTGAGCTCCGCCGTTGCGGCTGCCAGAAGCGTTATCCTCCCGATCAAGATTGTGCCCGTCGTTGTGGCTGCTGAAAGCCTTTATACCTCCGCCGTTGCGGCTCCCGTTCCGCTCCGACTTCTGATCCTTTCTATCTCCGTCGTTGCGGCTCTTTTATCGCTCCGGCTTCCGATCTGTTCCGAACACCTGGGAGTTTCCACCGTTGCGGAAGGGGAAAAGCTTGTAAGCCCCGACATTGCGGAAGGGGAAAAGCTTCCGACCGTCGATCCTTATATATTTTTTTCGTCCGGTTATTTCCGCAGACAGACTAATAGTTTGGCCGCCCGTCGTTGCGGACGAAGATGCTCTTCCGACCTCCGATGTCGCGTAAGGAGATCTCTTCCGACCTCCGATGCTTTGTATTTTTGCCGTCCGAATTTCTTCAACCACCGTTTCTGAACCATGTACCATATTGGATCTTCAAAGAGGAATAATCCGCCGGATCACATGGTATCTACAACAACAAGTGTTATGAAGAGTATTTATTCTAACATACCAGGGCTTACATTTCTCAAAATATCTCTGCCCAAAATTCAATTGTCTATGTTCATTCCTAAATTTCTCATATAGTTATGTCTATGTTATATCAAGAAAATGCTTAATATGTGGTTCATGGTCCTTTGAACCCCTTCTCAGTTTTAGTACATCCTTCCAGTTTGAAGAAGGCCTTGTGTGATCATGCCAAAAACCCTGCACTAGTCCCTTTACTGCATCAATTAGCTTCATGTCACGACATGGCAACCGACCAATAAAGGGCCAAAAATCTGTTTGGGCAGTTGTGTCAAGATGTTCTCTTCTAATAGATTACCTACGAAGGGTTTCTACATTCAAATTAACTAGTTTAGATGTAGGCTTGAGAAAAAGAAGGACCCTGGTGTTCTTATTTACAATTTCTTGTTACAACACACGACGAGCCGCATTGCGGTCCTTTGACCGTGTGTTCTTGCCAATTTTACCAAAGGCATCTACTAAGCTTTTAACTATATGAGAACTTGGTCCAGAAGTCTTTATCATCTTTATCCCTAACGATTTCCTAACAATATTTATGCCCCTAGATTTTAACAATGATAAAAATAATCTACATTTATCTCCATCACATTTAGAAACAAAATATTTATTTAGTGTCTATTGAGTTTGATAAGCAATACTACGTTTAGATAGCGTACCTTCAATGGAATTGAGGAGTCCTTCATCAACTTGTATACGCTTCGGAGTTCTTTGGCGTGTGCTTTCTAATGGAGGTAAGGGGGTTGAATTTCTATCATCTAGTGCATCAACAATACACTCTGACGTTTTAGTAGCAACTTGTTGTCCTTCATTCTCTTCCTGGTAGTTGGATGGGGGAAGTCCAACATCCTCATCGATGGTCCAGATAATATTTTCTTCTTCAACAGTAGGCTCCATGTCCAACGCCTCTTCAACAGTAGGCTCCATGTACAACGCCTCTTCATGAGCTTCATCTTGAGATGGTAACTTATCACTTTGACTTGATGTGGGATTTGAAACATCCCCTAATGAGCACCTACGTTTTGCTTCTTGAATACTTCCATGGGGTGCTTGTTCAACAACTGTTGTGGAAATTGAAGGTCCCTCTAGTGAATGCTTCCTTTTTTCTTGTGTTGGATTAATAGGATGAACCGTCGTATCCTCTATAATTGGATTTGGCT